>JAGPOW010002698.1:348333-386000 GCA_030014935.1 Caiman crocodilus | reverse complement strand
TGACATGTTGAGCCAAGTGGTTGCTGCCTGGCGTGGCAGGTGGGTGAGATCCCCAGTGGAGAGTGCAAACAGATCTATGACATCCTTGTCCCGGGGGATATTCTCCCACAAACAGTGCCTCCATGGGAGGTCTCTCATTCAACCGCTTTCCCTACCCCCTGCCTCATATCTGAGCTGCCAACCTGTGAGATGAAGAGTACAAGGGCAGAGTGCCTGGTCCTAAGGGAGGGAGGCAGAGCTAATCTGGGGCCAGGTGGGTGTGGGGGTAGTCTGGGAGATGTGGGTAATGCATGGGAGATCCAGGGGCAGGTCAGAGGAGGGAGAAAAACTGGGTTCAAAGAGTAGGGAAAGCATCTGGTTGCCACAAGAAGGAACTGGGGGATGGATTGGGAGGGGGCAGGCTTGGGGGTCAGCGAGAAGAGCCTCCTTGTGCTCTGGGAATATCAGGTGACATCCTCTGACTTTGGTCCTGACACCCAACAAGCCCAAGCCTGCATTCTGGGCCTCCCCCTGTGCACCCTTCCCACCCACAAGTGCCAGTGCTCTGGTAAGCCCCCAGTCCTACCGTGCAAGGTGCCAGCAGGCCAAGCTCAAGGAGGAAGCCTTTTATTTGTTAATACAAGAATAGAAATTCTGCAATAAATACCATCTAATAAATAACATCTCCAAATAAATAAATATTAATATAGACAAACCAAGAGAAACACAACCCAACAGGGGGGGAATGTGAGAGGAGAGGGAGGGGGCTGGGCCCTGCCCCCACCCTCTGCACAGGCCTGGGGTGTGGGCAGGTGGAATGGGGGGGCAGAGGCCTGCACCAGGGGGACAGACCCCCATACCTGCTTGATGCTACACCAGTGACAATGTAAACTTCAAGGCAATGCTATGCGCATCATGGCGTGAGCATGGGGGCATGATGTGTGGGTGGTTAAAACACATGTCAAGGGAGGGCATAGATGATCTCTCACCCTTCCTTGGTTCAGCTCCCCACCCCACCCCACCCTGGGTGCCTAGGCCTCACTAGGCAGGTGTTTTGACAAGATGTGGGGCCAGTAGATGCAGCAGCATCATAACTAGAGGAATGCTGGAATTGCCATTTCAAGTCTTTCCTGTTTGGACCCTGGCTTTTCCTGCTTCACACTCCACCCCTTCCTGTTTTGGACCCTCATCTTTCTTATTTGAAACCTACCCTGTCCTGCATTGAATCCCTCCTACCCCATGGTGCCATCCAGCTAACAGTGACCCCCATTTGAAGGTCTGACCAGGGGGGACGTGGGCTCTGATGGGCTGAGGCTGGAATCACTGCCTAGCTCTGCTTGTGTCCCTTCCAGTTTCCTGGTGCTGTGGGGCACGAGGCCTTGGGGGCAGGGCTGGAAGTGCCAAGGCAGACCTAAAGCCAAGCACATGGTCATCAGTGTGTGGGCTGGTGCTACAGCCTGTGATGTCAGGAAAAGGCTGGAAGAGTCCAGGCCTCTGTGCATGAGAAGAAAGGAGGGACAGGTGGGGGGACCCAAGGAGCAAGTTGGGAGAAAGTATGGAGGAAGAGGTCAGGGGGTAGCAAGGGACTAATTGCTTCTTGGTGCTGCCCTGACATATAGAGGTGGGGCTCATTGCTGGACACACAGTATGGGGATGATGCTACTCTGAGAGGTGCCCAAGTCTAGAGGTGGGTGTTAGTGCTGGTCTGCCTGGCAGGGGAGAGGACTATGGCTGCTCTGGATTGTGTTTTGGGGAAGGGCCACATCCCTCCTTTTGGAAGCAAACAGAACCCGTGAAGGGAACAAAGCCCTGTGCCTGGCAGGGCAGCGTGATGGTGCTGGGCAGGTGGGTAGGTGGATAGGGGGGCGCTGGGTCAGAAGCCCTGTGCCTCGAGGCGCAGCGTGATGGCAGCGGGGGGCACTTTCTTTTTGAGGCGGTTGAAGTCCTTGGCTGAGCGCCACAGCCAGGTTTGCAGCTCCTTGAGCAGCCAGAAGTCATCCATCTTCTTGAGGAAGTCGTTGTGCGGGCTGATAGGCCCCGGCCCATGGGCCCAGGCAGGGTCAGTACTGCCCAGTGAGCCAGGGAGCGGGTAGCCTAGTGAGGACATGACGCCTGCGATGCTCACCACTAGCCCTTGCAGGCTGGAGCAGAAGTGGCCCAGGCTTTTGCGCAGATCAGCCTTGGCCACCTGCCCATCCATGCCACGCAGGTAGCATAATAAGTGTGTGTAGGCCCGGTAGTTAGCTGCCAGCCGGGCATTGTCATTCAGACTGCGCCACAGCTCAAAGTCCACCGTTGCACTGGGCACCATCTCGGCCCTCGTCATCCGGGGAGGGTTGAAGTCCGGCTCATTGAAGGGCGGCCCGAGGTAATTCAACTATACCAGGAGAGACAGAGAGGACAGATATTAGATTTCCCACAGTGGGGCCCCTGCCACCTCTGCCTCAGAGGCTGGTCCAAAATATGGTGGGGGGCAGGCCCATAGATGAGCCAACAAGACCATACAGATGGGGTTTTCCACAGTGGTTGGGTACCAGTTTGGGGAAGACCCAGCTGCCTCCAGGATCCCCAACAAAGGTGATAGATTTAATAGATTTCATAGACATTAGGACTGGAAGGGATCTCCTAAGATCGTTGGGTCCAGACCCTTGCCCAAGGGGCAGGAAGTTAGCTGGGTCAGAGCACTCCAAGATAAGCATGCATTTCTTAAAGGTATTTGGAGTAGGTGCTTGCTCCACTTCTGTGAGGAGTCTATTCCAGACTCTGGAAACTTGGATGGTAAGGAAGTTTTTCCTTATGTCCAGTCTAAACAGTCTTCCGGCAGTTTGTGACCATTAGACCTTGTCTTCCCTTGGAGTGCATTAGTGAACAGACATTTTCCTAGTTCCTGATACACACCCCTTATATACTTACAGGCTGCCACCAAGTTACTCCTGAGCCTTCGCTTCTCCAGGCTAAAGAGCCCCATGCCTCTTAGCCTCTCCTCATTAGGCCTGCTCACTTGACCTCTCTTGTCATGGCAGTGAGCCTGTCCCTGGAGAAGTACCGGGGGGGCTGTGGGGAACAGGAGGGGTGGCACTGCAGAAGAGGCCAAGGGCTGGTTGGTGACCTTCTGTGGCCAGTGGGGCCCTGGGACACAGTATGCTCAGCTCTTAGGCCTGACCTGCCCCCTCCCCCACCCCCACCCCCAGTCAGGGGGTCTCCAGGGTGGGAGCTGGGGCTGAGCTCTGCCAGAAAGCTATGACTTCATTTGGCTGCTATGCCCAGGATCCTGTGGCAGTGGGCAAGGGCACTGGGTGCCTTATTCCCTGGCTGGACATGGGTGGGGGGGAAGGAAAGGGAGGGGAGGCTGGGATCAGTGCTATAGCAAGGGGGGACAAGTGGGGCAGCCACCCCAGGTGTTGAAGTCAAGGGGCGGGTGGGGCACAGAATGGAGTCATGAGCGGCTTATTTGGGGGGTATGGGGATGGGAGGAGGGCAGCTCCCACTACTACATGCACTCCTGGGCAAGCATTGGGGAGCGGAGGGGGGCACGTCCCCTGGATCTGTGCATGAGGCAAGGGCGGACTGCTGCTGTGGGCTTTGTCCCTGGTGCCAAACTTCTTTGCCACTGGCTTGGATCTCCATGGGCTTCCAGCATAGTGGCTGTGGAGCTGAAACAAACACCATGAGGCTCAGACCCTACAACCCATGCACCTGAACTAATTCCAGGGGTAAGGACTGTCAGGATCAGACCCCCATGGTCCTGCACCTGGGACCTGGAGCTGACAGGGTCATGAGCTAAGGCAGGGGGACAAGACTTCTTTGGGGTAGTGGGTGCTACATAATAAGATGTTGGGAGCCTGAAGTGCAGGAGCTGGGAAAAGTGATGTGGGTGTCAATGCTGGCTCCCAGCTACATTGGGGCGAGGCTGCATTGAGAGCTTGATGGTGGGGGTAAGTTGGGCAGAGGGGAGTGTGATCCCCTCACTGGGAGGGGCTGCCTTCACCCTGTAAAGAGCAGTGGAATTTCCTGTGCCCTGTGGCAAGGGCGAGGGCACTCCAGAGCACTGCAGAGCTGAGGAATTCCTCTCCTGATGACGCGCCGGGGAGGGGGTGCCGGGCAGGTGAGGCCCCGAGCAGGTGAGGCCCTAATGCCAGGGCTGGGAGGCAGCCGGAGGAGTCAACTGACAAGCCCTGGGGAGGAGGTAATTCACAGGCGAGTGGAGAAAGGGAGGTGAAATGAGGCCACTGCAGCACAACACCTCTGAGCAGGGGGAGCTGGGGAGCGGTCCCTCAACCTGTCAGGACGGGAAGGGTGTGGGCAGTGCCCAACTCTGGATGCAAGGGAGTGGGGAGGGATTGACAATAACACTTAGGAAATGCAGCAGTGATGTCACAGGGGAGAGATGCTGAGGGAAACATTGTGATTCAAGGGCACAACACAAGGCTGACACACATGAGCACATCCTCTGCACGTGCCCTCCCCCAGGCCTGTTTCAACACACTCCCTAATGCACTTCTACACACACATGCTCTCATGTCCATCCACAGAAATGCTAACTCCTGGCCCCTCCATCCTATGTACTGCTGGGGATTCCCCATGCTCCAGGATGGCACCAGGAGCAGCCCCTTTGTGGCAGGAGAGCCCTGGCAGGCGTGTAGACGGGCAAGGTGAAGCAGGGAGCGGAAGAGAGGTGTGTCGGTGCCGGGGGGCATGGCAGGTGGGGCAGTGCGGGCATCTGAACAATCTGACAAGCTTGGGAGACAAATTAATTTCCTCTGTATGGCCTGGGGGCAAATGCAGATGTCTCTCTTCATCAATCACGTGGAGCTGGAGTGAAAGCTAGACGGGCAGGCTGGGTCAAGGTGAGCACCCTGTGATGGTGGGCAGAAACATGTAGTGGGGGAGACTGGCACAAAAACAGTGACAGGGCAAAGAGATGGAGGAAGAAGGGAGAGAGTGTTGTGGGCACATGAATATGAGGGGAGGAAATGTACCACATATGTGTGACTGAAGGCAGAGAGATGAGAGAAGGGCAGCCCTGGGACCTCTGCTCCTCCCCTCCGAAATACAGGTTGGATGGACATCTGCAAAATTCTTCACACAGAACTCCTAAAACTGTGTGCTCTTCCAGGCTCAGTTTTGCCTATTCCATTTCTAGCCTCTGAATCTCTCTGCTCCTGTCTGCTAAATGAATAAACCCCCTTGTATTAGAAACGGTCTCCCCATGGAGGTGCTCATATATGGCCATTCAGGCACTGTGGGTCCTCTCTTCCCTAAGCACAGATACCAGCTTGAGCTTCTTGACCCCTTGCTAGTTTTTCCGAGTGCGATTACCAAAACTGGCCATGCTTTTCCAGTTGTTTGCTCACCAGTGCTGTGCACAGGGTAACACCACTTCCCTTTTCTATCTGGACACTCCCCTCACTGGTACATCTAAGGATCATCCATGAACAACAGCACTGCATTAGGGGTCACATCTGGCTGGTCACCTGCTGCCCTGAAGTCTTTCACCATCCCTGCCCATGGCCTGTCAATGTGACTGGCATTCTTCAACCCAAGAAGTCTGGCTTTGACTCGGCATTACATTCAAATAAACCCATCCCACCAAGTGATCCAAACTGCTAACTGAACTCTGACCTACTTTGCCAACACAGCTTTAATATTTCCTCTAAAAGATTCACAAGTAGCATTAGGCTGAGGGCTGATCACTGAGAGCTCTCACTAGAAATACCCTCCATCTATCCCATTGAACACCACTAGTTTCAATTACTTTATAGGCTCTACTGGTGAGATGGTTTTCAATCTAATTCTCATATGCCACTTTGAGTCTGCGGGGTGGACTCGTAGTATCACATAATACTAAGTCAAATGCTTTTCAGAACACTGCTGCAAAATACAATTGCCTTTATCAGCTAAACTTGTAAAACCATCTAAAACATGACACCAAGTTGCTTTGATAAGGCTCCATACAACCACTCACACTGGCATTTGTTACTCACTGAATGGGTTCTGTGTCAGCCCTTCCCTCATTCTACTGAGGACTGGTGTCTGGCCAACCAGCCCAAAGTCACCCACATCATCCTTTTGACGCAAGACTGATGTGGAAGGGTAAGGAAGGTTCATGTTTCTGGAAGGTTCAGGGTTTCCCTATCTGCAGCCGGGTTGGATAATGATTACAGGATACTCAGTCTTCCAAGCACTGGGCACGAGCAGGTCACTGGTCAGCTCTGATGGGCTGCATGGGAGGGATCTGGAATTAGACAGCACACCTTGCCCTGGCACCGCAGGGAAAGATCCCCAGGCTGTACAAGCCTGATTTGGTAGATCAGGGAAAAAAGATCCCAGGTTGGATGGGTTTGATGGAAGTGCTATTCCCATTGCTGTGGCTCTGTGCCTGCTCTGTGCGCGGTGGAGCATGGCCTGGGTGGGGCAGCGCCTAGGCGAGTTCTGACACACGAGCCTCACCTCACTCCACAGAGAGACAGCACAACAGAGTGTAAACACAAGGAGACTCCCCCGGTGCCCCAGGACAGGGAGGAGGCACCAATTTAGGCACCTTGCCAGGACTAGAGCCATGCAGTGGGGAGAGCATGAGCTGGGGAGATGGGCATGATGAAGCCTGGCATGTGAGGGCAGACAGAGAAGGCAAACCCCAGCTCCCCAGAGTGACTTAGAATGGGGCAGGGTAAGAGAAAGGGACCCCATTAAAATAAAAGCAGAGGATTTACAGCTCCTTATGCAATACTGCCTTCTGCCTCAGCCCCCCACCTCGGCTGCAGACCTCATCAGTGCCATGCGGAGTGGATCCTATAACAGAACATGCCTCAGTCATTTGTCATCCCCACTGCTCCTAGGGCTAGGGGGTAGATTGAGTTACAACGGCCCTTCAGCTTCCCAAGTGGGAGAGCCACTTTGGAGAACTTTTCATTTACCAAGACCCCCTGAGGAGGAGAGAGCAATCCTCCTCCCCGCCTCCCTCACTCCCCCAGCTTACTGGACAGACATCAAGAGCTGGGGGGGAGAGGAGCCAGAATGCACTGTAGGCAAAGCAGGGTAGTGAGCAGTGCTGAGGACCGACCTGAGAGGTGAGGGGAAGAGATAAGGAAAGGGGAGGGGAGTTGGAGTCCCCTGGCCAAGCAGCTGCCTGAGTCCCCTACCCTGTACTCACATAGGTGCCGGCGAGCGTGCGAAGCTGGTGTTCCAGATACCTGGTGAGGTCGTATGTCTTCTGGATGGACTGGCCAGCACCTGCCTCGTCTGTGTTGTTGAGGGCAGGGACCGCAGGCAGGTTCCAGAGTGCAGCACACAGGAAGGCAAAGATCCCCCAAGAATCTCCTGTGGGAAACACAACCATGAGCTCAGGCCAGGCAGTGACAACAGGTAGTGGGAAAGCCTCCAAGTGCCCAGCCCTGACATGTCCAGCAGGGGGCATTATGACACCTTGGAAGAAATGGAGCTTGCAAATGCCCCACCTGCCCTGCCCAGAAGGGGGCACCGTGATACCAGGGATGGGGCAGAACCAGAAGGGGGCACTGTGAGTGAGTGCAGCATGTAAAGCTGAACCTGTCCTCCCCAGGACTGTGGCACCAGGGAGGGGTGCTGCCTGCAGTGCCTAGCCTCCCCCCACCCTGCTCCCAGCAGTGACATGAAGTCAGGTCTGGAGCTATCCTGACTCTCACCAGGACTAAATTCCCGTTGGGCTTGAGGACAATTTGGCAGGGGATGAAGTGAGCGAGGCGGGAGCTAGGCCTACTCCCCAGCCCAGCGCCCTGCATGGCAGGATGTACGACTCTAACACCTTGTCACTCGCTCTCCTCCCTGCTGCCCTGAACAGCTGCCAGCCTTGGCTGCTGGGTCAGGTATTTTTATGGGTGTCTCACACACCTGTTTCAAATAAGCCATAAAGGTGATAAACCACACCGTGAAGAGCTGGGAGCCAGCAGCAGACATGGTCACGGAGGCCTTTCTGGCCTAGCTTGCTTTTTCAGGTGTGTCTGGCTTGCTCCATCCCTTTCCCTCCTAGGACCAGGTATCCCTGCTGGGTCCCAGCCACAGAGGGAAACACAAAGGCCTTTTTTATGGCTTAGGTGTGATTTGATCCAATGCTCAGCTGATGCTGGGCTCAGGGCCTATTAGGCTCGGAGTGGTGGGAGCTACCAGGCTCAAAGGCAAGATAGGTAGAAGACCGACCCGGAAAATCTATGAAATCTAACCCTGAGGAGCAGAGGGGTGCCAGGTTCTCAGGAGCTGCGAGGGGTGCAGGTTGATGGGTGCTGGGGTTTGGAAGCCAACAGGGTTCAAGGACTGGGATTTCTGGCTCCAGAGCAGTGAGATTTTTCAGCATCTGACGGGGGCTCTGCTGGGCTTGGCAGAAAGGAACCAGTAGGGAGCAGTGCCTGCGTAGGCCGCTGGCTCGTGGCCGTGCAGGGAACGTGACCATTACTCATGCCAGCATGTGAATCCTGACAGCATCTCAGCCAGTCCCGTTGCAGGCTGAGCCTGCTTGGGAGGGGGTTGATTCCCACCTGTGATGAATCACCCATGAGACACCAAACCTGGGCCCAGGGTACTTGTGTGCTTCATTAAAGAGCATCTTGCAGAGCCTTGCCTCAGTCGGATGTTTCTGCCGCACCCTGCACCCATCCCAACCTGGGTAATTACATTCTGCCTCCCTGCACTTCCTGCACCAGAGACAGGAGCCTGGTTCATTTATTTTCCAAGCCTGCTGCACAGCACCATGCCCCACCCCAGAGGCAGGTGCAACCTCATATGTGCTGGAGCCTTGTGGGAACAGCAGCCATGCTGTATCCCAGAGAACCCTGCAACTCAGTACTGGATGAGGCATACCTGTTCATATAGCTGCCAGGACCTGTCCCAGAAGTACCACCCTTGTACTATGGAAAGATCTGTGTATAAACCAACTGATGCACCTCACCCCAGAAATAGCTGCAAACCAGCTATTTCAACTAAACTGTGGCCAGCCAAGCCTCCACCATCAACATCACTGCTCCAACGACCCTAGCAAACCTGGGTGCAAAATTTGGAGACATCAGCTCCTGAAATCCAGTCTTGGCCAGTGAGCTAAGGGGGACTCCTCATTAGCTATCAGGAGTACACAGCCTATGACACACAGTTGAGCAATTAAAATTCAGCTCAACAGATGGCAGCAAATCTAATATATCCATTTCCTCCGCCCCATCTTGACAGCACTGACATGCCATTTGCCCCTGTGCCTTTACATGGGAAGTGACAAGAATAAAGTCTCCTGATTCAGAGATGACATCAGGACTGTGACTTCATAGTGCCAATCTCCAATGTTGCTCCTGCCCAGCAGCCGATAATTTGGCAGCATGCTAATAAGTTATTCTAAACTACCCACTTATTGGCTGAGGCCTCTCTGATGTCATAGTCGTCCTTCACATGAACGGTGGAAAACCGCTGAATGTGTTGTAGACTCAGTGACTGGAATTTGCCCAAGTGGAGGGGGTAAGGGGCTGAGGGCAGGGAGGAGCTGAGGAGGTGACAGGCAGCCAGCAGGCCCCTTCCCCCCTGCCCAGCTGCATCACCTCCTCCTCATCCCCTCTGCGCCCTGCCAGTGGGCCCAGCGCTCACTCCTGCCAGCTCTTAATTGAAAAAGTGTGTCGCACTCGCACAGCTATTTTCCAGAGTTGAGGAGGTTGGCAGAGCCCACAGCTTCCTAACCCGGTGCGGGGAGGGGCCAGACATAGTGGGCCAGCCAAAGTCACCTACCAGCTGGTTCTGCTTCCAGATCCCCTTCCTCCCCATCCCACCTCGCCCATCAGCTGCCTGTCCCCTCCTTCTGTTTCCTTGCTCCCAGCCATTTCTGTCCTCACTCCTCTTTCCTCTTCCCCCTCCTCTCACTCCCCCTCCTCCTGTTCCCCATCGTCCCCCCTCCCCTGTCCCCTCTCTCCTCCCCCCGGCCCCCCGCGGCGAGCCTTCTGGCAGGCCCCTCCCTGCCTGTTTGGCGCGGCACAGCGAGTGTTTGGAACGCAGGCCCGGAGCGGAGCTGGCCCCAGTTCAGGGGAGGAAACAGGCAGCCCATTAAAGCGAGGTGTCACATGTTACTTCACCTGGGTCACTTGGCCTGTGCAGCCCCTGCGCTTTCCCTTTAAGAGCCCAGTCTGCTGGGCTGCCTGGGAGGCGCAGCCAGCGCCTTCCCCAGCATTGGGCATGCGAGAGGGGCCCAGTGCTCCCTGGGCAGTGCTGCTCAAGTAGGGAGCTACTGAGAGGTCAGACCAGTGGCCCCAGCAAGCCAGGCATCATCCTCCATGTGCTTTAGAAAGCAGCTGGCCCCTTTAGCTTGGTGGCTTTCAGCTTAATGCTGCACCAGGTCATGCTTTTGGCCCATCTTGCCCTGTATCCTCCTCCTCAGCTGTCTGGCACTCGGGAGCTCACCCAGGGCCTTAACTTGAACCAATGAGCTCTCATCTGCTACCCTACTACCCAGGACAAGAGCCATGAGCCAGGTAGCTTGGTACCCTTCTCATAACCTCACTGTCCCAGATAAGACCATCTAACCCAGCATGCCACCCACTCCCCTGCTGCGCTGCAGGAGACCCCTGGGACTGTCTACACCGACGCTGCCTCCTAGAGTGGCTAATGTCATCTGCTGCTTGCAACTGGTCAAAACACTCACAGGGCACCTTACCACACCAACCTGTGCTGCAGTGTCCCATCTCTGTCTTGGGCTCCAAGGGAAGAGTGGGGGCTGCCTAGGTCTTTGCATCTGATGTCTGCATAGCTACCAACCCAGCAGAGCCCTCCCCTCTTCCCAGGCCAGTCTTGTTCCTCACTGCTTGAGGAGTAGGCTGCAGCAAGCAGCAAGTCCTGCAGAGCAAGGATCCTACCTGGGGAGAGGTGACAAGATGTGGTGAAAAACAGCAACAGAGGGGACCTCTCCATCCTAGGTCCTTGTCACCCCCCTCCTCAAACCAGCATTGGGGGTGCCCATCTACTCACCACCCTCACCTCTCTTTCCTAATCATAATAGGACACTTTTGTCCCTTTTGGAGCTGCTCTACTGGCCCTTCTGCTGATGGGGTCCCATCATGCCTGGCCTGGGACAAGCCTGGGAAATGCTGTGTGAATGAGAGGCAGTAATAGTGGTTTAGATGGGAATAGGCAAGGAGCTGAGGCAGTTACCATAGAGCGGATGATGCAAAGAAAGACCCCGCCTTGCTTTACCTCAGGGTAACTGCAGTGTCTGCCCATGTCCTCAGCTCACATTTGAAATGTTTTCTTCACAACTTGCCTCTTTCCTCTCTTCAGATGAATGCTGACACTCTGAGAACAATTGGGAAGCATTGCCTGCCAACAGGCCCCTGAGCCTCTGGGCTCCAGCTCTGGGATCCTATCTCCCCCCTCTGTGGTGCTTCTACAAGAGATGCTTAATACACAGAAGACTAATTCTACTGTGCATTAATGTGGCGGGCAAAGCCTGTGCTAATGTGCTAATGCACAGTAGATTTAGTCTGTGTAGTAGCATCACCAACAAACCATTCACTTGCACTAACGCACAGAAGCACTAATTACAACGCATTAAGTTAAGTACCTGTCATTACAGGTACTAAACTTAATGTGCTGAAATTACAGCACATAAATGAATGTGTAGATGAGCCATGGCTGCTGTACCTCAGTTCCCACAGGTTCTTCAACCCCGCCCAGGTGAACACTTATAACAATGGACACATCTACATACTCATTAATGTGCGGTAGTTACTGTGCATTAGCGCTGGTGCAGTTTTTTGTGACACTAACTGCACAGAAGTCTAATAACATTGTGCAGTGTTATCAAGCTACTGCTCAGTAAGCGTTTCATGTAGACATGCCCACTGTGTTCAGACATGGTTATGCTCAGCATTTACTGCTCTCCCCTTCTCCCAGGCTGCTAGAGGTTCCAGCTACAGGAGATCTAGAGCTGGGACTTTGTTGTTAAGTCTATCCCTGTACATTGCTGGAGGACCCAATTTATCCTTCCCCTGGCCAGCAACTAAACATGCTGACCGCTCCCTTGATCTGATCATGTGTCCTGTCTTCTGTGACAGTGCTAGCAAACTTCCTGCTCTGTCAGCCTAAGAGCTCTGCAGACCCCATCCCTGGACACTGCATGGTCAATGGCTCAGACTCATTACCCACTGATGCCCTGGGCTCTCTGGGATTTATTGGCACTTAATAACTCCAACTGTTCTACTGCCTGCTACCTCCAGGGCATGGCCCCTCCCTCGCTCCCTTGGTTGCCTATTTAATAGTGTTGTGTCTTTTCTCACTACCTTCCCTGGCCACAATCATGGAGGCACTGAAAGGCCTCCTTCTCTAGGAAGGAGTGCAACTTCACAAAACCTATGGGCCAGAAACTGAGGCGAGGAAGGGAAAAAATACTTGCCTAGTGTCATATAGTGAGTCTGTGGCAGGGCTAGGAAAGACCCCCAGGAGCACTGGCTCCCAGAGTCACGTCCTCCCACTTCTCTCCACCTGCCTATACAATATCAGCCAACAGTAGGAGGTGGATTTGGAGCAGGTGACCTCTAATACCTCTTAGGTCTCTGGGCCTCAAGGTCTGGACTCTGTCCTTGTGCCTCTTGCTATCCTTATGTGTTTCTTCTCTTTTTTTTCAGAAGATTGGGGACGCCGGTTTGGAATATTTCCAAGGCCTTTGGCACTCAAAAGGACAAGTCTTTAGGGGAAGGACTCATGCCTACCCATGTTACAGACTCAGAGAAACTACAGCACTGGATCAGAGCATAGGCCACTCTAGCCTGGCACCTGCCACTTAAAGTGCCCCACTGCAGATGCTTCATGCAAAGGTGTAAAGAATCCACTACTGGGCAACTCTGTAAGAGCTGCCCTTTGAGAGAGGCCTCTGTGCACTCCTGTTTGTGGAATATGGTGCCCTAGCATCCAGCAGCAGAACTGCTTGGAAAAGTTGTGTTGCTGGGAAGTGCACACAGGAATTTGTGTTGAGGGTGTTATGTTAATTCTACTCTTTCTGGAAGGGCACCCCAACCTACACTCACTGGTCCCTTTCCTCTAAGAACAGAAGAGGAGATATTAGGTAAAGCTGCCTTGTAGCTCAGCTCAACTAAGGCAATGGAGCACAAGGAGTAATGTCTTGGGAAAAAGTGCACCAAACTCCAGGTTGGTGTTCTGCAAATCTCCTACCTCTGATGTGTTACAGATACTGTGGTTGCTCTAGAAAGACCTTAAAATAGGGAAGCCAGGTTTCCCATTTAAGATGTAACAGTCTTTTCTACAGCTCCTAATCTGGCATGAAAGTCCTGTCTGGTATGGTTCTACCTGCAATCTCTGCCCATGTACTAGAATTAACCTGCTGGATTTTAAAAGCTTGCTCTCACCCACAATATCCCTGTCACATCTAAGATGTGAAGTTGTGCTAACCCAGGGTGGGAACAGGGCCTAGGGAAAAACACAGGGAGGGAAATGCAACGGGAGAAATGGAAATCTGAGAATACTGTATAATCACCATCAAAGCACCAGGCTTATTCACTCTCCTGGCAGATGTAATTGCATTAGAGAGGCTATTTTGCTTGAGAAGCATGTACGAACAGTTTATATGGAAGAGTATATCAGCTCTGTTAGGATAAGACTGGGATCCCATGAAAGCACATGCGCTGGAGGACCATGGAGACCAAAGGGGTAGAGAAGATGGGTTGCATATCAGTCAGCCAGTTCTCTCTCCTCCAGGCAGCAGGGTGGAACGCCTCAGCATTGGGATGCAGAATCAACCCTTGCTGTTGAGAAAGGAAGCCTGGGGACGACGCTAGCGGATATGGCGGCTCCCTGGCCAGCTGCAGGAGATCTGGATACCAGTGCTGACGAGGCCACACTGGGGCTATTAGTATAATGTTGGCTCTGTCCAACCCAATCTTCCTACTGACTCTGGGGATCAGGGGGATGGGAGGCAAGGCATGTAGAAATGGTGGCTCCAGTCCAGCAGCAACACATGTGAGAGAGAGTTTCTGTCCCTGCGTGCTCTTGAGCAGTACACTTGACATTTGGTGTTTTGCTGGGATGTGAAAAGTTGTATTACTGGGTGGCCCCATCTGTGAAACCATGCTCTGGCCACCCCTTGCTTATAAGAGCACTCACATTGATTGAAACTTTCTACTGAGTGTGTGCATGTCCATATTCTCTTCCCTTGCCATGTCAAGAACTGTAGGATGGATTTGACTCCAGATAAACCACAACCAAAACTTTCTTGTCTCCATGGAGAGGCCATGAGCAGTATCCCATATGCCTCCCTTCTTGGGGATAGAGTCCATGGCCTTGATGTTTTTGAAGTGTCTGTAGTATGCAATGCTGCCAGGATGGGTGAAAAACATTACCAGAACATAGATATATCATTTAGATAACCACTGTGTTCATGGAACATATGCCTGAATGCCTGTCAATGTGCATGGTAAATCAGACCAAAGCTGCCTGTGGAGATTGTGCTGGTAGAGACAAAGGAGCCACAAGTACCTCTCAGAAGACATTGTCTTTGTTCCCCAGTGGTAAAGTTGTGTTCATGCAGTGTGTAGTAACCCACAACTCATGACATTCAGACAAGGTAAGGGTGTAATATAGGTCAATGAAGAGCACCAGGCCTTAAGAGAAACTGGACAGTCTTTGCTCTGGTTCTCTGCAAATTGTTCAAGAATCTTGAATTTTGTAAGTTCTCCCTTTTGGGCTAAGTAGAGTTTAGGGCTAGTCCAATAATAAAAACTTTGTGCAGGTTTAGAAAGGATTTTCTTCAGCTGATTAGAAGTCCCAAACTCTGGCAGAGACTGCACATGTATGGGATTACTCTTGAAGGGTTCCTTAGAAGCCACCCATCCAGGTATGGAGCAGAAACATATTATTTGGTATTCAAAGTGTGCAGCAGCCACTGAGAGGTGCATAATAAAGACTCTTGAGGCTGTGAGCCAGTCAAAAGGATGGAATGTGAACTGGGACTGTCTGATCTCCAGGCAGGTTTTCAGGGACTTGATGCAAATATACATGACTGCTGCCTGAAACCAGGTGTCTGCTAATATGACAACTACATATCAACCTTCTGTGATAAAGATGGGATGAGGTCCCAGCTGCAAACTTCCTGAACTTGGATGTTCCAGACTTGTGAAAGCTTATAAGATCCATGATCAGTATGCGACCATCAATTTTCTTGGGGATCAGGAAATGGTTGGAGTAAAAGTTCTTTTCCCTTGGTGATCCTATGGGACCAACTAGACTTCTTTCTTGAGAAGGAAATTCTTTTCTTCCACCAGGACTCTTTTGGGGGTTGGATGTCTGAAGAGGAAGGAAGGAAAGAGGACAGCAATGTGTGAAACAGAATTGATAGTCTGTCATGGATGGTGTCCGGTACTCACAGACTGCAAGCAAATTTGCCTCAGATGATGCAGAAACTAGATTCAAATGGTGGAGGTGATGAAGGAAGGACTGGTGACACAAAGAAAGTTGACAACACCATCAAAGTTCCTGTTTGGGGGTTAATGCCAGGGGTTGAAAGGAATCCTGCTTCTGCACTGTTGGATAGTTTCGGAAGTGCCTAATATAATTACTTCTATGACTGAATGCTTTGGTGGAGCAATGGAGCCTGCCTTTGGAAGTTAGCAAGAGTTTCATCATTTCTATCAAGAGGTTCATACCCTCAAAAGGAATATCTTTGATTTCTACTGGGATTTCAGTAGGAGGTCAGGAATGCTTCCATTGTTAGCATTGTTGTTGCACTGGTGTCCAGAATTGTTATAGGTTGCTCTTAGGAAGTGCAATTGAAGTGTACAACTCTCACCTACCAAACACCTACCCATACACAAAGTCCAGTACTAAGTTTTTGGCATTTCATGTAACAAGACATAGTGGCTTTAGTTGCAATTTGGAGGAACAGAGGACAAATAGCCTCTCCTGGTAAAATGTATCCAATTTACATCCTTCTCTGCCAGGGGGACAGAGCAACAGCTGTGTCGTCTTTAACTCTGGACTGCAGATAACACCATAGAGTTTGCCAAGGGCAGCTGCAGAAAGAAGTGATGTTCCTCTGCTGGTAGGGTTCTTTTATTTCTAGGGGGAAAGCCAGATTTGCTTAGCTAGGTTGAGAAGTCCAGACCAGATACTCCCTTAAAAGATGTTCATGGAGTCCCATATGTAGAGCCACCAAGCACCAGAAGGAATCCTTGCATGATTTCCCACTTCTATGATAGAGATGGAGCTGCAGAAAATAGAAGCAGAGCCAGGGGCTTTCTAACAATCTCCAAAGCAGCCGATGGCATCTGAGACAGTTCCAGATCAGACTCAAGCAGCAGAAGAGCATGCAGTGGCTTTGACAATGGACCTTGCTCAGTCCTAGGTCCAGTGAAAGAGTTCTGACAAAGTTCTGGGGTCTGAACAGAGGATGAGGCCAAGCTAACTGGGCCATAACAACTAGCTCCAGAGCACCATGGAAGAAGCATGACAGTGGTGCCCTCACAGGTCATGAAACATGTCAGATAAGAATTCCAAAGGAACTTGCAGTGCCAAGATTGAGGTGCTGGATGATGGGGTCAGTGCCAGCAATAACAGTCCTGGGTGTAGAGTACATGCTGAGGCTGGTACCTGTGCACTACCAACAAGGTTATGGACCTTTGTAGGCACTGCCAACATTGTCACTTTAGACTGACCTGGTCCCAACAGTTCTGACCAAGTGACATGCAACCTGCAGAAGGTTGAGGAGATCCGGGACTCAACAGAAGTTAGTATGGAGGCTATTGGCAGAAATCTCTGTTGAAGGACCTCAGCACAGAACTTTCCTCCAATATTTTCAGTAGGCCAAATGAGATGTCACACTATGGACAATGAAGAACTAGAGGCATCTGGAGCTGTAAGCACCTCTCCTAACTGTCATGTGAAGTGGAGGTGCAGCAGATTGGGCACATCTACACGTGCAATAAATGTGCATGAATAAACTGTGGAGCAATTGGCTCTGAAGTAAACTACTCCC
This sequence comes from Caiman crocodilus, assembly GCA_030014935.1. Taxonomy (NCBI): domain Eukaryota; kingdom Metazoa; phylum Chordata; order Crocodylia; family Alligatoridae; genus Caiman; species Caiman crocodilus. The sequence continues at coordinate 369,043 of JAGPOW010002698.1, read as the reverse complement.
AGGTGCATCTACACATGTGCTCAGAACAGCAGCAAAATGAGGCAGAGAGGAGCAGTTTACACTAGGGCTGCTCCTCTGCTGCTCTGCCCCCACTGCAGCATCCAGAAGCAGCTCTAGGCTCCAGCTGCAGCTGCTGGGTGCCAGTTAAGGGCAAGCAGGGGACATATGGGTCAACCCCAGGCTCCAGCTGGTGGTGGCAGTGTGGCCCAGGGTCCAGGAGATGGCCTTGGATTGGCAAGGGGTACAGGGCAGCAGGACCGAGCAGTAGGCAGCTGCATCAGGCAGCAGAGGTGCTGGCTGGGCCATGAGGCTCCTGCAGCTGCCAAGCCATGTGGCTAGGCAGCAGGCAGGAGTGTGGCCACCTACTGGGTGGGCTGACCAGGAACAATTTACTCCCAGGTCAGCATCTACACATGAAATGCTGCACAGTAAATAATTTACAAGTACTACCCTGCTACAGAGTTTATTTATTTCCTGCAGCCAAATAGCCCTGCATGTGTAGATGTGAGAAGTTTACTGATGAGCTAATTAGTCTACTCCAAAGTAAATGTCTCAAATAGATGTGCCCACAGTGTGTTAGGTTATAGGTCATAAGGATCAAGTGTCCCAATATGCACCCAGGAAAGAGCTATCTCTATTCCTACATTGCAGGCTAAGTATTTATGGGGAAAGATGAAACTAGGGTTAGGGACAGTCTATCTCAACGATGTGAAGGTAAGTTCTGTTAGTTCTCTGTCTGGCAGCGCAGAAACTCAGGCAGTTATGGATGCATTCATGGAGCAGAGAATGAGGAAGTCTACCTCCCAGGAAATCTTGCATGTAGCCCTCAATAGAGTTGGCTTTCAGTGCAGTTCCATGGCTGGATCCCAAGGAGCCTCCTCCTGTAAACAGGAATCTAGAGAGACCCTTAACCATTCACCTTCCCAGGGCATGGATTCTGTTTAGGTCAAGAAAATAGATAGGAGTGGGTTAGCTAATCCTGATTTACCCTAATCCTTAATGGTTTGCAACCCTAAATTCAAGCTCCTTGAAAACATAGGAATCATCCTGCTTACTACAGATGTTTTCATGATCTCTAAAAATATTCAGGCCTTTGGCCTGAGCTTTCTAATAACTGTGAGTTCCACAGGCCAACTCTGCACTGTATAGTGCAGTCATCACTTGGTACTTATGCAAAGATCTGAATTGGCCTCTGGAAATGCATCCTTGGTCACTTCTTAGGGACATAGTTCTAGCCTCAATGCAGTCTCATAGTTGCCTGTTAGCTGCAGTTGCTCTCACTTCTTGTTCTGGGCAGTGTCTCTAATAACTGAATCCCAGCAACCTCCGTGCTGCTTCCAATAAGGCTTATTTCCTTGCACTCTCCCTTAGGCTGACTCTTCTGAACATTGGCACTTTACTCCCCTCCCCACCTGGCCACTGGCTGTCACTGGGCTGCTCCAGGCAGTACTGGTGCTGCCAGCACATCAGATCCAATTAGCTGGCCCTGTAGCAGTTGTGACACAGTGACTCCCTGACCTGACCCAGCTGGATTGCTAAGAAATCAGTCCAGAGTGGCCTCTCCTCCCAGCTGCTCCAGAATGAGACGCAGAAACAATTCTTTATATGGTCTCAAGAAAGAGTTTCTTTGGAGCCAGATTCCTGATGGGACGCCTGGGCGGGTTATATTTGGGTACTCCAAGTCACCTACCATTAATGTTTCAGCAGAATTAGTTGCTTTCATAATCTGTATTTTCTGTGTATGGTCAGGAAGGCCTGGCTAGTGCATGAGCTGCTTGCAAGACTCTCCCAATGCCCCTCTATCTTGACCCATAGCCCACTTCTGTTACAGCCCTGACCTCTCATGCAGTTTTGCCGATACCCCCCGGTTGCATTCCACAACCCCCGTGACTCCAGCCCTGGGCTCCTCCACATCTCTGCTAGTGTCTTCTACCCTTTTCTTAGTTTTTATTAAAAGGGCAAGGTCTCCCTACAATACATACTTGTAGATAGAGGGGAAATGGCCCCAATTATGTAGCTGTTGTTTCCTCCTCATAACCAAAGAGAACATAACCTGGAGAGGGTAGTACAGACAGCCCTGTCCTAAGATAACCATACCTTGCGGCCTACAGCCCCATTCTCGACTGGGGGTCAGAAAGAGGGACTGAGAATTCCAAAGTGAAACTCTAGGAAGTACATGGTGGGTTTGAGGGGCCCCCATTGACAAACTACACGGGGAGGAGGGGGATACACCCTCTAATTCCAGAAAGGGGCCTCTCTGGGGCACAACTGCTAGGGGCTCAGAGCAGGCTCCCCTCCCCTCCCCAAGGATCCTCTCTCTGGGTGGGCCCCAGGGTAAAGCTGGCTGTGCGTGATGTGGGTGGTAGAGTGGGTAATGGACGGGAGAGGCCACTGCTGGGCTGGGCCCATGGATGGATTGATCCCGACAGATGTTTACAGAGAGCAGCCCTGCTCGGGGTGATTAGGGAGCCGCAGACTAAACAGACCTGAAGAGGAGGGAGGAATCTCTTGCACTGGCCTCCAACTCAATCCCACAGTGTGGGGAAGGTCTGTCAGGGGGTGAGTCCTCAAGACAGCAGCCTGGGAGAAGTGGGGTCTTGGCTCAGGGTCAGTGTCCCATGAGGGCAGAGTTAGGGAGAGCTATACTAAGGGAAAGGGGGAAACCTAGAGAGAGGGATGGGCCAAGAGCTACCTAGTGAGGAGGAGGGAACTCCAACCTGGAGAGGCATGAGAGCTGTGCAGTGAGGCAAAGGGGAAACCGCCACAGGGAGGTCCCAGGAGCGGCGTGCAGTGACCTTTGCAGAGAGGCCTGCAGGAAACCACAGCCTGGGATCCCGTCATCTCCCCTGACGTCAGGGGCAGGTTACGAAAGACAAACCAATTAGCCTGCTATTTTATAAAGGTCATGTCTCGTTTCCAAGATGTTTCCCTTCCAACTGGCACCTTGCTCAGCTGCCGGGGGGAGCCCCCATCCTTGGGCTGCGCTTTCCAGCACAGCTCCGGGAATCTCCTCATCACTGCTCCTGCAGTAGGAAGGACCACAGTGCAAGCAGACCTGGGCTAGCCCTCTCCACAGTTCAGCAGTGCCCCGTCGGCTTCACCTTCACTGTCCCAGGCTCTCTCCTGCTACCAAACTGCAGATATACTCCTCAATTCTGTCCTATAGCCCCAGTGCACCTCTTCTCTCCCCTGCTCAGTCTTTGGCTGTATCCTCTCTGGCAGCTACCTAATGTTGCAAGCTTTCCCTACCCCTAGCAGCCAGGACTATTTGGCTGTCCCAGGATGGAAGAACTGGTAAGATTATTACAGCTGGAAGCCACACGATGCCCTTTTACATCACATTTCCCAGTCAAAGCTGCAGACAACTTTGGAAATAAACTACTAGCCAAGCTCCGTTGACGCATATGGGCCTTTGGGGAAAAAGCTCTCCCTGGCCCTTGTAACAGTCCACCTGACTCAGCTTGCTCTGAAGTGGGCACTTCACACTCTGACTTATATGGGACCTTCCTCTTCCTGGTGGGTCCCTGGTTCCTTCTCCCCCTGTACAGCTCTCCCATGAACCCCAAACCTGTGCTATTAAGTCCACACACAAATTATTCCCTTGTGGCATCCTGCACTCTAGTCTCCCTTCCCTCACATTGTTCCTCTCATAAGACTTTGTCCCAGAGACTCTCTCCATGACCCAGGGAGATTATTTTTCTTCACCCTGTTCCCCCATAGGACTGTGTGCAAGAGAGATACACCTACCCTACCCTTCCCGGATCATAAGTCTGGCCAGAGAGATCTCTACCCTCACACTGCTCCCCTCCTCACAATGCTGCTCCTTGGGACTCCAACCATGCATGCTGGAGACAGCCTCCTGTGCTGGGAGCTGAGAGGACGTTGATGCCCTCCAACTTTAGAAAGCAAGGCCTTGTCAACCAGTGGTACATGCCAGGGACTGAGTACACCAAGGTAGTGACACTGGAAGAAGTTTCCCTGGTGCAGATGAGGGCAAAGGTTCTTTATTCAGGATTCATGAAGTCTTAGAGGTCCTCAGTGTGTGTCCATGTCTTCTAAGGTATAGTGTAGTCATTAATTCCTCTCTGTGTGTGTGAGAGAGTGAGAGAGCAAGTCTGTTTCTGTCAGTGAATAAGTCTGTATGCAGGAATGTGTATGCATGAACAAACGAGTATCCCTGTTAATGTACATGTCTCTTGTGCATGTGTCTGTATGTGCAAACCTTACCCAAGCATATATGAGCAAAGCAATGAGCCTCTCATTGAGCATGTCTACATATGCACATCTCTATATGTGCATGTTTGATCATGGGACTATGCCTAGCTCTATGAACAGGTTTGTGGGCGTACATGAGTGCATCTGTCTGTGCCTTCACCTGTGTGCACATGCTTGTCTGTGTGAGCACTTGTGCATGCCCATGTCTGGCTATGAGAAGACAAGCGATAGACTGCATGAGTTTCTGCCTGTGTCTATGTGTGCAGATGCTTGGCTAGGAGTGTGTGCAAGTGCACTGGTGTGTATCTGTATGAGCATCTGCCTGTGTCTGCATGCACAGGGCTGGGAGAGAGTGTGCATGTGTGCATGAGCTGTTCTGTGTGGCCTGGGGGGGAGGGCAGTGCTAATGTGTGACTCACCCTCCCCCATGTGTTTGCTTTGGCCTGGCCCCACAGTGGCGTGAGCCCCAGCACAGAACTTTATGGCCCATTTCAACATGTTTTCCTGCTCTCTGTGCAAGGGAGAGCCACACAGACAGGGCTGGGAGAGGACCCTAAACCCGCTTCAGGGTCAGGTTTCCAGAGCTTGCTTTGCACGGTGAGAGCTTGACTTACACCATGGTCCAGCCCCCTGCTGCCTTCCAACCTAAATACAGACATGGAAGGAGACAGAGCTGGAGTGGGGAGATGGAGAAACAAAGGTATGGAAAGAGAGAGGGAAGGAGAAAGGGGAGAGAAAGAGTAAGGCAAGAGCCAAGGCAGTAAAAGAAAGAGCAAGAGGGGCCAGGGGAAGCTCCACCAGCTCCTGTGTTTGGGCTCTCACATCCCAATTATAGCATTTATAGAGGCCTCCTGGAGCCAGGCAGCAGAGCTCTGCAGAGCATGGAGACAGAGCAGCCTGGCTGGGGGCAGTGTTGAGAAGAGGCCGGTGGTCAGACAGAACTGAGGTGAAGTAAGAAAATGCAGGCTTTTGTGGAGTCAAGCAGGGGTGAGGTTAAAAAATTAATGAACAGTGTGGGTCAACCACTGGGTCAGGAAGAAGGTGAAGGGGTAGTAAAAGGAGGGTTGTAGGTGAGCATTAAGTAAAAGGTAGGCTGTAGGCAAAACTGCAGACACGTTTTCACTATAGGAAAACACTACAGAGGGAGGGTTAGGGTACAGTTTGGCTGCTGGTTAGCTTTAGACTGTAGGTGAGTATTGTTGGGGGATGGTGATGATGTTGTTTGGGGTTAGGGTGTAGGAACAGGTAAGGATCAGGATACTGGTAAACCCTGGAGGTTAGTGTGTTGCCTGGTGGTGGGATACAGGTTGGAGATAGGATGCAGATACTTAGAATTGTGGGTTGGATGCTGTGTGGGGTAGCTGAGGGCTTTGGTAATGACTGAAGTTGTGCTGAAGACCAGAGTTAGATTAAAATCAGGCTCAGTCTAGAAGCTGAGGCTTCAACTGGGGTGATAGTTTGAAGCTAGTAGGATGTAGGGTGTAGGCTGGAATCAGGGTAAAGTTTAGGGTTAGGCTGTAGATAAATATTAGGATGAGTCATGTTATGGGCCTGTTAGGTGAAGGCTAGCATTAGATGGGGTTGGAGTGAGGGCTGGAGCTAGGGTGCTGGTCGGAATTAGAACAGGAGCAAGCAACCTACAGCCTGTGAACCAGATCTGGCCTGTGGGGTTTTTTATCCAGACTGCAGAGATGAGGGTTTCTGCAGCATTTTGGCAGCAAGGGGCTTCACTTGGGTAGAAGTGAGCATCAGTGATGGTGCTGTGGAGAGAAGTGATACAGCTGTAGTGGTGCAAGATAGCTTGGAAAAGGCCAGAGCTCATTCAACCGCTCCCCTCTACAAAATGTTGCCAACTCCTGCATTAGGGTATAGGTAGGCACCAAAGTGGATGTTAGGCATCATCTGCTTTAGGCTTCAGTAGTGTTCATGTTAGGTTGTGAGTAAAGGTTATGGGTTTCCTGAGTTTAAGAGATAGGTGTGCAATAGGGTATAGATCAGAGTTAGGATGTTTCCTGAGGTTAGGAATACATATCATGGCTTTTTCTGCATCTGCTTGTTACTCTGACCATGTTGCAGACCAAGAGTGGAAAAAGCTAAAAGTGACCACAAGAGGGATGGGAAGAATGTAAGAGTTTCTTGCTCTTAAAAGCAGAAGACTCATTTATATAAATAATAAAGGTTTCAAGGGTGTGCAGAAAACAGCTCATGAAATTAACCAGACAATGGCTAAACTTTCCAGGGATTTTTCCGTTCTGAGGTAAGGTTTGCTGCTGCAGACAAGAGGGAGACAGAAAGAGAGCAAGAGATGGGGTGCAGGGCCAAACAGAGAAGAATGGGGAACAAAGAGAAGAATGATAAAGAAAAGGGAATGACACACACACACAGAGACAATGAGGGCTAGGCCTTGTCTATACAGGAAAATTGTACCAGAATTAAGCTTCCAGAGATCAGTGGGAGTGAAACTGAACATATAGCTGGAAAACAAAGCAGTAAAGAGGATGATGTAGTAAGAGAGTTCTTTGTTGAGCCTCTTAAGATATTTACAAAGCAAGGTTTGCCCTGCAACATTAGAAAAAAATGAACAAGTGGATTTCAAAATCGACACTGGAGCTGAGCCAAGATAATCACAGTCCATGTATGCAAAACAATTAGTGACTGCCCAGTGTTAACATAGGAAACTAAATCTTGTTCATAAAGCGGGTGCAAAATGAACCCATATGGCAGAGCCACACTGGCCTTGCTAAAGTGTGACACCACTGAGAAACAGCAGGACAGGAAGTGCCAGATGCACATGGGTTGAAGAATAGTCTGTGAAGGCAGATGATCAAACTGGTGTTGAACTTGTCTACAGAATAGGATGCAAAAGATATTAACAAGTTTAATGAGCTGTTTAATGGACTGGGATGTATTTAAGGATATAATATGTCATGTTGATATAGATCCCAGTCTGCCACTAGGAAAGTATCAGGTAAAATCTCACTAGCACTGAGAAATAACATAGGAACAGCATGGTAGATGGTAAAGTTAGAGCCACTGGACTGACACTACGGTCACCAAGATGTATTTGCACAATGCAGGATTTGTATAGTTTTGGATAAGGCCACCAAACATGAGCATTCCCCCATGAGGACAGTTGAGGAGGTTGTGTCTAGACTTCAAAATGTAGTAATAATTCATTTCTGGAGGCAAGCCAAGGGTTTTGGCAGGTCCAACTCAATAGAAAAAGTGCAAAACTCTGAACCTCCAATTTCCCTTTTGGTAGACACATGTTCAAACAACTTCCTTTCAGGACTGCCTCATGCCCTGGATCTTGGAGGAACAGGAAGGGGTGGACATATTTGTTGATGAGCTGTTGATTCAAGCTGAAAATGGCCAGCACGTGACAGGCTGTGCGATGTACTGCAGTGGACCACAGAGAAGAGTTTTACATTGGAGTGGCATGGATGCTAGCATGGGCTAAATTAAATCTGTTATCTAGGACATGTATTCCATGACAAAAGGGTTCAGTAAAGCTCAAGAAAGATGCAGGTGACTGGACAAACAGAAGGCTCCCAGACAAAGAGGTCTTACATAGATTTATGGGTGTGTTAACATAGCTGAGTAAATTTATTTTTCATTCATCACAGTTAGGAGCTTGTAGCTTAAGACTTAAAAATAAGCATAGGACAATAAGGCAATAATACAAAGGGGTGCTACAGGACTTCTAAGGCTTGTAAATGAAATCTTGACATGACTAAATCTGAACCTTAAGTAGGGTCTTAGCCCAAGAGAATCATTTTAGTTATGAAATGTAGAGCAACTGATAGATACGTTCAGTAAGAGATGGCAAGCATGTACAGAACAGATGTTTAGCACTTTCTGGAGTAAAAATTAAAGAAGTCTGAGGCTGGTAATTCCCACAACACAATTGAAAATACTGTGGTAACTGGCTGACTCAGATGTCAAAAAGGGTGACCAAATAATTAAAGTAGTAAATAAAGTTTCATAGATTTCATAGACATTAGGGATAGAAGGGACCTTGTAAGATCATCGAGAAGATCACCCCCTGCAAGTTTCTGGGGACCCTTACAATTGGGGTAGTGGAAGTCAATAATATGGTCAAAAACCCACTGATATATATCCCTGTGGTAGAACAGGGTATCAAGAAAAGCATGTCAGGGTTACAAATTGTGAGAGACAGGAAAAAAAAACCAAAGAAAGTCCATCTATTTAATGTGCTACCTACCAGTGTAGGCATCCCAAGAAAATATTTCCTTTTCCTTAGGACAGAATAAGCAGCATGTCATGACAGTTACCTGATTTGCCCTGTTTCATATTTGTGCTTTGTTCTCCAGTTATATTATTTGTTTGTGGGTATTTAATAAAATTCTGTACCCAACATGACCATCCTTACCTTTTGCTGCCTTGAGTCCTTCTCATGATTATTTGCTAGTGTATTTACCTCAGGAGAATCCCAACAACTATAAAAGTCTAAATCAGAGTTTAGTAGTTCATTTAGAGGCTACAAGCTCTATTCAGAATACCCCTGGATGAAAGTTTTGAATGGCACTGGTATGTGTCTGGTAACAAAGAGAGAAAGCTTTTGGGGAAAAAAAGGTACTGCTGCACAAGCATCAATACCAAAATATTACAAAATTGATAAAGGGCCTAAGATCTTAGGTGACACAAACTCTCCTAGTGCAGCAGCTGCCTTTCTGCAAGATGATTCTCCCTTAGCACATACATCCCAAGTGCTAGCTAAAACCTAATATCATTATGTTCAGAATGAAAGAAATGCTGAAATTGTGCTTGGTTGTGAGTTGTTTCATGAGTATGTTTGTGGGCAAAAATCTATGAAAGTTGAGCAAGACCGCAAGCCGCTAAAATCCATGTTACTGAACACATTGTGCAAAGCAACGCTTAGACTTCAGAAAACAATTGTGAAATTGCAAAGGAATTTACTTGAGTGTGAAATACAGGCCCTGTACAGAGCTTCCAAGAGGAGACATACTCTTCATATACAGACATATGTTTACTACCTATCGGTACTAAACTCATGGAGCCTAAAGGAAAGAGATGGAGGTATACATGATCCAAGTGCTAACCATTTCTGACAAAACATCTTGACACGTTACATTGAGAAACACAAAATTACCCATGCTCTTGAGAGCCAGAGAGTAATTCTAGATGGATGTTCAACAGAAAAAAACTCAAAGTACCTCCAAGCATTAAAATGTATTGGAACCACTGAGATGGAACTGCTGCATCTGATGGGATTCTGTCCAGAGAACATCATATACTAATACCACTTTGTATGAGATCATAAATGCTAAATGTCATCAACAGTGCTCATTTGAGTATGGCGACATATGAGAACAGAGACCGAGATGCTCAATTGTGACAAGGCATGAACATTGCCCCTGAGAAGGAAATATCCAAGTAAAAGAGGCCTGCAATCAATAAAAGAAACAATGAAAAGAACAACTGAGACAATGTGAGATGATTGAACTTCTTTGGTCCAAAGCTGACATAGATCTGTTTGGGCCTAAAAGGAAAAATTGCCTATTATTAGTTAGCTATTACTCAGTTATTTATTAAATTGAGCTGTTATACAACAGGTTGAGTAACTCTGTCATCAATTATTATGTATAGCTGCTTGCCCACCTTGGGTTTTCAGATGAGGTAAAATAGGGTTACCATGTGTTCGGGCTCTCCCAGATATTTCCTCTTTTGGGGTCCTCTGATCTTCATTTGGGTGGTTTTTAAAAATATGAACAGATGTCTGGGATTTTGCTCTACTCAGAATCAAAGTTTTTCCTGGCACATCCTGGCTTGCCCTAGCAAGGAGCTGCTTGGGGTGGTGGCAGGGCTGAATTAATGCATAGGCAAACTAGGCACTTAGCTCGGGTTCTGAGCTCAAATGGCCACATCTGCCTCCCTTTCTTTCCCTCCACTAGCCTTGCCATCACAGTGGCTGCTTCCTAGTGGCAGCTCCAAGTTCTCCTCCCCATGGGCAGCAGCACCAGGGTGGGGAGGGGGCAGTTTCGACTGACCCATGGCCCATGAGTCTGTTTGCCTAGGGCCCACTAAAGGGTTAATCTGGCCCTGGCTAGCGGTAGCTAGGGGAGGGCAATTGGAGAGACAGGCATGCAGCCAGGCAGGGTGGCAGGAGCAGCCCAAGCAGTTGGATGCAGATAAGTCTGTGGGGAGTGGAGTTGGAGGGCTAGGGCTTGAGGACTGTCTGGGAAGCTGTGGGGCATGTAAGTCTCTGTGTGTGTGGGTAGGGTGGGTGCCTGCTGGCACTGGGGAAAGTTGTCTGGGAACTGGGGCTGCAGCAGGGTGGGGGTGGGGGAGGCACCTGCCCCTCCAGTGAGGAAAGGGGGTGAGGGAGCCCTTTGGGGGCATCAGGGAGCTGAATGGCAGGGCCAGTGACACTGGGACAGGTGCCATTGCTTGCAGGGTTGGGGTGGCCCAAGACTTTGCAGGGCTGGGGGGAGCAGGGGGCTGCAGATTGAGAGTGAGGAGAAACAGCATGGCCCAGCAGGCAATGTACTATAGGTTGGGAATGAGGGGCACTGGCAGGGGCAAGGGTCTGTGGGTCGGGAGAGGCAACAGCAGGGCTGGGGGGACTGTGGCACCAGCAAATCACTGCTCCCCAACAATCATATGTACCCCCCATAGGTGCTGTCCTCTTTTTTGAAACTGGAAATATGGTAACCCTAAACTAAAAAACAGAACAATCCATAATTTACAAGATGATCTTTTCAACAATTTTTCTGGATTCTCAGTTGAAGTTATCAGGGGTCAGCAACATACAAGCCATGGGCCAGATCTGGCCTTGTGAGCCTGAAGGCTTTTTCTATCCTCACCAGCTGGAAACTATCCCCATGTCCTCAGCCAAGGAGCAAAGGAGCTGGGAAAAGAGGTAGCAGAGCAAGTACAGCTCTCAGCTGCTTAGCTCCAGTGTGGACACGGGAAAGCTTCCTGCCACTGGCTCGATGCAGAAGCCACCTGACCCATGTTGGACCGGAGCTGGGTTGTTTCAGCCCATGACTTAAAAAGGTTGAAGCTGCTGTCCTAATGAAAACGGTTAGCAGGAAAGTTGATACAAACAGTGAAAAAAATATTTAAGAATTCTATTACAGAATTACAGGATCTTAGAATTCAGAAATACTTCCCAACATACCTCCCAAAACTTCATTAAGCTCAGATATTCATGGGCAGAAGGGCAGAAACTTCAAAGCTAACATCTAGCAATCCCCTGAAGCCAAAGACAGTTAACTTTGAACTGGCTACAAAGGAGCTGTTTGCTAGAATGGAAAATGCTATCACAAGCTTCCGAATAGTGACTATTGCAAGAGGGGAATGCATGTTAGACTCCAAACAAAATGTAGGTACTAAACTAGCCCCGTGGAAGTTCCACAACTCAAACTAGGGATTTAATCACCCTCAGGATAAGTCAGACACAAAGCATTTAAGAAAAAGCATGGTAATACTGAGACTCTGATGCTGTCCTTTCAACAGAGCATCCAAAATGCAATCAGCCCCTAAGTACTGATGCCTATTCAGTTACTGAAAAGGAAACACAAGGGGCACAAGTCAGACTTCAGGAGGCACCCCCGCAACAATGGCCAAACAGGCTATATTGCAGAACAAGAAGCTATGAGAACAAGGACATGTGAAAATCTCAAGAGAAAAATTAATCACCAACTGCCTCTTGACCTATCAAGCTCTTCTCCTTGCTCCCCTTGGCACCCCAGAGATTTAATTTTATTCTTTCTCCTGACCTCCCTCAACTTTGCTTTCTTCTCTTCTTCCTCCTGACAATCCAAATGCTTTCTTTCCCTGGTATGAAGCCTGCAGCCTGATGCCACTTTTCCTTTGTCCCCTTCATCACCAAACTTACTAAGCAGGCTGTCTCCAATCACTGTCCTACACTCCTCCCCCTTGCTGTCATACCAGAATCTCTGTTGTACTCCACTGAACCCCCTCACATCACATCTGTAATGACCACCTCACCAGATTTTACAGCTTCCATACTAGTTCTTCTCCCTTGATCTATCAGCTGTCTTTCATACTCTTAAACATGCTCTCCACAAAATCTTATTGACTTTTGTGGCCCAATCTTCTCCTGGTTCTCCTCTAACACTGAGATCTCACTGTTTCTGTTATTCAGGAGGAGTCCCTCATGTTCAGACTCCAGCTCCCTCTTCTCCTTCATTTACGCCATACCTTTGGATTATTGTATCTGAAACCATTGTGACTATGATCTACAGAATGATGACTTACAAATCTGCCCCTTTCACACAAGCCTCCACTCACTTACCCACCGTCTAGAATATCTACTTGTGAATAACCAATGACCAATTCAAACAACATGGCAATTATAAGGCTCCCAACCTCCTCCCTCTAGCCCTTGTCTGAGCCTTTTCCTTCTACCATGCTGGACAGTGCCTTGTCACTCATGATTTTACCTTCAGCTTCATCTAAATCTCAACCTGTACATTAGACATCCATGCCCAGGCCATATTAATTCTTTCTGTACAGGACCCCACACATCTGGACTTTTAATTCCATACAGGCTGCCAAAGTTCTTGTCAAGGGTCTTGCTGTCATGCATTTGGGATTACTATAATCTAGCAGTTTTTATCCTTCTTAGACTCAAGGCACACCTTGTTACACTCAAAGCACTCTTCATTGGACTCAAGGCACCCCTCAGAAAAGGGCAGTACTTGGCTTTCACTTGTTTTTTAACTAAGGAAAATTAAGATAGTAATTCTTTTGTTGCAAGCCCCAAACAGGGCAGAATGTTTTTGATGCTATGGATTCCTATTTGAAAACTCTGGATTTATCTTCTGAATTTGGTGTAGGTGTTTGTACATCTAACAATGCTAATGTTATGTGGTACCCCATATCATGTTTGAAAGGCTTTCACAACACCCTGGCTGAGAATCAGTTGTAATTTCCTCTCCAGCCTTAATGCCTTGCTCCCCTGACAGTCATCCAAAATGGCAACAAGAAGCTCTCCTTCCTTGTTCTTTGTTCTGATGCTCTGCCAACTTGCTAATTCTCTCATGTGCTCACACCCATCATGAAGTCCTACTCCATTTCACATATGAAATTTATTATCACAAAGATGATCCTTGTTCTGCCTCAGTACCAATGTGGATCACTTGAATGTGCCATTTCCCCACACTTCCTCCCATGCTTTCCTCCAGGCATGAGAAGGACTCTTTGCCAAAGTGTGTAAAACCATTGCCTTGTCCAGAATCTTCTTAAAACCCACCTTACCACAATGCTAAAAATCATTGCCTTTTGGTTTTGGTTAGGCTGTTGGTGACCTGTAACCACTGAGTCTTCTGTGACTGCTAACTTACATTAGAAGGAATGACCATGTTTGATTCATGGTCCATCTAGCCCAGTACCCTGCCTCTCACAGTGGTCAGTATCAGCTGCTTCAGAGGAAGGATCCCTACATCAGGGAGTTATCAGATAATGTGTCTCTAGAGAATGTTTCCTTCTAACTCCCAATAGCTAGGCATACATATTGATACAACAATGTAATCAAAAGGATGGCTATCCCAGTCCAAACCAAGGGTTTCCAAAGTTTCACCCTTTCAAAGGCCTTTTCAAAGGAACAGTCCTAGGTGGAGGACCACATCATGGGGACCTGTGGGATGCATTTGGCCTGTGGACCACACTTTGGGAACCTTTGGGAACTGTTTTAAAAAAAAAGTACTTGTGGGCCATGGGCCACTTCACTGAGGCTCACAGGCTACTTTTGGCCTGCAGCCCACACTTTAGGAACCCCTAAATTAAACTGATTTGTATGAACAAACCTTTAAAGATGGGCTCATATGCTGGAGCTGAAGAGTTTCTATCCCATGTGAAACGCTCATCTATTTTTATGACAATTTCTACGATAATTCTGGATATGCTTATCATCTGCATAAAGGTCTCATCCTTGTTTGAGTCCGGTGGTCATTTGTGCATTTTATGAAAAAAGTTTGACCAGTTTTGAATCTTGCTGCCACTCAGTTCTTCTGAATATCTCTTTGTTATTGGGGGAAACTACCCCTGGCTCTCTCAAATGTCCTTGTCCTTCTCTTTGGAGGCTGAGATGTTTCAGCCTCCAATTGTTTATTCCTTTGTTGCATGTTGTGTATACGTTAATTTATGAGCTGCAGAGCACAGACTGACTTCCTGTTACTTGCCTGTACATCAGCTTGCACTATGAAACCCTGATTCCTGCTAATGCTACTTCCATAATAATAATAGACAACTGTCTGTGTGATTAGAAGCCAAGAAGGCTCAGAGATGGGGTTACTGACAGAAGGCTGAATAACCCTCTCATCTGTCTAGACTTGAGGTCATCTCCCCTGTCCTACAGCCCAGGGATTCCTATGGGGGTGTGTTATAAATGGGCTTGATACGTCTGCCACTGTTATTTTTGGCCGATACTGTATTTTGATTTTCAATAAATAAAACATAGATGCACAGCCAGATGTAACAGCGACCACTACAGTAATTGGCTACTGCCCCTGCCATGCGACAGGGGTATTAACACTTAAACCCTTTATGCAAGGTACACTCTTCCCCCCTCCAGGGGCAAACCCCCACAGATATTCCTATTTCCTGAAGCTATGACATTCTTCCCAGGGAATCTGCAGGTATTGGTCCTTTTCCCAAGGCCACGACACCAGAGGACCAAAATAACACTATTTTCTAACTGCATACTAGGATTGAAGGAAACCAGTAGAACTAAGTGGGGAAGCCTGGGACTGCAACAAAAGAGGACTGTGGATTGAGACTGAAGGGCTTCATTAGAATTGAGAGTGTGAAGATCCTGGTGTTCGCACAGTCACAGACTGTGAGTTTAGGTGGAAGAAATTGGTACTGTGCATGGAGGAAACTAAGGACTTGAACAGCAAAGGGGCTACATGTCAGAATTGAGAGGCATTTGGGAGAGATGCGTATGAGGAGCCCAGAGCTGTTGTATTCTGGGTCTGAAAATCAAGTGTGAAGAGAATTAGCATTATATGTGCAAAAAGTGCAGGGACTGGAGGGAAGAAGCAGATTAAGGGGCATCAGCAGGGCTGTTTGAGGGAAGAAACCCAGGGCTGGGAGAGCAGGTAGGCTGCAGATTAGAATGAGCATAATCAGCAGAGCTAAGGAGGAAGGTGAGGAGTCCAAGGCTAAAATAAAAAAAGGGTCTCCGTCATCGGAACTGACAGCAAGGGCACAATTAAATAGGGGAACTTTCTTATGCACTTTATTTGCAGTTGTCTAGTGGTGCATGACCACGCAGGAAAAGATTTTGGTAGAACGTGTGTGGAGAGAGGCCACATTCACCTCCCCTCTGCCCGGCAGTTGTGGGTTCAGATCACTCATAAGAAAAGTCGTGTTGTTTGAATTTTCTAGTTACTAACATCACATAAAGTACATTCCTTTGTGAGTGAGTGCGCCCAAGTGCGTGAGTGAGAGTGAATGAGCGTGTGGGTGTGAATTAGTGTCCAAGCATGAGGTTACTCCATGGCTTTCCTTTCCCTCTCCCCCTAACCCTCACTCCCCCCTCTCTTGCGCACACACCCATCTATACATTCAGAGCCCGCTTGCACTGATTGTTTACATCCTGTCTCCTCTATATGTTTATAAATATATCAGAGTACAGGAGACTCCAGCGAGGCCCATAATTAGCTGGGCCTGGATTTCCCATCACCGGCTCCAGCCAGGAGCATGATGGAAACAAACTAGTTTAACATGGGTGCGCAGGCCCCTAATTCCATCCAGACCCCTGAGCCTGGGGAAAGGCACTTTCTAACTCATAGCTACAATCACACACATACACACAGACTGAGGGGGATGTACACAAACCCTAAATGAGATGCATGTACATACTGACTGAGACAAAGACTCCAGGATACACATACACATCCTGTGTCTCCACCAGGACAACAACCAGTTGCTTGCAACATTTCTCCCCTCTGAAACCTCCACCAGTATCACAAGGCTACCTATATCTTTTTTCTTGTCACTGACCATATACAAGCCAAGTGTCTCAAGTGTCACCTGCCCTTTAGACATTTCACAGGTAGTGCCTGTGACACTACTCAATGGTCCTGAAAAGGACAAGGCAACCCAGGGCTGAGAAAGTGCCCACAATAAATCATCACTATCTACATTAGGGCACAGTAAACTAATTAACTCTGCTATCAGATAGTATTGTTGGGAACAGTACTATCTTGCAGCAGAGTAAATAAGTGCACTGAAATGCACATGTAGATGCTGACCACGGGTGTAACTTGCACCTGGTCAGCTCAGCTAGCTGGGGACCTGCTCCACCCTGGCTCAAATTTCTGCTGTACCAGGCACATGTGTAGACCCTGTGCCTGGGAGTAGTTGACTCCAACTCAAACTTCTCCAGAGTGTATTGCTCTGCATTAATTGCAAGTGTAGCTGCTCCCACTGTGTGCCAATTGGGTGCTCCTGTGGGGAAGAGCCATCAGACTTTCCCAGTTCCCTACCATAAGAGACTGTTGCTTGTACCTGGTACCCACAAGAACCAAGCACCTCATACACAGTGAAAAATCCCCCACCTCCCTTATGCTGATACAGAATCATTACTCCTACAGGAGAAACTAATGCCTAGCAAGTGGTGGGGACCTGCTCAAGTGCCAGGTGAATTGAATAGAAAACAGTTATCTGGGATGTAGTCTTGGATACACATTAAGGCACATTTCTTGTCTCACATGCCAGCTGAGATTGAGATGGGAAAGAGCCACAGAGAGGAATTTAACAAACAAGTCAGCAACAGAAATGATAGCGTCCCTGACATTTTTCACTCTGTCACTGGTAAAGCCAGGCCTGAGTATCTCTTCACTCCAGAGCACAACCAACTTATCAACACAAGAGCTAAACACTTTCCAATTGAGGTAAAACCACCACCATGCTCATGTTAAGTGTGGAGAGAACTCAAATTATAATTTGAGCTAACTCTGAAGTGAAAATCAGCTCACAGTTTCAAAGCTCATCCATGTCTCTATTTTGCCAGAGTCAAAGCTAAGTAAAGAGTTTCTGTAGCTACAGAACATAGGTGCCTATGTATATGCATGAGAGGGTACAAGCATGTATATTGGTCTTAACAGGGCATATTTTAGCCTTTGAGTGTGTTTATCTCAATGCATGAGAGAGAAAGTATTTGAGAGAGTACATATGTGGGTATGTGAGTGTGTGAGCATTCAGATATGTGTGTACACTAATGGATGAGCCAACCAGCATCTGCAGTCGCATAAGCATGTGTGCGTGAGCATGGGAATGTTGGCACAAGTGTATTTGTGTCTGAGAGCGCAAATATGAACACATTAACATGGGTGCTTGCTCAGAAAAGCATATGCAGGAGCACACTAGTGTCGGTATATGCTCAGACAACTTCGTTGTTCCGAGACCTAGGATGTACTGTCTTGGATTAGCCTGTACACACATGGTCATGAGACAGGACTATTCTGGAAGTGGTCGGTCCCTGGGCTCCCTAAGCTACTTCTCCAGCATCTCTCCTGGCTAGACCTTCTAAAATTCCCCTTGTCTCTCAGATGGCTTATAGGGTTTGCCTTGTTCCAAGGAGACAGAGAGAATCTGCACCTGTCAGAGCCAATTTGTGGGCGAGGCTTGCTGTTGATTCCAGTGGGGTCAGCCTTGGGTCTGGCATGTGTCTGGGCAGATTTCCCTTTGGCTGAATCAATGGGAGCAAACTTAGTGCCCTATCTCAACTCCTGTGCGTGGCAATAGAACAAGAACTAATGCAGTTAAGGCTCTGACTGCTTCAATACGGTGTCCTGGAAACCCTATGCCAAACAGGGCACTGACATGTGTACACACACAAACATGGTGTCACAAGCAAGCCTTGGTGACATGATGTTAAAGTTCCAGGACTCATTTGATGCTGACATTTGTACCACTGCTGAATAGCTCTCCAGATGCAGCCTGGCTGTACGTACTGTTTGTGTTGGTGCAGGTCCCTCCTTGCATGTGGATTGGAATTAGTGTATTTCCATCTGGTTGTCTGGGTGTTTATGTTGGCATACATGGATATGGAAAGGAGAGGGAGTTTGCCTATGCGTGCGAGTTTGTGTGCAGCTCCGTCTATCAGTCTGCCTCTATGTGGGTATATAAGGGTGTGTATGTAAGAGTGTCTGACTGTGTGTGTATCTGGCGAAGAATCTGCCTCTTTATGTGTTTGCATTTCTGTGTGTGTCTGCTAGAATCTGCTGGATGTACAATGAGCAACAGTCTGCTGCAGTGTGTGCGTGTGACAGAGAGAGAGTGCCTGCACATATATGTAGGGAGCTTGCCGGTGTGGGTAGGTGCAGGTACCATTGGGAAAGGGTTTTAATTTATGAAAAAATGTGCCACTTAGCAGGAAATAAATCCTTCCCAAGCTCAGCCCCGTAAGGAGAGCCCTCTGCATTTCCCTTTGGAGGCTTTTTTTTTTTTGGTTTGGGGCTAATGCAGCCCAGATGTGCGCAGGGACCGTGCCCTCACAGAGCCTGCTAAATAGGAGCTGGGCACATCAGTTCCTGTCAGGATCCAAGTGTTTCTGATGAGTGACAAAGCCTAGGGGCTTTGAAGAGCCGAACACCACAGCTTGTTTTGGGGCTCCTTTCCTTCCCCCAAACACAGAGAAGCACCAGGTTCCCCAGCCCCATCCACCTGGAGGAGGAAGTGGATGGGGATGAGGTGGGAGTCTGCTGAACACTTGCCCTTCTCCATCTCTCCTTCTTTGAGATTTTTCTCTCTTTCCACTTATCTCCTCTTTCCCTCCTCAATCTGTCCAGAGATTTTCATAGTTCTCCAGTCTTGGCCAAAAAGCAGCTCTTGCCAGTTACAAAGCAGACAGACAGGATGTTTCTCAAGGTACTGTACACAGAGTATTTGAGTTCTATCTCTTGGAGATCTGAAGAACCAAACCTTGCCTTGTCTTGCACCCCATATCTCTGTGTGCCTATCTGTCACTAGATAGATAGATGGAGAGATAAACACAAAGATAGCTGGATAAATCCAGTAAGTCTTTCTATCCTCACTCTTTCCGGTCCTTCTCTACCATTATGCCCTTCCTGACTCACTCCAGCACCTCCGGAGTCTGGAACAAAAAATGGATACAAACTTTTTGTTTTTCAAATAACCAACTCCATCCAAGAAGAGAATCTTGTCTCATCCTGTGCACCAAACCAAACAGCGGTGTTGTCAAAAGAGTCTGTCCAGAAAGACAAAATTTTGACCTTTTAAGGGTTGTTTTTAAAATTAATTTTATTTTATATGTAACCTCTTTTCCAGAAAGGCTGGAGTGTTGTCTGCAAAATCCCCATTGCTTATAAAAATTACACCCTTACTTCGGGGCTGGTCCTTTTGCTGCAAGCATTTTTTTCTCCCTTCCATAAGTAACAAAATACAAGAGGCAGTTTTCTAACTAAATTGCAAATTTTAAAACTCCAAGGATTACCAAAAAAAAAAATCCCTATATCACGAAGAATAGTTCTGGAGAATTTCTAAGGGTGACCACCTCCCCTCCAAAAGGAAGCATATGGTTGGGTTCCCAAAACCTAACTTCAAGCTGTTTGGGTTTTTTATGTTTGAATGTTTTTAAAGCTTGCTATTAAGAATTAAATACTTTTGCTTTTTTTTTTTTTTTTTTTAATGGTGCAAGTGCTTAAATCGAGCCTTGGGAAAAAAATATTTCTGCCCTGTCTAGGTCCCGGTGACTTTCATTTTCCTCTTCTCTCTGTCAGTTCTGGATTTTAATTCTCCGTGCTAAGCGGCATTTTCCTCCCCAGTAATCACAAACATGCATGGAAAAGAGGGAATGAGAGAAAGGAAAAAAGGGGGAAAGTCTTAAATCAATCACAAAGCCAGACAGACATTTTAATCAAATCAAATTAAAATCAGCAGCGGTTCAGAAAAGAAAAACACGACACGCACAGCAAGACCCCCGCCCCTACACCCCCCATCCTCTGCCAAAATAGTAGAGAGACACTTTGGTCTTACCTGAAATCTCCCCAGCAACATATAGCATAGTAGACTCAGAGTGTGGGGTTGGGGTGGGGGAAGGAACGCTGCAGAATTTGATCAATAGAAGACAAACTTTTTCGTTATTTTTTTTACTCTAAACCCAAAGCCCAAGCGAATGGCGAAGTCTCCCTTTCTCCCTGATCTGTTCTGCCCTGTCTCTTTCTCACTCTCTCTTTTTTTTCCTCTTTCCCTATTTGTTTTGGTTTGTGTTTGCTTGGGTGTTAGGTGGAAAAAGCTGTCTCGGATATTTTTTTTTGGTGTGTGTGTGCAAAGTTTTAAACATGCTCTCTCTCTCTCTCTCTCTCTCTCTCTCTCTCTCTCTCTCTCTCTCCCTCTTGCTCTCTCCCCCTTTCCACCTCCCTTGATTTGCTCTTTTGATTGGTGTCCAGGAATGCAAGAATAAAAAAAAAAAGATTGCATACACCCTCTCTCCAACTTGCTTGCTTTTTTTTTT
>JAGPOW010002698.1:322161-347653 GCA_030014935.1 Caiman crocodilus | reverse complement strand
CCCCCCCCAATGGCTCTTCAGCTTTGGGCAAAGGTAGGGAGCAGCTGAGCTAAAGGGCGATTTGCTATTCTAAAAGTAAAAGGAGGAAAAAGAAAGAGAGAGGTTTTTAAAATGTGGATTAAAGGGGAGGAGAGAATACCACCCCTTTCACACACACCCCAGAACTCTGGCTATTGCAAAGCTTTTGTTAGTGGCATTTGGAGAAGGCTTGCAGAAAATTAAAGTGTTTCCCAAAGAGTTATGAGTGAAGGGGGTGCTGGGAGGGGAGATGGGACGCAGCAGGCAAAGACGTGGGGGAGGGCTGGTTTGCCTTTAGAGAAGGGAGGTTGGGAAAGGTGCAGAGGTCTCCTACCTGCTCTGAAATCCATTTGGTAAAGCCAAAGCTACACTCAGGACTTGCAGCCCTTGAAGGTAGGTTTGTGATTTAGTGCTTCCTTTCTCCGAGGGGGCTGCACAGAGTCTGCGGTCCTTTATTTTTGGCCAGGATTAATAATCCCATTTGCCAATCCCACTCATTTAGGGTTTGGTTTGGGTTTGGCTTTTTTTTTTTTTTTTGGGTGAGGATATTCTTTAACCCTCTTTTTTTTTCCTGACGTGTAAAGCTTTAACCACAAACTGAAACACCAGTCCCTGAGGGGGGTACGGAGGGGGGAGAGGAGGAGAGGTAGAGGCAGATTGGTTATTCTCTTTTCACAAAAGAAAGTTTTAGTAAGAGGGGGTGAGGTAAGCAAGCGGTGCCACCCTGTGTTAGAAACACTGGAGTGTCTTGGGGGGAGCAAGGGGGGTGAGGAGGAAGGAAGAAGGATACAGACAGAGATGGAAAGAAAGAAAGGAGAGATTGACAGATGGGAAGATGGAAATGTACAGACGGGTAAAAAGAAAGATAGGAAAAACAAAACAGAGAAGAATATGTAGATAGAGTAGAAAAGAAAGGAAGAAAGATATATTGATGGTTACAAAAAGGATAGATATAGAAAGAAAGAACAGAAGCTGGATCGGTCTCTCCCCTTATTACTGTCATGTACAGCCCTCCCCATTCCAGATTTTTAAAAAGTTTTTCCCTAAGGGGGAAAAAACATCCTAGCCCAAAGCCAGCCCCCTGCCCTTGCCCCAGCCCAAATGCCAGATGCGGGACTTGGGAAAGCAGTGCTAGTTTATTTTTTATTCCCTTTGCTGCTGCCCTTTCATGGGAAACAAAACATAATCAATTGTTGAGCTTTTGTTTTTTATTTTTGTGTTGTTGTTGCCTCTAAACAAGGGAGAAAGGAAGCAGCATGCAGGCGTTTAGTCATCGGCAGGTGACTAACCCTGCTAAGCATTTCACCAGGCGACAGACACCAGAATGGGATGGAGGGGGTGAGTGCAAACATTTTGGTGAAAAGAAAGTTGAGCCCTTTCTCGGGGTTTGGTTTGTTATTTCCCATTCTTCCTTCTTTACTAAAGTTCACAAGTTTTCTTCTTTCATTCATTCTTTCTTACTTTTGCCTTGTTCCTGCTGTGGGGGTTAGATTTGTGATTCATTAATCAGCAAAAGGCATCACAGCCCCATTTCAACACAAGATCTTTCAACTGCATATTGTGACTCAGCATTAGGCTCCAACTTCTTTAAAAGTTGAACAAGGAGGCAGAGATTTCCCATCTGCTTGAGCCTTTTTTTTTAAACTGACTTCTCATTGCCAATTTAAAATATTTAGTAGTAAAAATGTTGTTAGTTCTTAATGCAAAAATTTAAAAAAATCTTCCCTGAAACAGGTGAATAACTTCTAAAAAAGACAGCACCCCTCTCTCCAGGAAATTATTACATGTAATACATAAAAATTTATAGGTAATATGTATATACATACATATTATGTATGTATGTATGTATATATCATACATAGGCACAATGTAGATTTAAGTGCTTTTGAAAAAGTCCAAAGGGTTCAGAAGATACGTACATAGGCATCATTCTATTTTTGCATTGTTTTTCATCTATACTTCTATTAACTGTGTGCACAAGAGCTGTATAGAGCTATGGGCCCAATCCTGCAGTTCTTACTCCAGCAAAAATCCCACTCCACAGCTTGCAAAATACATACAAAACTCACTTCATTACTGAGTAGTTCTGATGTCCAAATTCTGGGACGGTTCCCCTCTCTGTTCAGCTGCTATAGTAAGGGGCTTTTGAGAATTTTCAAGATCTGTGTAAAAACTCACTTGTGCTGGGACTTAGCATTCTGACTTACTAGAGATACATGAGGCTTTTTGCTTCAAGGATCTACAAACATGAATATTTATTTTTGTATATTACAACAGCTAAAAAACGAGCTTGTTTCCAATTAACCTCATCTGATTAGGACAAACTTTGCACTGGGTGTCCCTTTAGTTAGATGAGAGCTTTGGAAATAAACTTCAGATTTAAAATAAACTATCAAGGGTTATTAAACCTGGTATGTTGGGGATATGGCAAAAAGCAAAAAATAAAACAAAACCCAAAATGCTGTTTACTCACATTACTAAATATTTACATTTTTTTCAAACAAGAAAAGCAGGAAGGGTTTTTTGTTCTGTAGAAGGAAATACAATCAGTGAACCTAAAATTATTTTCATTTGTGAACCATGTTTTTTATCTTCTGTTGTTAAAACGTGACTAGTATTTACACTTTATAGAAAATGGAAAACTATTACAGTCCTTTGAACTTTGGGCAGGGAAATGTATTCATTTTTGCAAGCATTCTCTTGATGCTTTGTTTAAAACAAAGGCACTTACAAACCAACTTGTCTTAGGTTAACAGTTCTTGGTACTTCCAAAAGGTAAAACTCAGAATTTTTCAATAATAGTTTCAATAAACTCCAGCCTCCCCATATTTTTGTTTGAAATGTCTAAAACTATTTTTTCTTTGGTAGAATTCACCCTAAGAGGTTGAATAGTTCAACCTTCCCACTATTTCTTGAGCAGCAACTCTGCTGTAATGTGCAACTTATTTAAATATCATTCATCTATATATATATATATATATATACACAGACACACATACATTAGATTTAAAGGAGTCTACATTATACCATGTACAAAGATTGTAATATGTTTAAGTTTCTTTAGGATTGGCACAAATACTGATATCTTCACAGTACACTAGATAATGTCTTTGTACGCAGTTATGTGTTTCTTCTTAGATAAACACAAGTTTAAGCATGTAATACATGCACATTTATACACATATTTCTCCGTCCTGTATTTTTTGTAGATGCTTTTTATCTGACTGTAGGGAAATGTGGGTTACAGACTGGTTAAAATTGGGATTTTTTTTTTCCCCTTGGCAACACTAACAGGCAAAATGTGAGCCCAGAATGCTTGCCTCAAACTGTGTGTGTTTCATACCCAATCCAAGAAGATGCCTTTTTTAAACTGGTTGGAGTTGGTGGGTAAGAATGGTGCAATGTAACATGCCACCAGGAAAGTTTTACAGACACAATGCCACATTGAGCCCAGACAAGGAAAATTTCCTGATTTGGAAGCCTGGGGACGTACCCTACTACAGACACTACAACACCAGCTTTCAGCATAGATGCGTGCCAGACACAGGTAATGGGGAGGTGGGGAAGCAAGAGAGAAAGAGGAACACATGAATGAAAAAGAAAAAAGCTTAGGTGCCTCTTTGTAACATTTCCCTAAAGTTGTCCTTTTCTGCAAGAACTGAGTTGCATGCCTACATGCCTAGTAATATCTGATTATCTGTGGGGGAAGTAATCCCCACTGCCCTCGAATAAACTCTCTGGATGAGGGAGGGAGAGGTAGGATTCAAAATCCATGTTTTTGATTTCTCTACTTAAAGCTTGTGTGCTTTGCATCACTTCTTTGGTTGAAGATGAAGTGGGGAAAGGGGCAGACAGAGAGAGGGCTTCAGAGCAAACCCTCAAAGTCAGGGGCAGCTCTTATTCAAAGCACAAAGTGATTAAAAAGGTACTCCCCACTGCCATGCCCCAGGACACAGAATGAAGGGCTCATTGGCTTGACTTCATAATAGACCATGTCATGCCAACATGGTTATTGGAACAGACAGAATCTGTCTCCACGAAGACAGCCCTATCCTAACCCCATCAGCCCAGTCCCCTCCATGAGATACGGGATCAGACAACAGCAGGGCTTGGGATGTAATGACATTGTTCAGCATCTCACTTTGTTCTCACTGGTACAAGCTGCTACCACTCCTCGGGGGGAAAAAGAGGCTTAGTCTGAAGACTGCATGAGCAGCAGCTGGGATGCCCCATAGAGGTAGCTTTCCCAACACTCTCCTCCCAGCCAGAGACCACCGTTTTATATTCTTACCTTCACTGCACCAGAGACCCTGTCTCCCCACACACTCCCCAGCCCATAGAATAACTATGGTGGATGCTTCACCTGCCCTGCACAGGCCCTTCTGCATTTCAGTGTGGGACCACTCTTCCTTGTTGGTACATTTCCACCTAGTCCGCTTGGAATTCCTGTCGCCTTCTTAGTTGTGCTGAAGAGTACGTGGCTTCCCCTTTCAGTGGGCTGGCAAAACAGCCTCCAAACAGCTAAGAGCTGTTGAAAAAGGTGCTCAAGTATCCTGAAGATTCCCTGTGTCCAAAGGTCACCATTAATCTTTCTGAGCTGAAGCAGCTGGGCCAAAGGTCAAGGGGCTGCCTGCAGTCTGGCTGCCTCATGGCTATGAAGTGCCAGCCCAAGCCTTTCTCACCAGCCCTCCAGGGTCAGTGGGGCTGACTGCTGTGTTTTGGGCTGGGGAAGCTGGTACCTTTGGTTCAGGGTGATGTGGTGTGTGATGAAGCAGCACCTGAGCAATCTACAGGGTTGCTAGGAGCCTCTGGTATGGCTGTTTCACAGAGATATAAGTAGAGAAGACAGCCTGTCCTCACTCAGGCAGAAGACTTTTCACTTCTTCCCAAACAGCTGGGGGTGCTGTCTGGATCCTCTCCTTTCAGGGCTGGTAACAAAAAAGCTGAGCCTGGACACATTCCAGCTTGGATGCCGACATGGCTGTTGGCAGTGGTGCTCTACTTGGCAGGCTCTGGGATGAGTGACAGAATTTAGATGGGGGCCAGCTGGTCTGATTGGTCATGGTAGGTCTCTCAGCAGCCTTGGAGCTGGAGGCTAGTGGGCAGGAACTGCCCTACAGTCAGAAACTGATCAGCACTGATGCATGGGTCACTTCTCCAAGACTTTAGCTATATCCTGAGCTTTTGGGTGCATCCTAGAGCCTCTTGTGTAAATTATTTCAAAATGTAGGACACAGCCTCCCTGGTGTATGGGTGATACACAGGTGCTCCATGAACTTGGTCTGCTCAGGATCTGTTTGAGAGGGGCAGCTGCCAGGCACTGCTGATGGCAGGAGTTCCAGTTTAGGAAGCTGTTCCCCCCTCTAAGCCTGCATGAAGAAAGTCAGGCTTAGACCCCTGGCATCACTGTGCACTGGATGTTTTTTACTGAGACCTTGGAGACTATAGAGTTCAGGCCTGGGCATTCCCTTGCAATTGGCAGATGGGGCTCCTCTCTTACCCATGAAGCAGTTGGTTTGCCCTGGCTGCCCTGGGCTCTTTACAATTCAACCTCTGAAGACAGTACAAAGGAAGTTTCTGCTTTAGCATAAACCATTTCAATCCCTCTGCAATGCTGCTATTACAATGCACATGGAGTGAAACCTATGACTGCAGCTGCTGCTTCAATCCTGTCTGTTGGAGTATCAGGTTAGGGCTGAGGCCAGTCCCCTGGTCCCACCCATCAGGGTGCCAGTGGAAGAGGACATTACTTACACAAGGCATTCACATTCTGCCTGTTCAGCAACAGGTTCATTTCTTGGGGACTACTCTCTTACATTGGATCCAGCACTCAGCCTGCAAAAGGATTAACTTAGCATGTGGTGAAGAACAATGGTGGCAAAGGAATTAAGATACCATCCTGCTCTGACAAATGCCTCATGTTGACATGGGTTTAGGTTGTAGCTGTATTGGTCTAAGGACATAGGCAGACAAGGTTCCTTGGGTGAATTTGATATCTTTTATTAGACCAACCCAAATGGTTGGAGAATAGTTATTAAGCAAGCTAAGCAAGCTTTCAGGTTCAAAAACCCTTTGTCAGGCTAAGGAAACTTCAGCAGTTGGTGTGTGCTCTGAACCTGCAAGACAGGGACTGTTCCTGGGAGCTTCCTGAACCAACCAATGTCCTCATGCCTGCAACAGTCTGAGGCTCCAGATCAGCACTGTGAAGTGCACTTCATGTGATTGTATGCTCTTCTAGCATCAATTTCCTCTTATGCCTTTTTGTAGTATTCAGGCAAGACTCCTCCTGTGCATGATTCCTTATTCTCTGCTTTGCAGGCTGCCTTGATTTCTATTCACTTGGGATCCCAGACCCAGATTATTTCACAGTAAAGCATTTGTACCAGAGTTGTTCTGTATATCACAAAGGGCTTGATCTGAATGACAGCTCATGAGTTGCAGGCTAGCAGTGGAGACAGGTCACTCACAGCCTACATGCCATGCTAATGAGAGAGAGAAAGGGAAACCAGGCATGCCATGGCCTTCTTGGGCCCTGTCTGTGGTTTCCAGGCCAGGAACGGATAAAATGCAGACAGAATGTCCAGGGGCCTTTGCTAAGTGTCTCTGCTCAACCACGGAGATGAGTCTTTCAGAATGAGGGAAGAGACAGCCCCGTGACAGCGGGCAGTCCTCAAGGGAAGTATGTCTGAGAAGCCTGCCCTGTAGTCTAGCCTGCCTCCTCTGCCTGGCGGCTGCATTGTTTAGGACACTGGTTGTCTCCATGGCACCATCCTGGGACATCCTCTGCGTGGGAGCAGATCCTCACAAAGCAAAGGGCTCCACCTGGCCAGCTTGGCTCTGTGGGTAACACACGCCCTGGCAGCCTGCCAAACTCTCCTATCCTCTTGGCAAGCAAACTGAGCTCCTCCTGCCTCGCCCCCTGGGCGCCCTGCTCCTGGGTTACGTCACAGGAAGCTTTGTGGGCGGCTGACCTCACCTTCTGCCAAGCTCAGGGAGTGTGAGTCGCGCATTCGCCCTCCAGTGGCGCCACCACCAGCCAAGCCTCCCACTGCTGACCTTTCCATTGTACTCATTCCCATCCCTGGTCACTCTGCCTTTCCTCCCCTCCTGCCATCTAGCCTCACTTTCCCATCAGCCCCCTCTCTGCCCTCCTGCCTCTCTACCCATGGGCTCCCAACACTTCTACCTTTCTATGCGGTCTCTGCACTCCTGTCCATCTGTCCTGCCACCCCACTATTCCCGTCTCCTCTCTTCCTTGAAAGGCAGAAGGATAATTCCTCTGAGGGGGCTCTGGGCCATCCCCAACCTGAAAGGGTGGGAGCCGAGTCCCTAGTCCCCTTGGAGAAGGGAATGAGGGAGAGAGTAAATGATTGCCTTATTCCTACTAAGAGAGCTCAGGGACACCAAAATCCCTGTCCCTTGACCACACCCCCAAATACTGGAACCTCTGCAGAGAGGCAGCTTTAGCTCTAGTGACCCTTCCATTTTCCCCTTTAACTCCTCCCAACCTCCTAAAATACCTCCTCCCTTGAATGACAAGGTTCTTTGGGTAGATGTGATCTCTTTTATTAGACCAACTAAATAGTTGGAAAAATTGTGCTTTGCAAGCTTTCAGGCCCAAACACCCTTCTTCAGGCATAGAGAGTCTGTTGGTGCTTTGTGCACGCTTCTGGGTAGAACAGAAGCCAGTAAGCAAAATGCAGTTCTGTAAAAATGCAAATACATGGCAGTGAGGTTCAGAGGGAATGGGAGACAATAGGTGTGAGACAGGTAGGTGGGGGTAAGGAGGAACGTTGAACTGGTGGCAGAATGTAGCTGGTAAAATGCAGACAGGTTACCCGGGGTTATCAGATGGCAGGCAGATTAGAATGTACCATAAATCCCAAGTCTATATTCAGTCCATGAGGTTTTGTATCCAGATTTGTGAAGTTCATAGGCTCATCTGTGAAAGGTGTTCTGTAAATTCCCTTTGAGAATTAGAACTGAGAGATCAAAAAGAGAGTGGCTATAGTTGTCTAGTGAGAAGTGTGCACCCACAGGTAATTGGGCATTTACTTTTGTCTGATAGATTTTTGGTGTGTGTTCATTCTGGTACACAGTTGTTGTTTGGTTTCTCCTACATACTTTCCATCCTTCCCTGAATGAAAGCCTAGGGCTGGGTTTTCAGAGGACTGGGCTGCAGCCCTGTCCCTTTCCTTTCCAAGGGGATTCCGTATGATTCTGCTGGGAACTAGCCAGGGGATTTCTTCACACACAGAACAGACTCTTGGCTTCCCTGTTTCCTGGTGCAGTGACAAGCACTTGTCACCCCCTGCTGGGTAACATACGAAATGGAAGAGCAAACTGAAGCCAAAGCCCAGCTGTGTGCGTTTGTCTCTTGAATGAGAGCACAGAGAGAAATAAAGAAACAGATCTACATGCTTGAGCTACCCCGCTGGGTAGAACTGACCCAGTCTGAATGCAAGGAGACAGTGTAGTACTAGAGGCAAGGCTTTGACTCTGCCTGTGTGTGTGGCAAGGAACGTGCTGGGTAGGTAAGGACTGTGGCTGTGTGACTGCATGGAACAAGTACCGGTAGTACTGGAGTAGGAGGGCTGATCCTGTGAGAGTGAATGGAGAGTGGCCTGATGGAGACAACTTAGCATTAGCATGGGAGAAAGTGTGGGATAGAAGAGGGTGCTCCAGGGGCTGATCCTGTATGGGCATGAAATGGAGGGATTTCAGGGTTTAGTAAGAAGCGTCAGGGAGGCTGAATCTTTGTGAACAAGTAAAAGGGGCAGCACTACTGGTTGGGGCTGAACTTGTGAGAAAGCAGGGTTAGGCAGCTGACCCTGTGCATGAGCACAGGATATGGAAACAGTGTGGTGAAAGCCTATGGGAGGGTGTGGTGAAGAAGTAGTAATAAAGAGTGAGGGCTGGAGAGGCCATACCATGATGGGGCTGACTGTGCCTAGCATAGAGAGAGAAGCAGCATAAAGGGGCTGACCCCGTTTGAGCACAGGGCTGGGAATGCTGCACTACAGTGAGGCTGCCCTGTTTGTGTGTGTGAATGTCCTCTGGAGGAGTTTATGGACTCTCCCTGACCCATCATGAGCGCTTCACAGATTCATGCCCCCCACTCCCTGCCTCATGTTCTCCCCTTCTGTCCCCTGTGTCTAGTCAGTGCTGGATCTGGAAGGTCAGAGGAGAAGAGAGGGGGGTGCACATGGCTTTGGACATCACCGAGGTGTGTGTGTCACGATTTCAGCCAGCTGTGTCCTATCCACAGCCCCATAAAACTCTGAGCCCTGAGGCCAGACACCCTCATGGGGATGCTCTCTCCACAGGAGCCCGGCTGCTATTCAAGAGCTGGAACGGACACTTTAACATGGAATCTGATTCCTTTCTTCCTCAAGGCGGGGTAGGGAAAGAGAGCTGAACCCAGAGCCCATCCTAGAAACACAAAGACCCAGTTTTGGTTCTTCTCTTCCCTGTGGGCTTGGAAATATTGGGTAACAGCTTCAATGGGTCTAGGCCTTGTCCCTGGTATTCATGATCCTAATGGGTACTAACTGACCTCCTTATAGCAGCCTGAGCAGAGAAGCCAAGGAGTTTCTGTGCCTGGAAGGGATGTCCTGCAAATTCAGGCATGCAGTGTGAGGGTGGGAGAGACTCTACGATGGAACACACCAAGTTGCACCTGTTCTGGGAGATGCTGTGAGGACAGTGGATTCGTGGGCTCCCTGCCCATATTATGCAACATACCTTCAATGTATGAACCAAGAAGATGGAGAAAAAGAAAGATAAAAAAATGCCCAGAGTTTAAACATATCAAGGAAGGAGTTATGGGACTTACTGAAGAAGAAATGACCCCAGTGTCAGTGCCACTCCCTCTCTGGCTCTTGAATGGTTAACCTAGTGGCTCCCTTGCCATTCCTCAGGACTGATGTTCTGTTTGATGCCTTGCACAAACACAGAATAAAGGCTGGTCCCTCTTACAGAAAGCTCCAGCATGCATAGGAAACAACAGAACAAGCAAAATGATCAGTGCTAGATGGTAGGTATCAGTAAGCCTGAGACAGATGGGCCTTAACTCAGCTAACTTTATAATCAGAATTATCAAAGTTCTAGCAAAACATAGCCTATGCCTCTGCCCCACACCCCCTGCCCAATGCCCAACTTAAGAAAAAGGCAGACAAGGTTCCTTGGGTGAATTTGATATCTTTTATTAGATCAACTCAAATAGCTGGAGAAAAGTTTTAAGCAGCAAGCTTTTGGGTTCAAAAACCCTTTGTCAGGCTAAGGAAGTTTAAGCAGTTGGTGTGTAATAACTTTTCTCCAACTATTTGGGTTGATCTAATAAAAGATATCAAATTCACCCAAGGAACCTTGTCTGCCTATGTCCTTAGACCAACATGGCTACAACCTAAACCCCTGCAACTTAAGAACAAGTCATTCTGAACTGGCTGCTTATTATGTCAAATACCATCTTACTTCTCCTGTACAGGCTATCTCCACCAAGACTATTTATTCAGCTTTATTAGCTCCCATCCTTTAGGCCAGTGCATTTGCTCAGGGTATGTGCTCCTTCATCCCCATTTCTCTTGCTCTCTGCTGTTGCACAGGGAGGGCTGTGGTAGGTCCCTGCAGGACAGAAAGTCCATTGATCCAAAGTGGCATATCTGCTCTGACATCCCCACTAGGTGATGCTGTGACAGTGGCATGAGGGCCTGCCACTTCCCCAATCCCTCCTCAGTCTCCCTACCTCTTTCAGAAGGGACTTCATCTCTGATCTGGCAGGGGCACCTCATCAATACTGTGGTAATGGATAGCAGTATATACTTGAAGGTAAAAATCAAGACATCTCTTCCATCTAAGACAGAATTGCCCATCCCTACAAAAAAAAATTCACAGAGTCCAGAACCACTGGCCCTGGCAGAGGTCTCGACACTACAAGAAAGCACAGTCCCAGAGTTGCCAGGATGGGATAGGGGACTGCCCCAAAGGTCAGGTTTCAGGGAGGGATTGAACCACCTCCACTCCATCCCAGCTGCAGCGAGCAGCAAAAAACCTCCCGTTGTAGCGTGCAAAATGCCACTGGTGGGGAACAGGCAGATCTGCTGACTCATGGAGAAATAAATCCTTCCATCAGGGCTGCCAAACCCAGCCCCCCTGGCCACAGAAGAAGGCAGCCCAAGCCCAGCCTGGTTCATGCATCACCGCAGGCTAGCTCTGGACCAAACGCTTTTGATCATGCAACAGTAACCCCATGACAGCCATGTAACGCACTTGAGGATGCGCAGGGGCTCCCTCGGTGGGACCCGAAGACAAGGGGGAAGGAGAAGCCACCCAAATGTTTGCACTTTGGCCCAACGGTGACGAGGCATCCAGAGGCAATGGAAAGGGACTTTAGCGCAGGCTCCTTGAGGGGTGGAAACTGCTGTTCAGGACTCACTTGAGCAGGTCAGGAAGCTGGTGAAGGAAGTCAGCTTTGGTGTGAGGGGGTTGGGCTGACAAAACTGCCCAGCAAGGCCGCACCCCTGACCACGTCCCAGAGGATCTTGAGGTGCTAGCAGTGCCACAGCTGCTTGCCGCTGGAGAACCAGAGGGGCCTTGCTCCACTGGCCCGTGGGGGCAGGGCACCAGGCAGGTGCTATGCAGCCTCCTGTGGGCACAGCCTGTGCCCAGTCCTGAGTGGGGGTAGGGGAGGAGCGGTATCTGGCGAGAAGCAGCCGAAACCTCTACCCCTTCCCTCGTGTCCCGCCTCCTACATTCGAGGCCCCATGGGCCTGCAGCTCTGTCAATCTGCGCTCCCAGCCAATCCGTGGCGTCGGCCTTCTCCAATCACAATGCGGTGTGGGTCCCCCCTCCTCCCGGCCACGGACAAGGGAAGCGGTCAGAGTGAGGCTCCACCCCTCGGAGAGAGATGGGGAGGGACCAGTCATGCGTCCGCTCCTGGGCGTAGCTCTGGCCCAGCACCATCGTCACGTGACGCGAGGTAACCTCAGACTCCCCTTTCATGTGACCACGGAGCCAATAGGACTCGCAAAGGGGCGGAGGCTGCGGTCGCCCAATGGGAAGGGGGAGGTGGTTTGCCCGGGAAGTGCTGGAGGGGCCGGGAGCAGCTGCTGGGTAGGAAGGGGGAGGTTGCCTGGGCTTTTGTTGCGGGGGTGGGCGAGATCACTGGGGTGTCTGGTGGGGGGACTGGGCGGGACCATTCGGGTCCTTCTGCGTGGAGTGTTGGGTGAGGTCACTGGGTTCCTTCTTAGAGGGTAAGGGCGGAACCATGGGGGTCCCTTGGAAGGGGGCGTGTTGGGTGAGACCATTCAACTCTGCTAGCAGGATTGGTCGGATAAGACGATGGGGGTCCCCACTGGGTGTTCCGGATAAGACCAGTCGCATCTTGAAGTGTGTGGGGAGGGGTTTGGGTGCGACCATTTGGATTCATGTTGGAGGGGGGTGTGGAATGAGGGGGCATGAGCAGGGGGTCCCCGTGTGGCAGGGCTGATGGCGCTCCCACCTGGTGCATCCCTGTTTCCTCCCCAGGGCAGCTAGCCCCTGCTCCAGGCCCCACATCCCCAGGCTGCACTGTGCGGCAGCAGGCAGAAAGGCTGCATGCGCGGGGCAGGCGCGAGGCATCTGGCTGTGCAGCCATGAAGTGTGTCGTCATCGGGGGAAACGTGAAAGGCGAGTGTGGGGGCCCCACTGGGCGCCAGGGCAGGGCCCAGGGCTGCTTGTCCTCCAGGGGGTGCCAGTGGGGTGGGGCAGGGCAGGTGGTTGGTCCCGCTAGGGGGTGCGCTGTGGGGCTGGGGTGGCGCAGAGCTGTGCTGTGGGCCAGGGAGGGGGCAGGGTAGCTCCTGCCTCACTCACTACCTGCCTCTCCGTGCCCAGTCCTTGGCAAGGCCGTGCACGCCCTGTCCCGCATCGGTGACGAGCTGTATGTGGAGCCCACGGAGAACGGGGTGAGTGGGGCCTGCTGAGGCTGGTTGGACAGCAGGAAGGGTCCGTCAGGAGACGGGAAGTCGGGGGAGGCATTGCAGGGGCCTTGTGGCTGGATTGTGGCCTGGGGGTGCTCCTCTGTGTCTCACAGAGGGGAGACATTGTGCTGGTTGCGAGTCAGTGGTGGGCAGGTTCCTCCTGCCAGCTCTGCCTGCACTGGGTGAGGGGCTGGTCTGCGGTGGTTGGGGCTGCTCCATCATGGTCTCCCCAGCTCTCCCAGCAGAGGGTTGGTGTGGGCTGGGATCAGTCTTGTCACCCAACAACTTCTTCTGCATGTGTGGGTGGAGGGGGTGCTGCTCTGTGACGGGGCCACTTTTCTCCCTTGCTGCTCTTCTGGTGACATGGGGAGAGAGGGTTTGGGGGACTGGCCTGAGATGGGGAAGAGGCTGCTGAGTCGCATCTCACCCCCATACAACCCCCAGCTGTCTTTACGTGCTGTGAACGCATCTCGCTCGGCCTATGCCTGCTTCCTGTTCGCCCCACTGTTCTTTCAGCTTTATGAGGCAGGGGGCCCAGATGCCCATGGAGAGCTCTTCCGTTGCAAGGTCCTCATGAAGGTCAGACTGCTGGGGGTCCCCAGGAGGGTGGGGGCATCTGGAGCAGGGGGAGGCTCCTGAGCCAAGGCACAAAAGAAAGTGCTGGTTGTAGGGGAAGTGAGGTCTTGGCTTGGGGTGGCCCTGTCCCTTCCTGTGGCTCAACAACCTGGGTGCCTGACTCCAGGATTCCTTCCCCTCGGGGCAGTCCTGTGCTGTGGGGTGCTTGTTACTGACTGGGGCTATCCAATGGGCCTCAGGTATCATGTCTGTCCTTCTCTTTCTCTGCTGCTCTCTGGAAAACTTTCCTGGATTGGATCTGCAGGACTCCTGGGTTCTGCCCCAGGTTTGGGAGGGGGGGTAGGGTTTAGGGAGTTAGAAGATAGTGTAGGAAGAAGCTGAGAGAGAACTCCTCCTGGGCTCTATCCTAGCTCTTATGTGGGGTTGTGGTGGCTAGAGACATGGGGGGGGTGGGAGCCAGGACTGAGGTACCTTGCCAGTTGCATTGTGCCTGTGCTGCCTGCCCCTCCCCAGACATTCCTGGCCATTTTCCGATCACTGCCCTCACTGGAGAAGACGGTAAGCAAATGCCTCATCTCGCTGAACCCCCGGGCCAGCCGGCTGGTTGTACAGTTGCACTACAAATACGGTGAGTGTTGATCCCACACCTGGGCAGCCCCAGGGCTGGGGTGGGAGTGGTGCGTCACTGCTGTGAAGAACCTTGAGTGAACCCTGCAGGGGTTCTTGTAGCTTGAAAGAACAGAGCACAGCTGGTGTGTATGTGAGGGGGACGGGGTCAGGCTGGGAGTAGGAGCCCATAGTGGTTGAGGAGAAGAGGTCTGAGGAGTGTGTGGGAGTAAGGGCTGAGGCGGGTGGGGACCTACAGGAATGAGAGCTAAGGTTTTGATCCTTGATGTGGGTGGGGGGCAGGACCTGGGGAAGTGCATCGGGCAGGGGAACTCCAGAAGCAGGGCTGCCTCAGAGAGGTGGGCTGCAGACATGCACCTCCCAGCTGAGCCACCATCCTGGCGCCCCTGGCAGGTGTCACCAAGACTCACAACCTGT
Source organism: Caiman crocodilus (assembly GCA_030014935.1). Lineage (NCBI taxonomy): Eukaryota > Metazoa > Chordata > Crocodylia > Alligatoridae > Caiman > Caiman crocodilus. The sequence continues at coordinate 333,059 of JAGPOW010002698.1, read as the reverse complement.
CATTCCAAGAGTGCGAGCTGCTTCAAGCCATCTTTGACAAGCAGCTGTGCACCAGCACTCTCTGCGCCTCTGCCCGGTGAGTGCTGCCTGCCAGCCTGGGATATTAAAAGGTTTGGGGGTGAATTGGAAGGTAGGGAGTGGCTGTGCCCAGTCTGTCTCCTCCGGCTGACAGCTCCTGCCCTTCCTGGTGGCAGGGTCCTGGTGGATGCCGTGGTGCACTTCCCAGTAACGCTGGCTGAAGTGACGCTGGGGGTTGGCCCCAATGGGAAGGTGAGCTTGCGCAACTATGTGGATGAGGAGACAGGTGAGCTTCCCACAGCCCCTATGGGGATGGGTTCTTGGGGCAGACAGCAAGGCCTAACACAAGAGGGCAGGCAGTGCCCACCCTTGCAAGGGAAAAGATCCCAGACCTCATTCTTCACCCCAGCCAGCCAGGTCCCCTGTCTTGGGGCCAGACCAGAATCAGGATCCCCTAGAAAGAAAGGCCCCTGCCCCTTCCAGTGGTCCCTCAGTCCAGGGGTTGGTGTCTCCAGAGCAGGAGATTGTACTTGTGCTTGGGTGGGTCTGGCTCTGGGCTCTTCCCTGGCCTGCATTGCTGGTGCCTACAGCCCTATGCCAGGCATAGGTAACTGGTTGCTGAGCCCATCTGTCACCCCCAGAGCCCAGCAAGACCATGGTGACTGAGCTGTGCCTCTCTGAGGATGAGTTCCAGGATGTGCGGGTGCCACAGGAAACCCAGGTCACCTTTTGCCTCAAGGAGTTCCGGGTGAGCCAGCCTGCCCCCCGTTTCCTGGTCCTGGCCCATCCAGGTGCGGTTCCACACTCAGCCCCTTTGTCTCTTCCCAGGGCCTCCTGAGCTTCGCTGAGTCCTCAAACCTGCCCCTCAGCATCCACTTTGACACACCTGGCAGGTACGTCTGATCTCCTGGGGTGGACATTCCAGCTCCTTTACATGTCACAATGTGCCTAGGAGCTCATGAGTGATGGTGGGGCTTGCTCCTCTGCAGTGCTTCTCCCGGTCCCTTTGCTGAGCTCCCTAGGGAGCCTTAGTCCCTTGCCCTACAGGATAATAGCCCTACTAGTGACATGTCCAGGCTCGCACATGCTCGCTCTCTCCAGCTCCAGTCCTAGTGTTGTGTCCCCCTCCCCCTCCCGTGATCTCCTCATGGGGTCCCAGCTGTACCCACTTTCATTCCGTGCTGTCCCTGCAGACCAGCTGTGTTCTCCCTGGAGGACCCCTTGCTGGAAGTACACCTGGTCTTGGCCACCCTTGCTGACTCCAATGGCAGCTCACAGGCCCAGATGGCCAATGGGTAAGCTGGGCCCTAGGGCTCTCAAACCCAGAAACTTCCTCTGTGGGGTTGGGAGTGGCATGCTGGACTGGGGGAGGGTTTTGTGACTGTTCGGGACTGTAGGGATTGACAAGAGCAGGATGTTAATGCTGAGATGATCACCGGTGACGCATATCGCAGCAGTCATCTCTAGCCTATCACTAGGGATCACAGCAAACAGCTTGATTTTTTTAAGTGGCTCTGCCACCTTCAGGTTGCTGCCCGGGTTATCTGTAGACTCCGTTACCATGCAGCAGTGGCTATGGAAGGAGATGTGTGCTGGCACTATAGTGGGCAATACTCTGGTGCCCTGGCGCCAAAGTTGGGCAGAGTTGGAGCCTCTTTTCTGTAGGGTCAGGGCCTGACTTTGTCCCATAGCTCTAACCTTTCCCAACAGTGCCTGCCACAATTGTGCCCCTGACGAGGACTTTACTGTTGATGACCTTGAGTCCTACATGATCGCCATGGAAACCACCACTGGTGATGAGGGGGCAGAGCCACCTCCAAGCCCCACCTTCCCCGTGCGATGCCCCAGTCCAGCCACTGCTCGAGAGGCAGAGAGAAGCACTCTGGATAGTGACGAGGACGAGAATGAAGATGGGGCTGTGCCAGGGACGCCCCCACAGAAAAAGGTCTGGGTTGGTGTGGCACTTGACTTGCAGGGATGCTGGGCTGGAAGAGGCACAAATCCAGTAACGCTGAGGGTTGGAGAGGGGATGTGATTGTCTTTTTAGAACTAGGGGGAGGATGGTTGGGGATGTGATGCACAAGAGAGACTAGGTAGGGTGGGCACAGTGTCAGCTGTTCCCTAGAGTAGGAGTATTTGCTGGGGGTAGCCTCACCATTCATACTGTGAGCTCTTCCACAGTTCCGCTCCCTGTTCTTTGGGTCAGTGCTGACACCGTCACAGGCCAGAACTCACCCTACTGCAAGCCAAGAGGTGCTGGCTGAGGACAGCGAGGGCGAATGCTGAGCCAGGACTACTCTCCTCTCCCAGCCTATTTTCTTCCTAGAAGCAGTTTGAAGATGGAGAAGCAGCTGGACTCCACCCCTCCCAGCTCCCACAGCACTGGAGCCCTGTGGGCCTACAGCAGAGACAGTGTGGGAACAGACACTGCAAATAAACCAGTTGTGATACACAATGACTATCCCAGCAGCTGCTCCCCAGCCAATCTCCCCTCCCATCCCCACCTCACAATTCCGGTCAGGAGGTGGAAGGAGCAGGGGCTCAGAGTCCCTTTTGAAGGGTATGAGTGTAATGTCGGGTCAGTCAGATCCTCCCCACAACCAAATCACACTAACTAGGGGCTAGGGCCAACTGCCCCCCCACAGCAGCTACTTTCCACGTACTCCAGGCCTGATCCCTGCCTCTCCAAAGGGACCAGGCCAGTTATTTCAGGCTCAGGGTTCCTGCCCCTGCTCTGCAGCTCTCCCTGGACTGGCCCCCTGCTCCCTGGCCAAGGCTGTGAGCGCCAGGGGAGGCGGTCCCAAGGCAGCCAACTGGCGCTGTCCCCCTGGGCTAAGCCTGGCTCAAGGCTGGGCTGTTAATTCCCCTGAGAGTTGCCTTGGCATGCAGAGAGCCAGGCACAGAGCCAGGCTTGTGCGACAACTGAAGCAGAGTTCAAGGCCTGGACTGTGCATGCTCTGCAGAGCCCCCACTACTGAAACTTAGCGTGACCCAAAGTACAAGATTCTCACACATACACCACCCCCTGCAGAAGGTCTCCCCTAGACACAGCTATGTGCTGCTTGCTTTCTCATATCATTCCCCCGCTATTCAGAGATCTCTGAATTGAAGTACTGTGATGCTCTGGGCTGGGCCAGCAGCAGAGAGGCCAGAGTTCTGCATGCCCACACCTGCCAAGCTGGGGAACATCCCCTGGCCCTGAACACAGCCAGCAAGAATCCCAGTAGCAGCTCTGGCTATAGGGGGAACCTGACCCATTCCCCCAAATACATGGCCTGTGCTCCTAGACCAGCATTCTTCCCTTCCCTCTCATTTCTAGGGTGACAAGATTTACATGAGCTGAGACTGGAGATGTCCATGTCCAGGTGCCACCCTGAAGCAGAGTGCCCCCAGGCTGTCCCTTTCCTACTGCATGACCAGTACCTCCAGGCTCTTGAGGTCCCTCCACAGTACAGGGCAGAAATTAGTGGCCTCTTCAAGTCCAATGCCCCATAGCTGGGCCATGAGATACAAAACATACTTTCTGGCTCACAGTCCCTGGTCCTGTGGCACACAGCAGCTAGGCCCTTCCCAGCAGCAGCTAAATGTTTACACATCTCTACTTCATAGACAGGTGAGGGTAGGAAGACCCCACAAGAACACTCAAGACCCAGCTGCCCCCCCACCTAGCATAGGGATAATGGGAAACAAAGGCAGCAGATGGTGGCATCTCATGATGAGTAGCCTTTGATCTGGAAGTGAAAGCTAGATGCTTCCTTCCTCCACTCACTGGCTTGAAAACTAAACCAGGCAAAAGCCACGGATTAAGAATTTCTGTTAAACGTTTATTCAAAAAACAGCATTGGATGGAGATGGGAGAGACGGGGGCCGAGTTGGCGAAAAAGGACTATCCAAAAAAAAAAAAAAAAAATTTTCCTGTTCCCCCTCCCAGCAGAGGCCCTCCCAGTCCCCTCCTGCACAGAGCAGGATTTTTGGTATCAACTCCCAGAGGGATAGTTTACTTCTTAAAAAAAAGGGATTGGTTCAGCTCTACTGGGCAGCCCCAGACGACATGAACCTGGGCAGCATAGCCGTGGTGGCCAGAGCAGGCACAGCAAAGAGTGCTCCCCAGCTGCAGCCACTACTTCTTAGCCTTGGCCGAGTTGCGCGGGGGTGTGACCGGGCGCCCACCAGGGTTCAGGCCACTGAACTGCCCATATTTGCCCTTATTCTTGTCAGCTGGCTTCAGGATCTGGGGAAGAGAATTGAGTCAAGGAGAGAGCATAGTTTGCTGTACCCCAGACCCTGAGAACAGACTGAGGCACTAGCTATAGGACAGCATTCCAGCCTGGGTTGCGGGGATGATTGCCCTCCCCCAAATCACAAGTGGCAGGGTTAGTATTCTCGGTTCAGAGCCCCTGGGAGTCTCTTGGAACCCCACTCCAAGACCCAACTCCTGCCTCATCAAGGCTTTCTACAGGAGACAGGCAGATGCTTGCAGGGGAAGGGGAAGGGAAATTCAACCCTTACCCAGCTCTGAGCCTGTGTCAGTAGGGTGAGAGCTTGGCTCATTCCCACAGTTGCCAGCGTGGGGTGGGGAAGAACAGCCCTGGCCTGAGGCTCACCTGGAAGGAGCACATGAGGGTCTCATCCACGCTCATCATGGCACCTGCATTGTCAAACTCGCCACAGTAGTTGGGGGCTGAGAAGAGTGTCACCAGCTGGCGCTTGGCAAAGAATTCATAACCATCCTCCACCACCTGAGGCAGAAGGACAACGAAGGGCTGGGCACCAGGACTCAACTTAGCCCTCCCTCCACCAGATGCAGGGAACCCACACAGGAGCCCTGGCTCTGCCTCCTCTATAGCTCTCTGCCATCCCAACCACAGGCTCTCTTCACAGCTCTGTTCTTCACTTCTGACCTGCAGTCCCTTGCTAGCCCAACCCTGAGTTCCCCTAATATGGCTCTATCTCAGGGTACAGGGTACCTGGTGTGCCCGGCAGATGAGGTCCAGATCGTGTTTGTGCAGGAATTTGGCCACAACCTCAGCGCCAAAGGTGAAGGAGACGCCACGGTCGTTCTCGCCCCAGCCCTGCACGTCCTTGTCAGGATCGGACCAGAGCAGGTCACACAGCAGGCCCTGGTCCGGCACATCCGTGGGGCGCATGATCCGCCGGATCTGCTCCATTGATTGCAGGTCAGGGGACAGCCCTGGGAAGAAAGGGGGATAAGGCTGTGAGACATCATACCCCAACAGGGGGTGGTGCTGATCTGCTGGAGAGCATCCCCAGTGACCCCCACCCACAGCAACCCTCTTCCCCCACACAGCCCTGAGGAGCCTCTCCCTCCAAACCCCACCCCTAACCCCACCCCAGCAGTGCCTCATAGTGGAAAGGACTCCCTCTCCCCCTCCTGATCACAAGGTCTAGGGGCCTGGGCACTGTCCACCTCCATGGCAGCAGAAAATCTTCTCATCCACAATAGCAGCAATGGGCAGGCAGTTGAAGCAGTCAGTGAATGTCTTCCAGAGCTTGATGTTGTAGCGCCTCTTGCCTGCAAAGCACAATATCTGGGATGGGAGCCTCAACACAGCAGCAGCCCCTTCTGCTCCCACCACCCCATAGTATCTGCCTTTCCAGGGGTGCACACTCCCTTCTAGGGAGACCCAGGTCAGAGGGTCACATGGTCTGGGCCACCATGGGAGATAGCACAAGCAGCCCCCTCATGGTTGGAAGGCACCACACTTACCACATCAGCTGCCCACATGCTTGCAGCTGGGGATTGCACCCTTGTGCCTGGGAGTGTGGTAGGGTAAGAAATTTGCTGCACAAGACAGAGATGCAGCAGATACCCTCAACTGCAGGGATGCAAGTATGAGACATAGGCATGGCTGATGTTTGCACATCTGCAGTTAGGTGTATGCTCACATTTGGAGGCAGGCAGAGGTTGCAATGGTGGGGGCCCAGGGTCATTAGCACTCAAATGAAGTTGATAATTGCATACTCGCAGCACGGCCCAGGCTCAGACACAACTGGGAACAGTCATGCGTCCGGGTAGATAGGGGCAGGGAGGGGGGTGAAATTACACTCACACTCGTCGTAGAAACCGTAAATGCGATTTATGCTGGCGCACTCGTGGTTGCCACGCAGCAGGAAGAAGTTCTCAGGGTACTTAATCTTGTAGGCCAGCAGAAGGCAGATGGTCTCCAGTGACTGCTTGCCCCGATCCACGTAGTCACCCAGGAAGAGGTAGTTGCTCTCAGGCGGGAAGCCCCCGTACTCGAAGAGCCGCAGCAGATCGTAGTACTGCCCATGGATATCACCTGGAGAGTGCAGGGGGGAATGGCACCCTCAGTACACAGACCTTCTCCATCCTCCCTACCAGCTACCCAGAGACCCCCAGGCCAGCAAGGAACCCATGCTGTCCCTACCAGCCCTGCCCAGAGATCCTGCATCCTCCTCCCCTATTCCCCCAGACTGCAGCCAGAGCCAGGGGACCCCTCTGACCCCCCTACCCTACCAGCATCAGCAAGGCTAAGACCTGCCAAGACCTCCCACAGGGGAACCCCATCACCCCCACAAATGGGGTGAGGGTGACAATAGGGGACAAAGGGGTGTGGGGGGGGCTGCTCCAATCCCCGCACCCAGCCCACCTCAGCAAGAGACCCCCAGGACCTCTCGCAGGGGAACCCTCCACCCTTAGGGCTGGACTGGGGAGAGCAATGGAGAGTAAAGTGTAAGTGGGACCGCTCCGATCCCTGTAAACACCAGCCAGGAGCCCCCAGGCCCCGCTGTAACCTCCCGCAGGGGAACCCAGTGCCCTAAGGCTGGGGGGCAAGATGCGTGGACAAGGGTGCGGTGGGCCCTGGGGCTCACCGCAGATCTTGAGTGGTGCCTCGAGCTCCAGCAGGATGGGCTGACTCAGGAAGATCTCCCGCGACTTGAGGCACAGGCCACGGATCTCGTTCTCCGTCAGCTGCACGTTCTTGCCCGGCCGGGAGCCCTGCACTGCAGCGGGGCGACCCACGGGGCGGGTCACCGGGGGGGCAGCGCCTCCCCGCCCCCGCGCGCACCGACACATGCAGGCGCCCACCCACTCACGCGCGAGTACCCACGCCCACCCGAATGCATGTGCACACGCAGCCCTGCCGCCCGCCCACCCCGGCCCATCCCGGCGCCTGCAGCACGTGTCCCCACCCCCGCGGGCCCAGGCGAGCCCCAAGGGGGCCGTCCCCCGCGCCCTGCCTCAATGCCCCGCCGGGCCCCGCGGCACCTTCCAGCAGGCGGCCGATGATGGAATCGAGGTTGAGCTTCTCGCCGTCCGCCATGGCTGCCCGGCCCGGCCTCCGCTGCCTCCCGCCCCGCCCCGCCCCATCTGGAGGCGGGGCGGGACGGGGCGGGGCGGGGTCCCCGACCGCCAGGACTCGCGCCCCGCCCCGCTGCACAGCGCCCCCTGCGGCCCGGGGGTGCCCTTGCAGCCAGCCGATGGGCCGCGTGGGTGCAGGGGTCAGAGTGGTCCGGATCGCTTCCCCGTGGCTGCCGTAGAGGGCACTTCTGTCCTCTCTTGATACGAAACCCGACGCCTCTATGTCCTCGAGTTTTCTATAGAGGGCGTAAAGGCGTCCAGTTTCGTATCAAGAGAGGGTGGGGGACAACCGGATGGCTACCCTGCGCTCGAGCCCATCCTCTGGGGCAGGGGGCGAGCAGAGCAACCGCCCTGGGCACCAAAGTGAAGGAGTGCTGACAGGTGCTGCACACCGGGCCGGGGAGTGGGACAGAGCTGCAAATGGCTCAGTCCGGGGGGGGATGGAGGAGGATGGCTCCCGCCGCTGTGTTCGCTCCCGGGCAAGCATTGGTAGGGGGGGAGGCGTGCGCAGGGCGAAGACAAGCTGCCGCTGTGGGCTTTGCCCCGGGCACCAAACTTTGTTGCTACAGCACTGCTCTGCAATGTTGCTGCCTGGTTGCCTCTCTCTCTTTCTTTTTAATTTTTTTAAATGTCATGTTTCAGGTTGAATTTGCCAAATTGGTTCCAAAACCTATCAACTGAGCCGAACTCAGTCATTCAAATCCATGTGGCGCTACCACTGTATCCTCCATCCCAGGCTCTTCAGCCTGAGGCTTCAGATACCCCCAGATCCATTGGTTGGCATCCCACGTACAGGCCCAAGCCCAGAGGTTTTGGGGTTGAGATGTCCCTGAGTCTCGCTTGCCCTTAGGAGGTGTCTGTCATTTCTATAGAGTAGGTGTGTAGCCAAGATCATCCCACTGGGAGGCTATAGTGGACTCTCATAAGGTGTCCTATTCTCAGGGCACTGCGCACAGGTATGCACCCACCATTGCACACTGCCATTCAAAGGTCATCTCGGCCCCGGCAACAGACCAGTGCAGGGACTACATTGGATCTTAATCCAGAAGAGGCCTAGTCACCTCTCTCTTCTGGATCACAGCCTCGCAAACTCTTCCGCTCTAGCCAAAAAACTTTAACCTCTGTGTGGTCATACTGCCTTGGGTGACTGACAGTGAGGTACTGGAGGCACTGTCAAAAAGCTCAGGAATGGGTTGATTGAACTGTGATGGCTTTGCGACTGATGAGATACCTTTTGACTCTGACTGTGTTTTGTCAAATTTACTGTGCTTTTTTAAAACTAAAAGTTTCCTATCATCTAGGAAATCAGTGCACATTCCAGCAGTTATACCATGTTTACTTTTGCTTGGATCTCAAAATGAATACTGTCATAGTAGCCCCCTAGCATATTAGTAAAGCTTCTAGTTTCCCTTTAGTTGGAGAAAAAAAGTGTTGTGTTGCATGTGACATTGTGCCACACCACTTCTACCCTACTTTTCAAAATCCTAGATCTGCCCATGCCTAGGGCTGCCACCCAGTGCCACTAGGGGTCAGACCGTGCCAGTGCCCAGCAGGAGGCTCCCACCCCCACACCACTGCTTAGCAATGACTGCAGGCACTGCCCAACACTGCTAGTATCCAACACTGCCATGGGGGCTCAGCACCACCCCGGCACCCATGTCAATGCCTGGCTCATGATCTTAAGGCCATCACCACCATGCAACCCCCATGACACTATCTGCCTTGCACCCCTGGCACAGTGCCATGTAGGGGGTGATAGCTGTGGGAGGAGCTCCCAGTCACTCCAGTACTGCCTCAGTCAGCAAGTGGAGGGAAAGAGTGAGTGCCCTCTGCCTTGAGTCCCAGCCCCACTGGCTGCTTACTCCTGGGACCTTGCCCTCCATATGCACTGCCCAGGGTGCCTGCCACCATCCTGTGCCATGTGTCCCCCCCTAGGACGGTTGCCCACACCATGCACTGCCTCTCTGGGGGACCTGCCCCCTCCGTGCGCGCTCTCTCCCATGGGCCCCTGCGCCCCACGCACACACTGCCTGCCGCCTCAGCAGTATCAGGTGCAGGAGGAAATGACTTGTGGGAAGGAAATCAGCTTGCAGGGCGCACGCCGGGGCTGAGGTGCCAGCAAGGGACAGACATACGGACACAGCATCCTGCATCAGGAAAGCCCCCTCAAGCCCAGTGCAGGACACGAGTTAGAGGCCAAGGAAGGTGAGTGGGATCCTGGGGAAGACTGAAGCACAGGGTGTCTGGACAGATGCGAGGGGATGTTCTGAGAAACTCCCTAAGCCCTGAGTGTAGGGAGACTTAGAGATGGGGGCTTGCCAATAGATGTAGGGGAGCCCGACATAGATGGGGAAAGATGGGGGTCCTGTGCTGGGGTGCTGGGGGAAATGGGTGGACCCAGAGAGGGCACAAGGCATGGGATGCTGTGCAAGAAGACCCCACGGGGATTGGTGCCCAGGGTAGACACTGTGGGTAAGAGGCTGCAACACCCCAAACAGAAAGACTAAAGTGATAGGGAAAGAAGGCCCTGTAATGGACAGACCTAGGAAGGGAAGAGGGTGTGAGCTGTGAACAGGCAGGTCTGGAGGGGCGAGGTGCAGGGGCATAGGTGGGCAGGGCCTATGGGGGTGAGAGAGAGGCTTAGGAGGTGGGGTGTGGATAGTTCTTTTGGGGAGAGAGTGGGGTGGGCTGTGGTGAAAGCCTATATGAGGGTCTCTTGTGGGTGCTTGGTCCTGGGCTGTCCTACTCCACACTCACTGTGGCCCTCTCTCCCTCCTGCAGGGTGCTCTTGTGGGCATGGCAACCAGCACCATGTCATCTGCTGACTCTTCCAGCCACAGCACCCTGGAAGATCTGTCGGATGCCTTCAGCTTGGCCCTGGAGCACCATGAGGACTCCAGCTCACTAGGCTCTGACTCTGAGTTCAATGGGGTTCCCCCATACCGCCAGACTGATCGCTATGGCTTCATCGGGGGTGGCAGTGCCCAGAATGCGTGAGTTGGGGGTGGAGGGCAGAGGTAGCCCTCCCAACTGGGAGTGCTGGGGCAATGGGGAGGGATCCTGCTGTGCACTGAGAGAAGTATAGACCCTACAGGTGTGGGATGGGATGCCTTGGACTTCTCTCTTCGACACCTGGATCCAATTCTGTACACGGTCTCTAGCTCCCTGGCACTGTTGTACCTGTTGGACCTGGCATCCAGGTTCACAACCCAACCAAGGCAATCCCATGCTCTGAGCCCGAGTTCCAGTGTTCTCCTGCTCAGCCCCATTGCACAAACACCTACTGAAGGGCCCTGTGCCCACCTGAGTGCTGGTGGTTCCATAGCCACAAATCAGCTGTACCTGAACCCCTTTCTCTTAGCCTTGCTAGACCCAAGGGCCCTATCAGCTTCACCCCCTAGGCAGAGAACCCTGGCTCTGAGCTAGACAGGCTCAGCTCACATCTGGGGAAGCTAAACTCCCTGGGGAAGTCACGGTGAAATTCTCCTTGTTGTCTGAGAGGAGGCTTATGAGAGCATCTACCAGGAAACTGCTT
>JAGPOW010002698.1:307105-321741 GCA_030014935.1 Caiman crocodilus | reverse complement strand
GAGCCTGTTGTAACTGCAGCTAACCAGGGATGCAGCTGGTTAGTGCCGTGCCCCTTAGTGGTGATTAACCAGGGGTGAAATTCCAAGCTGTCTGCTATATAAACACATAGGATGCTGCAAACGAGTTAAGGTGTGTGTGGGGGTGGGGTGGGGAGGGATTATATTTTCTAGCTAACCCGTCAGTCAAGGATGCAGGGGGCTCAGTGTCCTTTGTCTGGGATGGCAATGTTTAGGTAGGATCTCTCAAAACTTCCACCTTCTGCATCCCGCCAGATTGCACTGCTGAGCTCAAGATAGAGACATCCAATCTGAATCAGAGCTTTCCAGGCCCTGGGGAAACAGGATCCGTAACTCTGCCCTGTCCCAGCCCCACAGATGATGGCGTCTCACTGCCCATAATTCCCCCTCTGGCTTGGACCCAGCTTGGGGTCTTCTCTGGTTTGGGTCCCTTGTGGGGTTTCTGGGAGGCAAGTGGGTCTTAGGGGATGAGCTAACAGGGCCAGGAGCACCAGGTCTGTCCCAGGAGGAGACTTTACGTGCTGAGGGCTGCACACGCCCGTTAGCTAACACTTCCTGTTTCAGCAGTGAGTGGCTTCACCGCATCCTGTCACTGGTCCCCATGGCAACCTGAGTGTGTGGTTAGAGATGTCAGTGCGTCATCTCCCACCCCTCCTGCCCTGCGCTGGCGGCTGCTGAGGCGGGAACGGAGCCCAGGGCAGGAGACAGCGTTGCTGGGGATACAGAGAGCAGAGCCCCATTACCTTCCTCCCCAGCTGCCCATACACAGGGTCCAAGGCAGTCCGCACAGCTGATCCCTGTCTCCAAAACATGCCCAGCCCTGCAGGCCCAATGCTGCCTAGACAATCCCTTTGCTGTCTGAGAGGGGCACTCTGCAGGTGGAAATCCTGACCCGCCTCTTTGTCTTTGCTCACGGTGACTTGCTGCTCGCTCGTTATCCAGCAGCTACTCATCCATATTAGATACTCCTTCATGTGCTACTCACGACTCAGTGATCATCACTTCCTGTTCAACACATACTCATCCCTGACATAAGTACTTGCTCTGCAGTCAGTTATACCTCCCTTACTCAAGGACTACTCCTTGCTCAGTGCTTGTACATCTCTTACAAAAGGGTGCTCCTTGCTCAGCCCTTTCCCGTTCTTTACTTGAGGAACACTGAGCACTCCTTATTCAATATTTTTTTGTCCCTTACTCGAATACTCCCTGTTCAATTCTCACTTGCTCCTTACTCAAAAAGTACTCCCAATCAATGCGTGGCCATCGCTTACTCAAGGAGTAGTCCCTGCCCTCAGAGCTTATTATCCCTTACTCAGAGAGTGCTCCTGGTCAACACTTGCATGGCCCTCGTTTGGCGAGTCCTCCCTACTCCAGGTTGACTCTGTTCCAGCTTGTTACCCAGTGCTCATTGACCTGCTATACATTACTTAAGGGTTTTTCGATATTTCCTCCTCATAACTCAATAGCTGTCCATTTCTCAATGCTTACTTGCTTGCTCCTCATTCCTAAACCCAGAGGGAAGAAGGCAGTTTGCAACAGGATGATATAGGTACAAGGGTCCTGAGAGTAGTCCCAGTTTGTGTTTCTGCTCAGTGCTGTGGCAGAGATGGCATACAATTATCCAGCTTCCTACTTGGCATCCAGAAGGCTACAGGCAGTGATGATGATGATGAGCTCCCAGTATTTGCTGGGTCACAGCTCAGACCTTACCTACCTTTTGGGCATGTTACACCATGTGTTTGCTAAGGCACTACTCCTTATCTATTTAGGGTTTATCTGATGTTATTCAGTGTTTACTGTCACTGTGCTGTCAGTCGTTACTTACACACCACTCAGTATTGCTCAGTCATTGTTCAGTGTTCACTTTTATGCTATGATTCCTTTGTATTTGGCATTTACTCAGTCATTATGTGGAGTTCATTTGGCTGGTATATGGTCAGTACTCAGTTACTACTCAGGAATTACTTGGCTGTTGCTCAGTGTTTACTAGGGAATTACTTATATGGGTCACTGCTCAGCGTTTGATTATTTGTTAAAAGCTATTGCTACTGGATTACTACTCCTCTGCTCACAAAGTACTCACTGTTTGCTCAGTCATTAAGCTGTTCCTGCTTGGTCATTAAACTATTGTTACTTGGTAATTAAATTGGTGTTACTGGGTCACTATTTCTTGTTGGCTCCCAGGTACTCGGTATCTACTCAGTTGTTCCTTTGGAGTTATTCCCTGGCTTTACCAGCCTTGATCTGGGCTCGGTCAGTTCATGCTCAGCCCCCAGGGCTCTGCCGTTCTGCCCTGGTTTTTGCCTCACCTCAGCCCTTGTCTCCACAGTCTGGTGCCAGTGTTACTTGCTCCAGGGGGACAAATTCTCGGGGGGAAGGAGCCTTCATCCAGCACATTGGGTGCTACAGTAGGCCTGAATCAGCTCCTGAGGGGCTCTCATTGCATGAGCAGCCTCACATGCAGAAGCAGCAGATACTCCTCTGCTCCAGCCCTACTCCTTCTGCCCTACAGCACCTTTCTTTTGAGGGCTTTGTGCATGGCAAGGCAGTGGTCTTAGGGCACTGGTACTGTGAGGAGGATCAGGCCTGAGCAGTTACTTGGTGTTTGCTGCACTGTTACTCAGTAGCTACTTGAGGTTTAGGTCCTGAGTACTTAGGCATTTTCTGATGTTGACACTGCTGTTACTCAGGGCTTAGGGTACCATTTACTCTGCACTTCTGCCTGCCTGCTCAGCCCTCACTCACTTTTTGCTCAGCGGTTTCACCACCAGTCATGACTCATTGTTCACCTGGTTGTTATGGGCCATCCTGGGGCCTGCAAAAGAGTAAAATCGTAACTAGTGGGTTCTGGGCTTGCCCTGTGCATGCATACAAGTCCAAAGAGGGGGAGGGTGGGGAACCTTTGGGGTTTGTGGAGGGTCTGTGTCAATGCTCTGGAGTCTCTGGGCAAAGCTAAGGGTGCTCTTGGTGAGTGCAGAGTGTGGGGGTGCAGCTGGGGCTCAGATGAGAGCAGAGTCAGCAGGGTGACAGGAGCTGGGGTCAGGCAGGGCAACGGTCAGAGTTAAGGGAGCGGTTCACCCTTGACTAGGAAGTCCTCCTTTTCCCAGTGCCCATGTCTTACATTCCCCAAGTTGGGGCAGCCGGATGGAGAGCTGAGGCAGGAGGGAGTAGCAGCCTGGGGCTAGGATGATGAATGCAGAGGGGGCTGCCCCCCTCTCCCATCCCCCAGTGCAGCACCCTGGAGGGAGCGGGGGGGGGTTGGCAGAGCCATGGGGCACCCAGGCCAGGCCTGTTACCAACTAGGCAGAGGAAGAGGAGGGAGGGGAAGAAGGAGAATAGCAGGGGATGTGCTGGGGAAGGGAGCAGAAGGCGGGGGCAGCCCATGCTGGGCCTGGGTCTGATACTCCCTCCTTTCCCTGTCTAGCCAAGTGCTGCCCCCATTGGAGCTGCTCCGGCGCCGAGAGAGCAAATGGCTGGACATGACAGCCCACTGGGACAAGACCATGGCCAGGAGGTACAAAAAGGTGAGAGGGGCTTCAGGGGGAACTGCCAGAACGTGGCAGCTACACCAGGGTGTCCCAGCCCCCACTGCGGCGCTCCAACACACCAGGGTACCACAGCTTTCCACTGGGCTCTGCTGACTGCCTGCTGTGACACCCTCGCCCCTTTACTGGGGCAGTGCAGCTTGGCAGTGGGGCACCCTTGGCTCTGCCACTGCAGTATTAGGTCCAGGCCTCCCACTTGGGTGGGCTCTTGGTATCTCCTGGCTCCTGAGGGCACTGTTCTGGGCCTGGCTAGGGGCTGATAGGATTTCTGACTCCCAGGTGAAGGTGCTGTGCCGGAAGGGCATCCCCTCATCCCTGCGTGCTCGCTGCTGGCCCCTGCTCTGTGGGGCCCAGGCCATCATGGATCGCAACCCCGGAAAGTACCAGGTAACCAGATCCCTGATGCCAGCGCTTGCCCTCGGTCAGCATGGGCTCCCCATCCACATGTGGGCTGCTTTCTGCACCACTGCTGGACTGTGTGTGAGGCTGCCCTCTGCTGGCGACAAGGTACAAAAGTACACAAGGGGAGGATAACAGCTCCACTATTGCTGCTGCTGCTGAGGGAGCACTTCTTGAACCCATGTAGCATGGGCTTGTATTCCTGAGTTACAGGGTCCTGCTTGACCTCCCAGCCTGGCTGCTCTCTGCTCTCCACTCTTTTGGGCCAAGCCTGGCCTGACCCCAGCTCCTCTCAAGGGACAGAGCCAGTACTCCTTAACCCAAGGCACTTAACCATTCTGGTCCTTATGGTAATTTTGTTCCCCTGTTGCCACAGGAACTGGAGGAAGCCCCTGGCACCCAGCAGTGGCTGGAAACCATTGAGAAAGACATCCATCGCCAGTTCCCCTTCCACGAAATGTTTCTCTCCCCTGAGGGCCACGGGTATGAAAGAGAGCTCAGTTGAGCCTTTGCAGGGCAGGTCTGGGGTTGGGGGGGTGAGGGGATGGGAGGTGTGGGTGCATACAGTTGAGGCTGATCTGCCTCAGCTGCTACAAGAGATGCTGGATCCTGCCCCTGCCCCTATTCCCTCCCAGCTGGGCAGTGTTGTAGTTCTGTGGTTCCCATGCTAAGCTCTGGGTGGCGCTGTCTCCCCATCAAATCAGGGTCCCACAGCTCCCATGAAAGAGCAGGGCATGGACAGTGTGGCTGGAGTCCCTGGGGCTGTGTCCTGAGAGCCCTGGCACCACATGTGTACATAAGTCCCCAACTTAGCCAGCTAAAATGTGGTAGAAATTCTTATATTCCCATCCATCCATCCACCTACTACCACATAACCCCTCTTCCCAGGGTCTAGGGCCTGAGGACTTGAGCTGGGCAGGCGTAGCAGGTGTAAGGGGGTCCAGTTGGGATGAGCTTATGAGGCTGGGACAGGAGAAGGCACTGGGGTTTGCCAGCTTCTGCCTTCCCCATTGATTTCCCTCCTCACCCCTGTCCCTAGGTGGATGGGCCACAGGCCTTGGGGACAGGTGGTGGGAGGAAGAGGGGAGGCCCAATGTGGGGTGCTGTGTGCCCCAGCTCAGCTCTGATGCTGCCACATCCCTGCAGGCAGCGTGGGCTCCTGCAGCTGCTGAAGGCCTACACCGTGTACCGGCCCCAGGAGGGCTACTGCCAGGCCCAGGGCCCCATCGCTGCTATGCTCCTCATGCACATGCCCGCTGAGGTGAGTCCTATGCACCCTGCCCCTGTGAGATGCTCACCACCATCCTGCCCACAGGGCACTGCCCCCACCCTCTGCCATTCACAGGGCAGCCCCCCTCCCCGCCCCAATCTGAGTCTCCAGAGTCTGGAATAGACTCTCCCAGAAGTGGTGCAAGCACCTATTCTGGACATGTTTGAGAGGCATTTGGATGATTGTTTTGCTGGGGTCATCTGACCCCAGCTGACTTCCTGCCCTTTGGGCAGGGGGCTGGACCCAATGATCTTGCAAGGTCCCTTGCAGGCCTAATGTCAATGAAGTCTATTAAATCTATGACGCATTAAACCTATTAGGCATCCCCTTCCCATGGGCTACCTACCCACTGATCCTTCCCCACCACAGATATCACCACCACTGCCCTCCCCCATGGGCCAGCTCCCACTACTTTCCTTCCCCGGTGGCCTGTCAACTCCACCCTCCACCCCCTTGTCCACTGCACACCATACAGTAGCCTGCACGTGGCACCTCCTCCCCATGTGCTTAGGGGACCCCCCCTTGCTAATGCCACTCTCTTTCTCAGCAAGCGTTCTGGTGCCTGGTGCAGATCAGTGAACGCTACCTGCCTGGCTACTACAGCCCTGAAATGGTGAGACACACAGCAGGGACATTGCAGGAGGGAAGGGGGGGCAGATGGGGCTCTTTAAGGGATGCAGCAGAATGGAATCAGACGAGGGGTGGAGCCTGTAGGACCTAGTCCCGCCCTCCCCAGCAAAGCCACTGTGACATCAAGGAGGAGGCGGAGCCTGTATTATTCAGCTCTGCCCTCCCCAGCAGGGGGTCCTGTGATCTGGGGTGAGGAACCCTGTGGGCAGGCAGGGCTGTTGGGTTGAGCCCCAGGTGAGCTGGTGCCGGGATGAAGAGGGAGGAGTGGTGCCCTGGAGAAGGACAGTGGGTCTGACAGGCTGCATCTCACCCTGTAGGAGGCAGTGCTGCTGGATGGTGAGGTCTTCATGGCGCTGTTGCAGCGTGTGTGCCACAGGGCCTACAAGCATCTGCAGAAACACAACGTGGGGCCAATGCTTTTTGTCACTGAATGGTTCCTGTGCCTCTTCTGCCGCACCCTGCCCTTCCCCACAGTGCTGCGGATCTGGGATGCCTTCTTCAGTGAGGGTAGGTAGGGCTGTCCCTGCCCAGGGCACTCCAAGCCAGGCAGCTGGAGCCAGAGCTCAGTGAGGGTTATCAGACAACGGGGCTCGGGTATGCCCAGGGGTACTGAGGCATTCATGGCTCGTTGATTGCCTTGGCCATGGTGTTCTGGCAGTGCCATTGTTCCCCAAGGAGGGCCAATGCCTGCTTCATGGCTTTCCTCACAGTTTCCCTCTCGGCTGCCATGAGATCATGTCTGTCTATGTCAAGGCCATCCTAAACCTTCTTGCCTGCTTCGAGGCACCCAGGAGTCTCCTTGGCTGGAGCTCCATCCTGCCCTCTCTCCTGGTTCCTCACACTGCTGAGGCAGGCCCTGACAGCATCTGTCTCCTTGCAGGGGTGAAGGTGTTGTTCCGGGTGGGGCTGGTGCTGGTGCGCCTGGCACTGGGCTCAAGCGAGAAGCTACGGGACTGTGTGGGGGTAGTGGAGACCCTGGAGAAGCTGCGCAACATCCCACCGGAGCAGCTGCAGGAGGATGCATTTATGGCAGAGGTGAGGCAGGGTGGAAAGGGGAGGCCGGATCCAGCCACCCAGGGAGAGACAGGCTATAGTGGCCAGGGAATGGAACAGCCAGGCTGCTCCCTAGCAGGTCTGAGCTTACTGCTTATGCAAAGCTCTGGCAGGCACAGCCAAAATGGGGGAGCCATCCCTCACCCACTCCTGACTTGTTCCTGGATTCCATATTGTCCACTGCCTCTAACCCAGAGAAGGAGCATCCTTTGCTGGGGAGGGTGGGGCTGGGCTGAGCTGGGCAGGGCAGGGCAGGCTCTCTACTGTTTCTTCTCCTTGCACACAGCCAGTTGTGGTGTCACTTTCTGGGTGCACCCAAGCCTGCAGTAACCCCCCTCTCCAATTCTGGGTCTTCTCCTGCCCTGCCTGTAGGTCCATGACATGGCTGTCTCACACCGGGACCTGGAGCGTCAGTGTCAGGTGAAGCTGAAGAAGTTGCGCAAGGACTGGCCTAACTTTGGCCAGCGCCTGGGGCAGCGCCTGCCCAATGCCAAGGCCATCTTTGATGAGCAGCAGTTGGAGGAGGTGCGGTGCCCTGGTAAGGGTGGGCAGACTGCATCTCCCTTCCTCATACCTGAGATCGTGGTGGACCCACCCCCCAGGGAGCAGCATTGCCTGGAGAGGGAGCGGCTGAAGGAGCAGCGCCAAATGGAGCAGGAGGCCAAGAAGCAAGAGCGGAGGAAGAAGCCTCCAGGCAGGAAGAAGCCAGACACACGTGGCAAGACCTTTCACATGGGACAGCGGCCCACGAGCAGCCTAGTGCAAGGGCATGAGGAGAGGGAGGAGCCCAGCCATGCCAGGAGAAAATCCACCCCGTATCTAGAAACCTACTTCTGAGCAGGAAGGGATGGGGCCTGGAAGAGATTCTACCCCTGCCACATCAAGACCACATCAGGACAAGGTGGGACTTGGAATGGCTAAGGGACTTTACCCTCACCTGAGGCAGGGCAGGGCAGGGCCAGGCCAAGAGACTTCACCCCCACCTGAATGGGAGAAGATGGGGTGTGACCTGGCAAAAAGACTCCATCCCCTGCTTAAATAGGAGGGTAGGTGGGGAATGAGCTGGCTGAGAGATTCCATTGCCTATCTGGAGACCTGTTTCTTAACAGCAGGGAGCATGACCTGGCTCAGAGACTCTGCCCACTGCCTGGAGACCTATTTCTGGATGGAAGAAAGCAGAAGATACCTGTGGGTGGAGGCTGGTCATTTGAGATGGGCTCTGCCCTTTCCTGCTGAGTGGATGCCCTGGAGAGAGGGAGAGGTAGGGAGGGGTTCTTTAGGAGGTAGCTTAGTGCCCCCACTGATCCACCATCATCCTTCCCAGCCTGTGCCCATGTTTACATGAGTGAGAGAAGAACATGTATATTCCATGTGAGCTGCCTGCACATGGGCTTTATGACACACTGGTCCATCTGGTTCCAAGGCAGGGACACCCTGCACACACTTGCACACTCAAGCCATTTTTGGAGTGCAGGGTTTCCTTCTCCATTAGCACAGGGATCACATTCATGCTAACTCTGCGAATGGGCCTCCTCATCACCACAGCAGCCTCCACCACAGCTTCTACCCTTTTCCTAATCTCTTCCTGAAGCCAAGCAATGGGAAGCTGAAAGAGTAAGAAAGGCTTCCTTCCTCTCAGCCTTTGGGGCTATGACCAGACTAGGAGGGGCTGGGCCTCCTTCTTGGTGTCTTTTTTTCTATGTACATGGTATTAAAGGCTTGTGCCAGGGTGCAAGCCCAATGGGAGGTGTTAAACTGAGTGCATTCATGCAAATATGTAGGGAGGCAGGAAAAGTCTTCAGCCCCAGTGGGGGTTGGGGGGATATATTCATAGAGTGGACATCTCCACTGTGGCTGTTTCCATGATGAGGCCATGGCCTTCCCTGAGCTGAGGAGGGAATGGCTGGTTGCACTTCTCTGCAGAGAAATCGTGGGAGAGGAGGGGGTTCCTCTCCAGTTGGGACCCCCTAGTCTCAAGGGCCTGGGTTGGTGGCTGTGTGCCTGGCCCTTCTAAGTGAACTCTGACAGCATGGCTGCATCTGCATGAAGTCCGAATTGGCTTGTCAGCACTGATGCTGCCTGTTGCAGGCCTGTTAACAGCTTCTGGGCTGTCTCAGGGCAGGTGATGAGGCCACAGAGCTGCTAGCAACCCAGGCCTGTATGCTGGTATCCTGGTTGGGGATGGGGGACCATGGTTGGCACCAACCTGGCCAGCACCTGGCTTATCACCTTGCATCGATTTTGCTGCCTTTGTGAGAGAGGCAGCCACATACCTGCAGGACTGCTCCGCCTCTGATCCCTCACCTGTTCCACACTTGGCTCCCTGCCAGTATTTGCTCTTCAGCAGGATTAGTCCTGGCTCACAGAGCTCAGAGCTTCTGTCTGCAGGAGCGCCCCATCTGTGTGTGCTGGGAGTGGAGGGGAGGGTGCTGTCCCGCTCCCTGGCTGGGACACTTGATCCATGTCTGACCTAGTGGTGGATCCAATACTGGTGCCTGCTGGAGAAGAAAGGCCTCTGCTCCATTGCTACCTCCTTGCAGCCAGTGCCCTGCCCTGGGGCTAGATCAGAGCCAGCTTCCCCTTAGAGGTAGAAGACCCTACTCCCTGCCTGCCTCTGACCTAGGTGCCTGCCTCCAGCCCTGCCCAACTGGCAACTCCCTGCTTTGGTGATAAGATTATCTTTTGTCAACCCTGCTACATTTACCAAGGGTGGAGGGGCTGGTATGTGGAGCCAGGTTACCTCTCCCACAGGAGCCCTGCGGTTAGGAATGGGGTTCTTAGGCTCAGCCCCTGGAGGAAGATGGGAGCAAAGGAGGGTACCAGGGACCTTGGGTGGGAATAGCCACCTTTGGGGGACTGCAGGACTGAGACTGGGCACAATGTGGAGCTGCTCAGTGCTGGGCACAGGGGTCTGGGGCTGCTGTGAGCCATGGGCCTGGGGATGGTGGTAGCAGGTGGTGTGCTGAACAGCGCAGCCCCCACCCCAGCTGGGCAGAGAGCAGCCCTATCTGTTCCAGTGCTCCAACCCCTCTCCTTATCAGTGCCCTGTCATTGGGGCTGGGCCAAGCCTCAGCCTGAGCCCCTTCGCTGAATGCTGCCAACTGCGAAGCTCCCTGCTCCAAGCCCCTCTCTCTGTGTCCTTCACTGACCCTGAGCACCAGAGATGCAGGCCTTTGGTGTCTGATTTCCCCAGAGCTCCTGCATTCCTCAGCTGTAGCAAGGGTGAAGGGTTGGGGGGGGGGCAGGGGTGGATTCAGGCTCTCCACAAACTAGTGAATCTTTGCTTTGGCTCAGCCTGCAGTGGGAGGGGGCAACCTCCTCCCTCACTGCAGTCCCATCCCCCTCAGGGCATGGGTCCTACTCCCCTCATGCCCCCTCCCCAGGTCGATTGTCAAACCCACACTGACCTTTGGGGAGGTGTTACCTAATCCAGAAGGTCCCTTCTGAATTTATCCCTGGCTCGGGTGAAGGGCTCATGTCCTAGTACTGACTTCGGCCGTCCCTCTGTCCTGCTCGGTGCTGGCTCTGATCCCCTTGGCTCCTGGAGGTGGCTTGGCTCAGGTTTTTGGAAAGGAAAATATTTCAATTCTGGGCACAACTGCCAAGGCTCATTGGGAGGTGAGCACCACCATCCTGGCTTCTTTCAGCTGCAGATCTCGGAGTGCTTCGCACAGGAGGCTGCTGTTACCTCTGGGGGAACTGAGGCACTGGGAAAGGAGAAGGTGACTTCTCACAGCAGAGCTGGGGCTAACACCCAAGGTGTCCTGAGCTCCACATTGCTGCATTAACCACTAGGCAACATTGCTGCAGGTACCCTCAGCCAGGGCCATGTCAGAAGAGGGTCCCCCCAACCAGCATTCCCCAGTCCAGCTGCTGTTTCTTGTGCAGCACGCCTTTTCTGGGTCATTGAGCATACAGTGGTCATATGGGCAGGACACTACAGTGAGAGATACCTCTCCCAAGGAGCTGTCAGGCTAAGTAGACAAAGTGTGATGGTGGGGACACAGAGGCATTGGCAGGGGCTGGCCCAGTCCCCGCCCATTGCCTCATCCACCAAGCCAGACTCGCTCCGGTGAGTGCTCCTTGCCATTGGCCAGTTTGGAGGACATCACTACAACAGGAAGTATGTCACAAAGCAAGGATGATGGAAAAGTGGAGCCAATGGGTGTGCCTGAAGCTCCTTTGATACAAACCTGTCTTCCTGGACTTTAAGAAGGCCTTTGACTCGATTTCCTAACACATTCTCTTAAAAAAACTTGGTGACTACGGCATTAATGTCTACACAGTTAGATAGATGGCAAACTGGCTAGATGGTTGCACCCAGAGAGTGGTGGTGGAGGGGTCGTTTTCAGCCTGGAGGGATGTGGGCAATGGAGTCCCCCAGGGCTCGGTCCTGGGGCCTGTACTGTTCAACATCTTTATCAGCGATCTGGATGTGGGCGTGGAAAGCATGCTGTCCAAATTTGCTGACAACACCAAGTTATGGGGCAAGGTGAGCATGCTGGAGAGGAGGGACAGAATCTAGCTGCATCTAGGCAGGTTACAGAGGTGGGCAGATGAGAATAGGGTGGAATTCAACGCAGACAAGTGCAGGGTGCTGCATCCTGGATGAACATGAGCCACCAATACAAGGAAGCAGTCAGTAAGGCTAACCGCACCTTGTCATGCATCTACACATGCATCTCAAGCAGGTCCAAGGAGGTGATCCTTCCTCTTTATGCAGCATTGGTCAGGCCACAATTGGAGTACTGTGTCCAGTTCTGGATGCTGCACTTCAAAAGGGATGTGGCTACATTGAGAGGGTCCAGAAGAGGGCCACTCTCATGGTGGCAGTGGGCCAGGCCCTACAAGGAGAGGCTGAAGGGCCAGACCCTATTCAGTGTCCACAAGAGACAGCTGAGAGAGGATCTAGTGGCCATCTTCAAACTCAGCAGGGGGGACCAGTGGGAACAGGGGGAGGCTCTGTTCCTCCAGGCACTACCTGGGGTTACTAGGAATAATGGCCACAAATTGTTAGAGGGAAGGTTCATTAGGAGACATTACTTTACAGTTAGGGCTGCCAGGCTCTGAAATGGACTCCCAAGTGAGGTGGTGCTCTCTCCTACCTTGGGGGTCTTCAAGAGGAGGCTGGACAGATATTTGTCTGGAGTGTTATGATCCCAGCACCCGTTCCTGCCCAGGGCAGGGGGTGGGACCAGATGATCTGTTTAGGTCCCTTCCGACCCTAAGTACTCTGGTACTATGCTACTGTCTGTGCCCAGCCCAGATCCTGCAATAACAGACCTGTCTGTTAACTGCTGTGCCTCAGCAATGCTAGGGTTGCTCTAGCCAGGGCACAAGACTGAATCATCTGCAGGGGGCCTCTGCCCCAGGGCAGGAGCAGCTCTGGAGAGCACAACAGGGATGGGGTGTCTGTGGGGTATGGAGAACCCAGGTTCTGTCCCACTGGGTCTTTGCTCTGGGGGCTGCTGTAGCCTCAGATCCCAGTGAATGAACCATTACCAGTAGGTGCCTGGCCCAGAGCTAGAGGCAACCATGATCCTTGAGCCACCTGAGGCAAGGTTTTCCTTGGCCAGGGACAGAAGGACTTGAGTGGACACATGATAACCTGTAGGACCAGCAGCAGTGGCATCTGGAGCAGCAGCGACCCTTGCTGCCATTGGTGAACTGGTGCGAACCTCTGGCAGCAGAGCAGTACTGTCCAGTAGCACAGCCACGACAGCAACTCCACCCAACAATTCTCTACCCAGCACTTGCCACCTTGATCAGCCTAGGTGGTATAGCCTCTGGACTGCAGCCCTGGATAAGCCTCCTTTTCCAGTGGGCTGGACTAGTTGGGAGCTCCCCCAGCTTGGTTTGCTACTGACTGAGAGACTACTACCTACTTGGGGTTTCAGTTAATGTGTAATTAGTTCAAGTTTTCCTTAAGGCCATGTATTGGTTCCCTTGTCCTCTAGAACAAATCCTTTTTTAGTTGAATATTGCTTGCGAGTAGGGAAGTTTATTCACTTTAGAACACCCAGCCACAATTCATTTTCCCAGGCATCTGGGTGGGGGCTCAGGCCAGAACAGGAAGTTGATATTAAATCCCCAAACCTGAAACTGGCCCTTGCTACTGCTGTCCAGGGTTACACATGGAACTGTGTGGATGTGCCATGGCTGGGCAGAGTGAGAGCAGGGGCAGCCCACTGCACCCAGCCCTACCAGACACCATCAGTCCCACCCACTGCCCTGCTATTCCAGCCCTGGGCCCAGTTAGTGTGCCTGTGTAGTGACTGGCATGGTGAGGCCTGACCTTAGGGGTACTGGGTGCCGCAGAGTCACCCAGTGAAGCAGTAGAGATGACCATGATGCCATCCAGAGAGCTTTCACAGGCTGAGCAATCCCCAGGGGCTCAACAGCTTGGGGAGCAATGGGGAGTGCTCTTGGGGTGCAGCCTGGCATGGGTGCCAGCAGCATCCACCCAGGTTGTCTCTTTGGCAACCAGGCAGCTTGGACCCACATTGCTACTAGGTAAAGGCACACATCCTTAACTGTGCTGAAGGGACCACTGAGTAGGGGTGTGGAGACACAGCCTAGGACCAGGAGGCTGGACTCCTGGGTTTTGTTTCTGGATATTGGAGGGGAATGGGGTTTAGATGGCAGAGCAGGAAACTGAGAGCCGGGACTCCTGGGTTGTGTCCCGGCTCTCAGAAGGAAGTGCAGCCTAGTGGATCAGAGCAAAGGCACTTGGGGCCAGGGCTTTTGGGGTCTGTTCTCAACCCTGGGAGGGGAGTGGGGTCCTGCGGATTCTGGGTGCCAGAGCCCTGGGTTCTCACCCAGCTCCAGGAAAGCAGGTGGGGTTGAGCAGTGGGATGCATGCCAGGACTCCTGGGTTCTGTTCCTGTTTTGTGGCCGACTTGCTTTGGAGTCTGACTTTCAGAGGTGCTTGGTTCCTGATCCCATGGGAACTTTTCATGTCATTTATGAACTAATTTGTCTCCAGTGAATTGCAACTGTCAGGGCTCTTGGCCTTGCTGCTTATCTGCCTGGGGTGGAGCGCAGGAATGGCAGTGATGGATGGGGATGGAGCCTCACACTTTGGCAGGCCCCAGCATGGGAGGTCAGTTTTAACAGGTCTCATCTATTGAAGGAGGAAAGGGGAAGTAGCTCTGAGGGACTAATGCCATCTCCCTGGGCAACAAGATCCAGTGTGGAAGAAGGGGAGGTGGCTGCCATCCCACTAGGGACCTTGGTGCTCTCTTCAGCTCCCCAACTTGTCCTGGCCTCCTCCTGCTCACCACTGTCAGCACAGATCTACACACCATTGGCAAGCATATCCAGAGAGCTGCCTGTCATACTACTGCCTGGCTAACAGCAGAGCATTGTGGAGAATAGGGATGATTTTGTGTGCATCCAAAATGTACTCCTGTGATGCCCCTTGAGGGCTATCCTACAATCCCCCCACCTTGGAAGCCTCCTGCCAAGGAAGGGGGGAGGTTCCCCTGTGAACTTGCTTATGGCTGAAATAATGGGATGCTGCACTCCCAAGGCAGGGGCTACCCAGAAGCCTCTAGGGCAGATGCACCATCAAGGGGCAGCAGGAGTCTGGGACTCCCAAGAGAAAAGGAGCTGGGCAGGGAGAAACCAGAACAAATAGGAATGGGCCACCTTGGTTCTCTCAAGAGACAATACCATGACACAAAGCCATCGGGTGCTGCTTACCTGTAGGAAGAGTGTGA
>JAGPOW010002698.1:257765-307005 GCA_030014935.1 Caiman crocodilus | reverse complement strand
GAAGCCTTCCAAGGGCCAACCAGTTCTGCCTGGTGCTGTGGCCAGGAGACAGGGAGCAAGAGTTATCTTGAGAGGCAGGCCAGGGGGGTTTCAGGGGTGGGTGCTGCAGCAGGGGTGGGGGCTGTTGATGTGCTATTTTGTAACCTTGGCCCTGGAGCTTGTCCTGGCTCTGGCTTGTCCTCCTCATGGACCCAGACTCATTGCCCACTCCACAACTTTCACATCTGTTCCCTGCAGCTTGTGTAGTGCTGGGCAAAGTCCAGGCTCCCTTACAGCAGTGTGAGCTGATGACTTGAGCTCAGCTTACAGCTGTTTCCTAGGACCCAGCAGGCAGGCGTGGGTTCATCTGAACCAGAGCATCCTTGAGGTCTCCTGTGGGGATCAAGGAAATGAGTCTTGGAGTGCATCTGCTGGATGCATATGCCTACAGAGCTCATGCAGCTTGCACCACCATCCTTATCTGATCACCAGGGGCTGGCCCCTCAGGCAGGTGAGTGGATGAAGTAGAAGGGGGCAATTGCCCCCCTGTGGGTAAGAAAAGAGCCATACTGAGCAAGGGTGGACCGCAGCTCTGGAGGGACTGGGGTGAAGATCTAATGGTTAGGTTTTTAAAAGCAGTGATGTGCCTAAACCCCTGATTCTACAGGTTGTTACAGGCCTGGGTGCCCAAGAAGCTGGGTTACATAGGTGGTAGGACTGAGGGTGTCATTTGTTGCAGTGGTGTGCCCTGGTGGTACTGGCTATGGCGTGGGATCCCTTGGGGTGCTGGCTGTGATGGTGGCATGTCCTGGGGGCACCAGGCTGGGCATCCTGATGCACAGGATATGACTCCACTGGAGTCAATGAGCCAGTTCCCTGGAGCTCCAACGTGTCAGTAAGTGACACTACAAGGGATCTGGTCCAAGATTCAGGGATCTAAGGCCCTGGGGTCCAAGATGAGCCCTTGCAGGCATATCCTGGCTGTGGTGTATTGTCTTGGGGGACATGGGCTGGGCTCAGGGCCCCATGCCAGGCAGAGCTCTGAGTGGGAATATAGTGGGGGAGCATTGTCAGCAAAGCAGAAGCCAGCAAAGTGTAGCTGGGCCAGGCTGCCAGGGGAAGGAGTGCTGGGCGCCCCCGAAGAGCCCAGACCCTCTGTGGTTAAGAACAAGTACTGAAGTGTGGGATAGAAATCTGAATCAGGGGGGTCCACAGGGCCCAGGTGGCTCTTGTCTCACTTGGAGGGGTTCCCTGTGCCCCTGTCTCATGGGGAGGATTCTCCTTGTCCCTTGCTTGCAAGCCAGTGAGGCTGACAGAGTGAAGGAAACAGAGGGAACAAACAACAAGTTGTTTCTCAGGGAACAAAGGGCTGAGGCAGTGCACGCCAGCCGGGCCTACAGAGGGGCCTTTGTGTGCCAGCCCTCAGGTGCCCCTGTGCTGCACAGCACCCTGGGAGTGGGGGCAGGGATGCCCTGGGAAGCCACAGACCTTCGGAGGACTGGGGGCTGTTTCATGGGGGCCACCCTGAGGGGATCTTGCAGAGAGACTCATGTGACCCTGGAGCCCACTGACAGTGGACAACTTTCAGAGGATGGCAGGGCAGTGGGGCACAGTCCCTCCTCTGGTGCCTGAGTGGCCCAAGAGCCCCCCCACCCCACCCCCTGGCAGTCACTGCAGGCCTGATCAGGGGGTAGGGCAGAGGCTGATCCCTGCAGGGGGCAGGGGACATCCACCAGTCTGGGCATCAGCAGAGCTCCCATGCAGGGCTGAGGTGACCCTGTCCCCTGTGATAGGATTAGTAGCTGCACCTGGCTCAGCACCAGAGAGCAGGGGGAACCTCATTATCTGGCAACTCTGTTTTCCTCTGCCCATCCAGCTCATTCCAGGAAATAATAGCTGAGGAAAGGGATGGCGTGGGATGAAAGGAGGGGCAGAGACAGCCCCTCTCAGGACAGGTGGGTCTGGGAGGCAGCGCCTGGGGGACACGGAGCAGCAGTGGTGGTTCAAAGGAAGATGGGAGATGGGAAGAAACGGTACCTTCCAGGGTGCGGTGGATAGGGCAGGGGTTCGGTAGCCTCAGCACAGCCTGGTGACTGGACTCACTGGGAGACTCCCCGCTTGCCCCTGAAGGGTCCTGTGGGGTAGGCTATTTGACAGGAAGAAAACAAAGTGCCTTGTCACTGCCCAGCTGCCCATCAGTGTGTGGATGAGCGAGCAGAGCCAGCAGCACAGTGCTGCTGCCTCAGGGGCCCCCAGACCTCTTCCACCTGGGAGCAGGGCCCAGCGGGGAGCAACCGCTCCCCACCCCATTCATGCTGGTACCCTTGGGAGCTCATTACACCACCCGACTTGCTGATGCTGTTGCCACTGGAGATGGCTGGTTGCTATGATGCTATTTCCAAGTACGTGGAATCCCTGGAAGAGGGACCCCTGATCTCCTGGCTCTATCAGCCCAGCTTAGGGTGGGGCCATTGCTGAACACTGCTGTCGCCATGTCACTGCCCTCCCAACGGCAGACTGGCCCCTTCCCCTGGCCACTCAGCTCCTTCCCTGTGGGGAACATACATGCACACCTCAGGGTTCTCAGCAAGGGCAGGCTGGGGGAAACCCTGTCCCTTGTCAGAGGGAGTGTGATAGAGAAACAGTCTAGGGGCTCGAGCAGGGCGTTGGGAGCCAGGACTCCGAGATTCTAGCCCAGCTCTAGGAAGGAAGTGGATTTGTGTGGTTCAAGGACGGGGCTGGACTCCAGGAGTGCAGGACTCCTGAGTTGTGTCCTGGCTCTGGGAAGGGAGTGAGACTTCATAGTCAGAGCAGGGACTGGGTGTCCTCACGGAGGAGCCTAGGAGCAGGCTGCACTGTGGGGTGGTCAAAATCTCTTGGCGCTTCCCAGTGCCCAGCCCCTGGCAGGGCTCTGAGGTTGACTCTGACCTGGCCCTCAGGGGCTGTTGAGCAGCTGAGTGAATTCCCTGCAGCTGGTGACAGGCAGTGGGTACCCCTGCCAGTTAGCTGCTGGTATCCCTGTGGTAGAGGAGGCATAGTCAGGATTAGCAAGCTTCCTGCTTTGCTGTGGGGCCTTGTTGCCCCTGCCTGGCCTGTAAGGTGTGGGTTTGGGCCCTGAGCATCCTCCTGCCACTAAGGAGCTACCAGCCTCGATGCACAAAGCAGGCCTGGTATGGGTGGCTTCTTCACCTTCTGCAACCTGGTCTGGCGGAGCCCCTGCTGGACTGCCCTGCCCTAAACAGGAGTCTAGGTTCCTGGCAGTGACCAGCAGACCTGGTACCCACAGCTCAGGACTGGCTTCCCTCTGCCCTAGACAGGGGAAGCCTGAGGCCAGTCCCTCTCGCCACTTGTGACTTGGCTGCCATAGCCCAGTGTCCCCAACTAAGGCACGGGGGCTGTGGTGGGTTGCTGTGAGGGTGCTGAAGTAGCAAGCAATTGTGCACACTTGAGCTGTGGTTGGGTGCTCATGGCTGAGCTGAGTTCCCCATATGGCCCACCCTGTGAGGAGGGCACTGGCTGGAAGGAAGAACCTGGTCCTACTCCTGTAGCAGTCCCTCTCTAGGCGGAGGCAGTCTCTGTTTTAGTGACACACAGGCCAGGCTTGGGATCCTGGAGCACTTGCTGTCCCTACCTGTCCCCATACATGGCCACTCACTGGCCACTGTGAGAGCCCCAGGGAGCATTGTGGGATGGATGAATAGCACCTTAAAAAAAATCATTGCTCAGTTTCATCCTTCCAGTGGCAGACCCCTCTACTGTAAATCTAACAGGGTTGATGGGGTCAGGACTCCTGGGTTCTATTGTAGCTTGATGAGGAAGAAGGGTGCAATGAGTGCAAGCACAGCTGGGCTGGAAGCTGGGACTCTTCTGTGTTTTGGGATAGGAGTAGGGTCTAATGGGTTAGAGGAAGGAGACTGGGAGCCAGCATTCCTGGGTGCCCACTGCTAGGGCACAGTAGGGTCTAGTGGATAGAGGAGGATGGGGCTGAGAGTCAAGTCTCTTGGGTTCTAATCCTAGCTCTGGATGGAGGTGACTACAGCAGGGTAATGAATAGACTTCAAGGTTCCTGGGTCCCCTTCCCAGCTTCCAGAGGAGTGAGGTCCAGTTGTTATAGGATGGGTGTAGGAACAGGAGTAAGGAGCTAGGTGTCCTAGCTTCCTTCTAGTCCATGTAGCCTTGAGCAAGACTTCCCACATAAGCTTCTTCATTTACAAAGCAAGGGACAAGATGCCATGCAGCACCAGGCACTGTGATACCTCATTAACTAATGTTTGTGCTCAGCTTGGAAGATTCATGCTGCTAATTATTCGTATTAATAACCCCCTGCTCCCCAGAGCGGCAGTGAATTCATAAACAAGTTGTCTCTGGCTTGTGGCCATGGTGCCAGTGAGGGACTGTTAGCAGGGCTGGCCCTGTCTCCTCCACAGCTGCCAGACTCTGACACAGACCAGATGCCCAGCACAGAGCCCCACAGCCCCAGGCACCGCTACCTGCCCTCATCACTGAGCTGCAAAGCAAAGATTAGGGTTTGTCTTCTCCCCACCTACCTCTCATCCCATAAAACCCTAAAGTGCTCCCTGGATGCTTGAAAATATGGAAGTGCAGGGAGCAAAGCTGTGCCTCCTCTGTTCACCCCATAGTGCAGGCACTGAAGCCTCAAGTTCAACCACAAGCTCTGCCACTAAGTCGCTTGCTGACCTTGGTGAAATAATTTAATTGTTCTGTGCCTCCATTTTTCACCTGTGGTAGGGGCTGATTTTGCTCAGTCTCCAGGCTCTACCACAATGCACCTAATAGACTCTCTGGCCTTGATCAAATCACTCAATCCCTTTGTGCCCCAGTTCCTTCCTGCAGCAGGGACAGGCCTAGTCCAGTTACCAGGTTGTGGTAATGCACCTAATAATCCTGCCCCTCTTTTTTCTTAAGATATGTGTAGCTGTAAGTGGGCACAGTTCTCCTTTCTTCTTTTTTTCCTACTCTGTTCACCCTCCTCCTGCTGCTATCTTAGGGTTCTTGGTCACCAGCAATGGGCTGAATTTCCCTATCCCACTTTTCTGCCATCCAGGAGGTGCCACTTCACTCTGCAGGTACAGCCACCAGCTCAAATTTCCATTCACTGACACTGCTGTTGTTCGAGGGGGCTCTGTTATTCTCAGAGGCTCCCTTTCACCTGAGCATTTAGCTGAGATCCAGGCCTCTGGTGTGCTGTTGCCACTGGCCATATAAGACTATCAGGAGAAGAGCCAGGTGCATCTCTAGTGTAGTCTGGGGGATATACAGACCATGTCCCCAAGCCTTTGTTTCCCTACCATCATGGAACATACCCTGGCAGGCAGCTCCCCTGTGTGAAATCCCTACTTTGCCCCTCCTGTGAGTCTTTTTGCCCAAGAAGCTCTGTCTCTCTTCATTCCCCCTAGGGACATGTTCCCAATAGCTTCTCTACCTCCTGCTTGCAACCAAAGCCCCCACCCCTTGTCTTTGCATTCGGGTCAGCTCCCTCAGCCTGCACAGTGGTGATCAGCTGTGCATCCTAGTCCTTCAGCAGTGTCCTGTGGTGTTGGCAGAGTCCACCTACAGGGTTTAATTTCTCCGCCTACTGAGGCGGTGGGGGAGTGCCTGCCCTCATTGCGGGTGGAATGGGGTTTGTGGTCATCTTTGGCTCTACACTTAGGCTGTGCTCTCATCTGGGTGCTCTTGCTGAGCAAGGAGATGTTTGCTCACCTGGGCTACACAATGAGTTCTGGTAGGTGGGGCTGCTACATAGGGGACCACCAGCCCCTCCAAGGAAAGTTTCCCTTTACACTCAGGAGCAGCACAGGTCCTGCACACTCCAAGAACTCCAGGCACCCCTCCATTCACCCAGTTTTCTCAAGGCCACCCTCTCACCCCTTCTATTTCTGGTTCTTCCCACAGATCCTGCAACCCTCTCTTCCGTGATGCCAGGGGCTATATACCCCCATCTCCCCATGAGACAGTGGAATAGATTGCCTAGGAAAGCTGGGGAATCTCTATCACTGGGGGAGTTCAAGAAGAGGTTGGACAAGCATTGATCAGGGCATAGGTGATGCATAGAGAGGGCTTGGGGTGGGGGCATGTGCCCCCCCCCCCACAGGGCTGCTGTTTCCGCTGCCAGCAGCACCTGCGGGAGCTCACCAGCTCTGCTCCCGATGCCGACGCTGGCAGTGGCGCCTGCAGGAGCTTGTCAGCTCCAGCCCCACTGCTGGTGCTGATGCTCCATTCCTGCTGACAGCTGCACCTGACAGGTGCCCC
Source organism: Caiman crocodilus (assembly GCA_030014935.1). NCBI lineage: Eukaryota > Metazoa > Chordata > Crocodylia > Alligatoridae > Caiman > Caiman crocodilus. Next base: position 300,756 of record JAGPOW010002698.1, on the reverse strand, counting down.
CCAACAGTCTTGTGAGGCACCAGTCACCCATGGATCAGGGGTAATCTAGAAGTAGCAATGACTGGAGCATGCTGGAAGCCCATCATGGAAGCCCAGAAGCCTCCTTGCTCTTCCCTGCCTTCATCCCAGATCACTGAGAAGTCACACAAAGAACTCTCGATGCCTATACATGTGCAGCGAGGCTGCACAATGCGCTGTAATTACAGTGCATTGGAGCAGACTCAGTTAATCAAGTCTACTGGAGCATAGTAATTGCTGTCCGCACGGTGAAAAATGGCGGTGGGGGCACTTTAACTAAAGCACCCACTGCAATTTTTCAGTGCAGGGATGCTGATACATGTGACACTCTGGGCACTTGAATTAGAGTGGCTTTCAGAGCTGCTCTAATTAAAAGCCCTCCCCTACCTCCTTCTGTAGCACGCATATAGATACCCCTGAAGCCTAGAACAAGTGGATATTGGAGAGGACCATGCTCAATATCAGGAAAATGAAGTTGAGCTGTACAACTGACTGAGTTATGGGAGGCAATTAAAGCAGCTAGGATACATTATAGAAGAGATATGGGCAGAGGAGTTCTGGCGCTCTAGTTACAGGGTGTGATGTACGGTTTTATAATTGCAGTCACAAGGTTGTGCAGCAGAGTGGAAGATGTTTGGGGTTTTTTCCCATGCTTCTGAATGCCACATGGACATGGGAAGCAATTTTTGCCCTGCCTATTGCTACAAATGTTAGGAGTTGTTTTTTTTCATCTTGCTCAGAAGCACTGGGTAATAGCTGAAGCTAAGGCTGGAGATTTTGACTGGGGTGTCTCAATGCTCCTGCTGGGAATAAAACCCTGTGGTCCCTGCTTTCCTTGTGGCACATTAGGATGTTCCTAGTGTCTTTGGGCAATGTGCCTTGTAGTTGTGCAACAGGGTGACTGTGTAGTTTTAGAAATGAGTTAGGCAAGCACTGAGGTGAGATGGTTTGGGTAAGGAGGATCCTGTCTTAAGTAAAGGGTTCAACTTGATGATCCTCAGAAATCCCTTCTAGCTTTATTTTTCTATGATTCTATTATGTGGATGAGAAATTGAGGCATGGACAACTGAGGCAAGTCGCCTGGGGCCACAGAGGGAGTCAGTGGCAGAAATGGATCCCTACAGTCAATTCCTGTAGTGGGAGTTTCCCCTCACTCCATGCCCAAAAACTCACACTCCTCCCAATGTTGGAGGTGGAACCCAGGCATCCCAACATCCACCCTTCCCCTCCCAAGCTCTAACCCATGAGATTCCTTGTTCCTCCCTGATCTAGGCACAGAACCCAGGAGTTCTGACTCCCATTGCCCCCACTTCTGATCCACTAGTCTTCATGTTTCTACCATAACTGAAATAGAAGTGTCCTGAATTCCAGTACTCAGCTTTAACTATTAAACTCTGTGATCCTTCTACAGCTGGGATAGAACCCATGTGAACTGGCTTCCAGGCTCTCCCCAAGTGCAGGAGAGGACTGGCATCTAGTAGCTACACTCAGGGACTAAAAACCAGGACTCTTGGATTCTTTCCCAGGTCTGGGAGTGGAGTAGGGTCAAGTACTGAAAGCAGGAGTAGGGACTGAGAACTGGGATGCCTGGGTCCTCTTTCAGTGTGTGCCACACGCTAGTTTCCAGCCCTGTACAGAACATCTTTCTTCATCCTTTGCTTCCCTGTGTCCATCTCAGAAGAGCTCCTACAGCCCTGTCCTTCTGTGTGGCACTTCAGAGACACTGGGTACTGATCCATTGCATGGGGCGCAGCTGCCTCAGCTGGACCCTGGACAACACTGGGGACATGAAGGCCTATGGGAGCCATGTGCTTTAGTTCATCTTGCAAGGATCTGCCTCCCAGGCAGTGGTTGTGGCTGGAGGAGAGCAAACAAAAGGTTACCATGGTCTTCTCTTGCTGTGGAGATTACTAGCAGCCTGGTATCACACATGGCAGAAGTGCAGGTGATGTTCTAAGGTCTGTCTCCATTGCTATTCAGGAATGATCCTGAGTTCACTCTTAACTATATCAAGCCACAAGTGTTCTGGGTATACCTTGCTGTCACTTGGCTACCAGCTCTGTCTTCTTTCCAGCCCCTCCCAGTAGGGACTACACACTTGATCTGAGCCAAAAGGTGGAGAGGAATGAACATGGTAGCCAGTGGGCTCTCAGGATCACCAGCTGGATGTAGAAAAGGGGGACGAGACCAAGATTTTATGTTCTGCTTCTGTTTCCTTTGAATCACTTATTTTCCAAGGCGATACAGCTCTTTGAGAGGTGGTAGAATTGATTGATGGGATCTCTGAGTTTGGTTCAGCTTGACTGACAACACTATCCTGGACTGCATTAGCCAATGGCATGGCAACCTGCATGGAACCTGCAGAATCAGATGGATGGCAAATTGGCTTAGGAGTCGCACCCAGACAGTGGTGGTGGATGGGTCGAGATTGATCTGGAAAGATGTGGGCAGTGAAGTTGGTCCTTGGACTGCTGCTATTCAATGTCTTCATCAGTGACTTGGACGAGGGCATGGAGAGCGCCCTATCCAAATTTGCAGATAGTATCAAATTACGGGGCAAAGTTAACACCCCAGAGGGTAGGGAATGGATCCAGGTGGATCTGGACAGGTTGGAAAAATGGGCAGAATAAAATAAGATGCAGTCCAACAAAGGCAAGTGTAAAGTGCTGCACCTGAGCAAAAAGAACCAACATACTTACAGGCTGGGAGATGAACTTCTCAGCAGCACAGCAGTGGAAAGGGATCTTGGAGTCATAGTTGACTCCAAGATGAACATGAGTCATCAATTTGACAAAATGATCAACAAAGGCTAACCGCACTTTATCATGCATTAACAGATGCATGACAAACAGGTCCAGGGAGGTGATGCTTCTCCCACTATGCGGCACTAGTCAGGCTGCAGTTGGAGTACTACGTCTAGTTTTGGGCACCGCACTTCAAGAGGGATGTGGAGAATCTTGAGACGGTTCAGAGGAGGCCACTTGTACAGTCAGAGGCCTGCAGGCAAGGCTCTACAAAGACAGACTGAGGGGACCTGGAGCTCTTCAGGCTTCACAAGAGAAGGCTGAGTGGTGATCTTGTGGCTGTCTATAAATTCAGCAGGGGAGGGCAGCATGGAATAGGAGATGCTCTATTTACTAGGGCACCCCCCGGAGTAACGAGGAATAATGGCCACAAACTGACAGACAGCAGATTTAGGATGGATATTAGAAAGAACTTTTTCATGGTTAGGGTTGCTAGACTCTGGAACAGGCTTCCAAGGGAGGTGGTGCTCTCCCCTACCTCGGGGGTTCTCAGGGGGAGACTGGACAAGCACCTATTCCAGCACCTGTGCAACTACTCCCACAACATAATACAAATTCCCACCAGCTTGGGAGACTTGGGAAGTGGCCCACACCTTGGCAGCAGGTCTTTTTGAATTTCTGGAGTTTTCCCATACCCCTTCCAGCCTATACCATATATTTATAGAGGGCATATTCTAATAACCTAATAGACATTCTCCAGTTGGTTTTATTTAAATGTATTTGTTTCAGGAAACTTTTGGAACTGAACTGAACCCAGTTCCCTTGTGAAATATTAGGAGGTGTCAATTAGTTGGGATTTATGTCCCTGTGACAGTTAATTCTGGAAGGAGGGATTTCCTATCTCCTTCCCTCACCACCATGGAATGCTGCTTGCCACTCTCCTACTTTCTTTTTAGTTGATGGTCTTCAATAACAAGGCTGCTTTGTTTATGCAACTTATCTAAGAGCCTTAAGACAAATATCTATTATAAAACTATAGTCAACACATTTGGTTACATTGATCATCACTACTAATATGTTTAAGATAAAACTACTATATATAGTGTGTTTGAATTATCAAATTTAAGGCCTTTTTCAGGCTGTATGTTCCATTTAATCTAATCTGGTTCATGTGAATATGTTAATTGCTTTCTTACCTTTGCCAGCCAGGCTAGTTGTCATGTCCTCTCCTTGGACCGTAATCTTGTCATAGTGGAGAGGTTTGTGTGTACCAGGGACCCTCAGAGCTATGTCATCTGGAGTCTTGTACTCCTGGTAGGGTTTCCTGTAGTGAACAGGTTTGAGGCAACGTCCCAGACTAAGCATAGTCCAAACTCCTGAAGACCCCAAGGGCAGAACAGGTGTATTTGAGGACCGCTGGTTTTCTGTGGCTGTGAAGGCAGATGAGGGCTGAAGTGGGATGGAGATCTCCAGTTTTATTAGACATCCTTTCCACTCGATTCTGGGCTCCTTCCTGTCAAGTTCATGTAGCTGTCACTTACGTGCCGCCTTTCCCATGTTAAAAAATGTCACACACAGGCCTCTGCCAGGGATGTTAACGTCTCCCACAAACCAAGTCCTGCAGCAATGGAAAAATGGCAATGGGGACAGCAACAGTGATCTCTGGGATCCCTAGTCACAAATCTGCTTGTATGTGGCGGTCATGTGATGGTCGTTTTACCCTTACTGAGACAGAAGTACAATTCGGCAGTTGTAGTTCAGAGAAGGCTATGGGACATCAAGAATTGGTGGTGGCAAGCATAGGCCATGGAGATCCAGATTTTCAATGATCAATATGACATGTTCTTTCAAGCAATACAAGCCATCCATGGGCCATGTTTCAATGGCCCAGCCCCCTTGTGATTCCAGGATGGCTCCAGCCTTACCAAGGATAATGCACCCATCAAACAATGCTGGAAGGAGCACTTCAAGACTCTACTCATCTGTGAATCTGAGGTCTCAGCTGCCACCGAGTCTATCCCTCAACACCCAGTAACAGAATCTCTTGCTGATCCCCCATCCTTCAGGGAAGCCTGGTGTGCCATCACTTAGACCAAAAACAATAAGGTGCCAGGACATGGCATTCCCACAGAGATCTTCAAAGCTGGTGGAACAACACTAGCGCAAAAACTTCACCCACTTCTCATCAAAATATGGGTTAATGAGGAAGCTCCACTTGACTTAAAAAATGCCAACATTGTGACCGTCTTCAAGAAAGGGGACAAGTCAGTGTGTGGAAACTACCAAGGCATTGCCCTCCTCTCTGTTGCAGGGAAGATTCTTACTTGCATCCTTCTGAATTACCTCCTCCTTGTTGCCAAAGACATCCTTCCAGTATCCCAGTGTGGCTTTAGATCATCATGGGGTACCCACCAACATGATTTTTGTTGCACAACAGATCCAGGAGAAGTGTAGAGGGCAAAACCAGGAGCTGTTTATGGTATTCATTAACCTAACCAAGGCCTTTGACTCCATCAATCGTGAAGCCTTATGGAAAGTGCTGGCTGGGTTTGGTTGTCCACTGAAATTCATCAGTGTCCTCAGACTACTCCATGATGGGATGACCACCTTAGTCCTTTCAAGTGGATCAGAGACAGACCCATTTACCATCCATATTGGTGTCAAGCAGGGCTGTGTTATCATCCCAACCCTTCTCTCCACCTATCTTGCTGTGATTTTGATTTTCATCCATGACTGCCTTCCTCCTGGAATTAGGGTTGAGTATCAAAAGGACAGCCAGCTTTTCAACCTGTGGCACCTTCACAGCAAAATTAAAGGTACCAAGACTGGCATCACCAACCTTCAGTATGCTGATGACTGTGTTATCCTCCCACACACTGAGATCAATCTTCAGTCTACTCTTGACATTTTTTCAGGTGCCTATTGTAGCCTGAGACTCTCTCTTAATATTGGGAAGACAAAGGTGCTCCATCAGCCTGCCCCAGCACAAGCTGCCCCTCTTTCCTCACAAATTACCACTGGTGGAGAACCCCTGGAAAACATTGAGCATTTCCCATACCTTGGCAGCCACCTCTCCCAGTCAGTCAGTCTTGATGTAGAAATCAAACATAGGATTCAGTGCATCAGCATATCCTTCAGAAATATGCTTTGCCATGTCTTTATCAACCAAGGTCTGCAGATGGAACCTAATACTGGTCTACAATGCACTGCTCATCCCTATGCTCTTCTAGGGGCGTGAGATGTGGATGACATACCAAAGCCATCTTAAGCGCCTGGAATGTTTCCATTAGTGTTGCCTCAAGAAGATCCTTTGCATTAGGTGTGAAGACCACTGCACCTATGCCAGCATCTTCCCTGCAGCTAACATAACCAGCATTGAGGCCAAGATCATGAAACATCAACTCCACTGAGCAGGCCCCTGTGTGTGGATGACTGACACTTACCTCCTAAAGCAAGTCCTCTTCTCTCAACTCAGTCATGATAAGAGGACCCATGGTGGACAGAGGAAGTGTTACAAGGACACCTTAAAAGCATATCTTAAAAAGGGTGGCATCAACCTTACAAACTGGGAAGTGCTGGCTTGTAACAGGTCGCACTGGTACTGCACCATACATCAAGCTACAGCCCATTCCGAAGAGAACCGTCTTGCTCAGGAAGCTGCGAAACAGCAGAGGAGGAAGGAAAGCACACATCCTGGCCAACAGCTGTGCCCCTTACAAGGCACCACCTGTCATATCTGTGGAAAAACTTGCAGAGCATGGATTGGACTCTTCAGCCATCTTAAAACTCACCAATAACCACCCCCCGCCCGGCAGACATCATGCTCATATTGAGGAATAGTGAAAGGAGTTGTTTGTTGTCATGTCTGCAAAAGTTCATTCTGCAGTCACTCAGAAACAGGTTTTTGGGGGCTCTTGCTTTAGCCACACTTTGTAGCCCCCTTGAAAATGATTAGTGCTGGCAACACATATTTATATATTTTTGCCTTACCATATTCAATCAACAAAAATGCACTGTCATGTAATAGGATTCTAGCTAGCTACACATAATTCAATCTTCTCATCAGAAGATAAAACATCAAGTTATTACAGTTGTCACCTCTAACTGTTATTACTGTTTTCCAAAAAAACAACTATCTGTGCCTGGCCTGGCTCAATACTAGTGGACTTGACTAGCAGACTTTATTCTGCTTTCCCACACTAATGGCTAAAATGCAAACTAGGAGGCATACTGTCATGATTTAGGCTTATGCTAGGCCCAGAAGCTGCACCTGTTATCATGGTATTTCAGTCATTGACCAGGCTGAGGCCTAGAGTGAGGGTGACAAGCCATTATCCAGTCCTCCTGAATTCTCCTTTGCTAGAGTAACTGGATTAAGTTGCAATAATATTCTCATGCCCTGGCATCAATGCAGGCATGATTAGGTGGTGTTGTCTAGCCTGTGCTATGCAGGAAGCCAGCCTAATGATCCAAGTGGTCCCTTCCAATCTCCAGGCTTGATACAGATGTCAGTTTGAGCAGATAGGGATAAACCATATGGCCAGCTGTGGCACTAGAATTTAGAAACTGCTACGTCAGCCAGGCAGCCACTCAGCACTGCTGGCTCAGGTGTCCAGTCATGAGATGACACCCTGCCATCAGAGAGGAAGTTCTAGAGGGCAGCGGTGCCCTGGGAGTCTCTAGAGTCATGAACTGAGTTTTGCTGGAGCTTTGCTGTGGCAAGTTGCCAGTACACACACCCTTTGGGCACTGGTCATATCTGGGAGCATGCAGCCTTTGATTACAGATGGACTGAACACAGCCCTATAGTTGAAGCCAGGACAATATGCTGGATTGCTCCCCTGGGCCCTTTGCAGGAGCTGGGACTACCTCAGGTCAAACTGCACTGAGTCATAAAGATAAATTGCCTTCCCATTGCATGTGGCCAAGGGGATGGATTTGGGACAGGACTCAGGAGAGTTGGATTCAATTCCCAGCTCTGTTCATGGCCCAGTCATTTAGCTTCTCTCAGGACAGGGCAGCTTGTTGCCTGTGTCTGTGCAATAAGGGCAGGTGGAACAGTCTCTGGTAACATATTGTGATCACTGGAAAATGAGATGCTGGTATTGATGAGAGGTGTAAGCAAGGGAGATCTCGTTGGTATTCAGTGATTCATAGATGCTAGGGTTGGAAGGGACCCCAACAGATCACTGAGTCTGACCTCCTGCCTAGGCAGGAAAGGGTGCTGCGGTCAGATGACCTCAGCCAAATGTCTGTCCAGCCTTCTCTTAAAGACCCCCAAAGTAGGGGAAAGCACCACCTCCCTTGGAAGCCTGTTTCACATTTTGGCCACCTTTACCATGAAGTTTTTCCTGATATCTAGCCTAAATCTGCTCTCTGTCAGTTTGTGACGATTGTTCCTTGTTACCCACAAAGTGCCCTGGTGAACAGAGGATCTCCTATCCCTTGCTGTGTCCCCCTAATGAATTTGTAGGCAGCCACAAGATCACCACTCAGCCTTCTCTTGTGAAGGCTGAAGAGGTCCAGGTCCCCTAGTCTCTCCTCATAGGGCTTGTCCTGTAAGCCTCTAACCATATGAGTGCCCCTCCTCTGGATCCTCTTGTGTCTATCAACATCCTTCTTGAAGTACAGTGCCCAAAACTGGACACAGTACTCCAGTTGCGGTCTGACCAATGCTGCATAAAGGGAAAGTAATGCCTCCTTGGATCTATCTGTCATGTACCTGCTGATGCATGATAAAGTGTGGTTAGCTTTGCTGATGATTTCATTACACTGATGACTCATGTTCATCTTGGAGTTACTATGACTCCAAGATCCCTTTCTGCTTCTGTGCTGCTGAGAGGGTCACTGCCTAGCCAGTAGGTGTGTTGGATATTTTTGCACCCTAGGTGCAGCACTCTGGATGGAGCAGGGCTGGGCTGTTCCATTCAGGAGCAGGGAGAACAGATGTGAAGACCACAGTGTTGCAGTCTCCAAACAATCACAATCCTCAAGATTGGCTTAAAATGATGGGATCTCTTCAAATGGAAAAACCTGGAGCATCTTCTCTTAGATTCTTAGAGCTTCCAGCCAGAAGGGACATTGAGATCAGCTAATTACCACACAGTATCCCACCACCAAGTGATCCCTGCACAGAGCCAGATAACTGCATATCAACAGGGTCTTCCAGGAAGGTCTGTTGTCCAGGTTAAAAACCATCAAGAGTTGGGGGAATTTGTCCCTTCCCTTGTCCAAGCAACACCACCGAGTTGCTGGTCAGAGATCACTGTCATTCTGGCTTCTGACTGGCCAAACAGCTCAGGTTTCTTATGCCCCTCTCATGCAGTATCTTGGGTGTTAAAATGTGTTTTACTGTGGTTCATTTGTTATGCTAATGTTGGCAAAGAGTGAAAGGGCTTATCATTCTCCAACAACGTTGTTAGGCCAGCTGAACAGAACTCCCACCACGCCCTGCTGATCAGAGCAAGAAAAGGGGCCAAATTTGAAACCTACATGAAGTCTGTGTGAACCTTCCTGCTGTGCAAAGATAAGCAGAGGAGCCTGACTCCAGCCTCACTGATACAGCCAGTTACTAGAATGAGACTACCTTAGAAATACAGGGTCCAAAGACAGCTTAGTCATTTGTATAACAGGAAGTGGGGCTGCAAGAGTCACATGGGGCATTTAAGATGCAGTGAAGGTAGCCAGAGCACACAGAATCATAGGAAAGCAGGTCTGGAAGGGACCTCATGAGGTCATTTAATCCAGGCAGGATCATCCCTGACTAAACTATCCCAGCCAAGTGTCTGTCTGACCTGTTCATGAAAATGTCCAGGGATAGAGATTCCAGAGCTTCTCTAGGCAGCCTCTTCCAACACCTGACCACCCTTATAGTCAGAAAGTTCCTCCTTATCTTCATCCTAAATTTCCTCTCCTGCAGTCTGAGAACATTGCTCAGTCCTGTCCTCCACAGCCAGAGAATAGTCTCTCTGTCTTGTCTCTACAATCATCTTTCAGATATTTGAAAATTGTCATTACCCTCAGTCTTCTCTTCTCTAGACTAAATAATCCTAGTTCTTTTAGCCTTTCCTCATAAGTCTTGCTTCTTAAGCCTCTGATCATTTTTGTCATTCTCCACTGGACTCTTTCCAATCTGTCAACCTCTTTCTTGAAGTGCAGGAACCAAGACCTGAACAAAGTACAGGAAACCCTCGCTATTCATGGATTCAGCATTTGCGGTTTCAAATATTTGCGAATGCCGAACCCTCATCTTAAATACACTCACAGGAGCTCCATGATAGTTTCGCGCTTGCCACTGCCAGGCTCCCGCCATCTCCAGTGTGGCCGCGCCCCTGCCCAGCTGCTGCGGGCACTGCGTTCATGACGTTCATGAATGCAGTGCTGTATTCGTGGATTTTGCCATTTGCGGGGACATACATGGCATGGACACAGCTGTGCCGGTGGTGGTGGGTGTGCCGCGGCGGCAGTGGGAGCCTGAGCGGGAAGCTTCCACAGACGCAGGGGGTGCACCGCCACGTGCAGGGGGTGCACATGCACCAGCGTGCACCCCTTATGCGTCTCCTCTGCATGGGGATCTCAAGAACATATTCCCCACAAATGGTGAGGGTCACCTGTACTCCAGGTGAGAGCTCACCAGTGCTGAACAGAGTAGAAGATTAATTTTTATTAATTTGCAAATTACACTCCTGTTTCTACTACCCAGGATGTTGTTGGCCCTTTTGCAAGAGCACACTGTTGGCTTGTATCAGTTTATAAGCCAGTGTAACCTTGGTGGGACCCCAGAGGTGGGGTCACCATGGCGCCTTCCCAGCACTCCGTGAGAGAGAGCAGTGCCCCAGGACCTGATGAGGAGTGGAACAGCCTCCCTATTCGGCAGGACCAGCTAAGAGAGGCCTCCCACAGCTCTGCTTTCTCTGCTGACTGCCTTTGCAGAAACTGATAATGCACAGTTCCAACCTTCTTATCCGTGCCATTGCTTTATCGAAGCAAACTTGCAGACTGGGTGTGTGACTATCTTGCACGTCACTCCCTGGAAGGCCTCTTTCCTCCAGCTCAGAAGGCACTTTTGCAGCCTTTGAAAATATGAGTGGCCGACCTGGACAAAGTGTCCGGGGGTCTGCCACAGCAGTGCCATGACTCAGTGTCAAGTCATAGCCCCAGTCTTCTTCATAGGTCCCTTGGTTAGGCCCCCAGGGGTTTTATTACTTCTTTTTTGCCCCAGTATCACACCGTGTTTGCCCCTTGGAGCCCTTGACCTCTGCCTTGCTGTTTGCCTTCCTCTATTCTACTTTACTTATTCCTAGGTCTGTCCATGTGGCTGTTTTAATATGGCCAGATTTAAGTGGGCTCAGCTTTCCAACCTACTCCAGCCTTTGTTCCATTTTACATAGTGTTGTGCGCTTTCAGATTTCACTCAGGTCTGCAGCCAGCAGGTAGCAAGCAAGCTCATCCTATCTCTTTACCCTCAGCCCTACCAGAAGAAGAGGTTCTCATGAGATCCCATGCTTTCCTGAGCTGGGACTTTTACAACGTGCAATACAATCGTAAGTGAGTTACAAGGATCTGTAGCAGGTTGGGTCTGGCACAGAGAGGGGCAGGAGTTGGGAGGGAACAGATGGGCAGTGCCCTACAACCCTCCTTCAGTAGGAAGCAGGGCATGATTTACCTTCCCCTTCCTAGACCCTGAAAATAGCAGGGCACACCATCCAACACCCTCCCACTTCTCAAGAACCGGTCCCCCCCACCCCACATCTTCCCCTGGACTCCCACTCCCCTCCCCTTGTTCTCCCTCCCTAGAGCTCACACTTTTTCACACATGTTCCTTCCCTAGGACTCTCACCCCCCTCCTCCTGTGCACACACTCCTCAAGACTCATTCCCCACAACACACAATCCCCAGGACTCAACACTCTCCTCCCCTTGCAAGCCCACACATCCCTCCCTTCACAGAGTCCCTGCTTAGGACTCACACTTTCCCCTGCCTTGCATACTCACTCCCCAGGACTCACATGCCTCCCTCTTTGCATACGCCCTCCCTAGAGCTCCCACTTTCTTCCCCTTGCACACTCACTTCCTGGGACAGACACACTCTCACCCTTGTGCACACTTCCTTCCTAAAGTTCACACTCTCTTCACTTTGCACACCCCCTGCCGAGGACACACCCAATTCCTCTTTTGCACATGCACTTCCTAAAGTACCCACTCCCTTCTGTTTAGAACTCACACTCTCCTGCTTTGTGCACTCACTCCCCAGGACTCACCCCCACCCTCCCCACCTTTGCACACTCTCTCTCTAGAGTTTCCACTCTTTCCCCTTTCCACACTCCCTTTCTGGGGCTCACATACTCCCCTGCCCCCTGCCTTTTGCACACTCCTTCCCTAGAGCTCACACTCTTTCCCCTTTGCACACTCCCTCCCTGGGACAGACACACTCTGCCCCCTTTTACATGCTCCCTCCCTAAAGCTCACGCTCTTCCCTTTGCACACTCCCTCCCTGGGGCTCACATACCCGCGTTCTTTGCACAGTCCCTGTTTAGGACTCCCATTCCCCCCGGCCTTGCACACTCGTCCCTGTCCCTCCCCCTCCCTTCCCCTTGTACACTTGCTCCCCAGGACTCACCCCGCCCACTCCTGGCCCGGGACCCCCGCCCCCTCCCCTTGCACACGCACCCCCAGCGGCCGCGGTGCTATATAAAACCCGCCTGCCTTAATCCCCCGGCACCGCCGCGCCACCTCCTCCTCCGCCGCCCCTCCCCGCAGCCGACAGACATCGCCGCCGGCCGCAGCCGCTGCCCGGGAAGGTAGGAGGGAGCCCGCGGCCGAGCGGGACCGGGTCGGGCTCGGGGAGCCCGCATGTGCCAGGGCCCGGGGCCGGGGAGCCTGCTGTGTGCCACGGGGGTGGGGGGGGGGCGCGTGCGTGCAAACATGATCGGTGTGTATACGCCTACCGCTGGTTGGGCGGGTGCGGGGTGTGTGTGTTCACACGCTGCTGGACGTGTGTGTGTGTGTGTGTGCGCCCACATTTGCTACTGGACCTGGGTGTGTGAAGGTGACCTGTGTGCATGCTGTGGGGGGTGCATTCACTACTGGACCCGGGTGTGTGAAAGTGGTGTGTGTGCATGCTTGTGTGCATGTGTGTGTGTGCATTCACTACTGGACTTGGGTGTGTGAAGGTGGTGTGTGCATGCTGGGGGGTGTGCATTCATTACTGGACCTGGGTGTGTGAAGATGGTGTGTGTGTGTCACTATACCTGGGTGTGTATGTATTCTTGGTGCATGTTTGTGTGCCATTAGATGGGGGCAAGGGTGTGAGGTGTGTGTCCCACCAGATAAGGGTATGCAAGTGGGGTGTGCATGCTCGGTATGGTGTGCTAGAAGTGTGTGTCCCATTGGACAAGGGTGTGCAAGGGAGGTGTATACTTGTGTGTGTGCCCCAATGGGTTGGGGGTGTGAGAGGAGGGTGTGTGTGCATGCTGGGGGGGTGTTCTACAAGTGTGTGCTCAAGAGAGAAGTGTGCATTCTTGGCATACATTTGTGTGTCCCACTGGATGGAGGTGTGTAAAGGTTGTATGTGTGTCAGTGAAGATGTGTGTCCCTCTGTACGTTCCTGGGCGTAGGTGTTACTGGACACACATTGTTGAGGTATGTATTCCTGTGTGCAAGGAGTGTGTGCATGTGTGTGTCCTTGGGCATGTGGTTTCCTGCATGGACTTTGCACCTTTGTGTGGTCACAGGTGTGTGTGTATGAATCTGAGTATGCCACTGTGGTGATTTGTTTATCATCATACAAGTGTATGTGCTGGGTGTATTTTTACAGATGTGTGTGTGTGCAGTCTGGGTACACGTTGCATGCGAGTGTGCATTGCATGCATGTGTTTCTGGGGATGTCTGTCCCCAGGGACATGCATTTTGCTGGATATTCCTGTGGCCAGGGCAGACGTGGAGGTGTGTCTGCAAGGGTGTGCCTGTGTGTACCTATGGGGTATATAAGTGAGTCAGAGCGATCCCCAGCCCATGACTGTGACAATGAGTGCATCTCTCTGTCCCCAGGCTGGTCCCAGCTGGTAAGGAAGGTCTAAGCCCCTGGCCTGCGGGTAGGGGTCTGGCCCTGCCGCAAGCAACTGTGCCTGCCTGGGCTGGGGCTGGCAGCTGGGGGCAGCTGAGAACAGTAAGCTCAGAGAGGTGCTGGCTGGCAGCTCTGCAGAGCTAGGTGTGGGGGAAAAGGGGCAGGGATACCCTGGCCTCTGACACCAGGACCCAGAGCAGTCATTACACAGGCCAGGCCCACTGCTTTGGCTGGAGACACTACCAACAACCCCTGTCATGTCCCTGGTGGCGCAGCCAAGGGGAGTGAGGGGTGAGACTGGGACTGTTCCACTGGGAAGACTAGGCTGAGTCCTGTGGAGAACAGGTCCCTGATGGATATAAATTATCCTGGGTTCATTGGAGCTCATGAGCCAGGCTTCCCAGCAGTCATTGCTGACAGGTAGTTTTGCTGCCCATGATATGGCTCAGGGTTGTGGCTGGAGCAAATCCACATTGCTTCCTTGGAAGCAGTGCTGATTTACATCTGCTGGAGATCCAGCCCCTTGTCCCCATGCCACAGCACTGCCTGATTTGATGCCCTTACTGCTGTTCATTTGGGGCTGGTGTCCCCCTCTGATGAACTTCAGCAGCATGTGTACATGGGGGTCACAGGGACATGGGGGTGGGTGGCTCTTCTGTCTGCCGGGTGCACACCTGTGTGCCCTGTGTGCTTGCTGTATGTGTTGCTTGTCCCTGCATACATGCACAATTGCTGCCCAGAGGAGGCTACTTACTGGCAGGCAGCACAGTGAAGTCATTGAGTGACTTCATCTGTGTCAATTTCAAGAAAAAAAAACAACTGGGATGATGTATCATTGTAACCTGTTACTCCTGTGCTCTGGTCCCCATGTAGCTAAGAGTGACAGAAAACCCTCAAAGGCCAGTGGGGGCAAAATGGGAGCTTAGGGAGCCCAGAATGGGGGCTGGAAGGAGCAGAGAGCCGTGGTGGGTGGAAATCAAGCTGTTTTACTCACTTCCACCACTTGAACCAGCATTCTTCAGATGCTGAGGATACACTCCTGTGAGGAAGGCCTCACAATCCTGCCATGTGCACTTTGAGATTTCCACCTCATCTGCCTTTGGTGCAAACCTACCAAATTTGCCAGTGGTTCTCAACCTTTACAGACTTGAGGTACCCCTCATGAGACTCAAGGTACCTCTCAGACAATGCTGGCTGTTAGTTTTCATTTGTTTTCTGATTACAGTAAAATAATAGAGTAATTCTTCTGTTGCGAAGAGCTCAGCAAGATCTCAGCGGGGCAGAATGTTTTTGATACTAGAGCGTCCTATCTGAAATCTTTGGGTTTATCTTGTGAATCATTTTTGCACACACCTAGCAATGCTAACACTGTGTGGCACCTCATGGCACCCTTGAAAGGTACTCCATGGCACCCTGGTTGAGAATCACTGATATGCTTTCTTGGACCCTCTGATCAGCGGCGAACAGTTGGCTATTAAGCAACTCAGGTGGCAACCAGTGAAGTGCCTGAGAAGTTTGGCAAGGTGGAGAGCTGCTGTCTCCTGCCTGATGCTGGGAGTACCCATATACTTGGGTCACTTGTGGGGATTTTTTTTTCTGGGTCACATTGACAGCTGGAAACATACATGTCCCTTCTCCATGAAACTGGAGGGGGCACTTGAAATGGGTCTGTCTGTCTGCCTGTTTGTCCTTTGAGGCTGTTCCTGATTAGCGATTAGATCTTCACACACATTTCTCCTTGGGAGATGCTGCCCTGGTTCATCCTGCCCAGGCACTCCTTGGAGTAACTAGGAACAATGGCCACAAAGTTACATAGAGCAGGTTTAGGCTGGACATTAGAAAGAACTTCTTCACGGTTAGGGTTGCCAGGCTCTGGTATGGGCTTCCAAGGGAGGTGGTGCTCTCCACTACCCTGGGAGGGTTCAAGAGGAGACTGGACAAGCATGTAGCTGGGGTCATCTGACCCCAGTGCTCTTTCCTGCCCAGGGCAGGGGTTCGGCCTCAAAGACCTACTAAGGTCCCTTTTGACCTTAACATCTATGAATCTATGAATTTTGACAGCCTTTATAATCCTAAAGGGAGGCCAAGTCCTAGACCTGGCTTCAGCCCCCAGCTCAGAGGTGGGTGGTGATGACAGTGTGTTTGCTTTGAAGTCGATGACTTTACTGTGTACCTCATGTTGGGCTGTTCTGAGGTGAATTCCTGCCTGCCTAGGAAAACCTTAACTTCCAGTTCCAAACTGGGGGCTCCTTAAATAACATGTCAGTGCCAGCTTGGTCCCCAGATGCAGCTGTTCTCTGAAGAACAGCCCAAAAGCTGCTCTGGGTCGCTGACTGTCTGGTTGGTTGTTGGTGTCATGTGGCACCTACAGGTCCTCTCCCATCTCGGTGCCCCATCGTATTGGTTGTGACACAGACCCAGAGGAACTGAGATCCGGCCTTCTGCTTTTGGGCGCGGCACGGGTGCAAGAGCGAGAGACAGATCTCCCCCACACCGAAGAAGCTACTCAGACAACTGCACCAAAGGTAGGGACATTATCCCCAGGCGGCAGGTGGGGGACCGAGGCTGGGTGGAGTGCCCATGGCCATGTGGGAAGTCAGTGGCAGAGCAGGAATGGAGGCCATGTGTCCTGCCTCAGCACTGAAGCTTAAAGCCATCCCTTGCTTTTGTCATTTCTTCCCCTCTCCCTTTGATCCCAGATCAGGCAATCACTAAAGGCTGACTTCTGCTGACACCCCACCCAGCCTCGGCTGGGAGGGAAGGGGGCTTCCATTTGCCCTTGTCAAAGTGTGACGTGAACACCCCCTCAGGGGGCCATAGAAGCTGTAGGCTTGCTCTACATGGAGAGGGAAGGGAGTGATATGAGGCTGGAGCTCTTTTGCAACATGTTCAAGGAACAGTTGATTAGGAAGGCCAAGTGGTTGCTGATTTGGCTTTACCCCCATGAGGGGTTGGGCCCATGGGCTATGGTGAACAAGTCTTAGCTGGGGACCTTCCAGATGCAGGGTCCTCCTAGGACCCAGGCAGGAAACAGGGCCCCTTGCTCTAGACCCCATACACAACCCACAGATGAGCTGAGGTCTGACCTATCCTGCAGCCCTGGGTACTCTGGGCCATACCATGTTGCCTTCCCTCATTCCCTTCAACCAGGCTTTCAAAGGTTCCCTTTTTTGTGGGGGCTTTCCTGTTCAAACTCCCCTAGGTCTCCATGACTGGCATCTCCATGGCAGTATACCATTCCTCTCTCCACACCTTGCCAATCCCTGGAGTGCCAGCCACAGCACTGATGATCACAGTAGTTACCCCAAAGCAGCTTGGTGCCTACGGGGAGCAGACAGCCATATTGCAAGCAAGCTGAGGTCCTTCAGGATTCCCATTTTGTCCTCACTCCCTGCCCAAGAAGCATGGCACTGGGGCCTTGCCTTGAGACAACCAAGCTGGGCTTGGGTCCCAGGCCACCCTGCCAGGCCCCTGCCCAGTCTATGTGTGTGGAGGGTATGGGTATCAAGTACAAGGTGGGGTTGAAACCAATCACTGGGGTTCTGCTGGTGGCAAGGGCTTTGGGAGCAGTGCATGACAGGGCATGGAGCATGGTGGGCGCAGTGAGAAAGGCAGGGATGTGGAGGGCAGGGTCACCACAGGCAACAGGCCAAAAATCCCGTTGCTATGAGCTCAGGGCTGGTCTGGGGAGCCCAGAACCCATCTGTCTGCATCCTTTCCACTTCCTGTTCTGGTTGGGTCCATGGGGAAGTGTGGCAATGTGCCTAGCTTCACATGCCCTCCAGCCTCATCTAGCCTTTTTCTTTGGACAGAAAGGAGCCAAACAGTTGGATACAGGGAGGGAAGGGGAAGGGAGGGGAGAGGAGGGGCAGGGAGGACAAGGAAGAGGTGTCCATTAACAAGATTTTTTTTTTCCCCACACCACGCTCCACCAGAGCTGAGCTGTATGTCCCTGCTAATCCCATCACTGGGGACAGGGTCACTTCAGTCCTGCACATGGAACCCCTTGTGACCAGCTCCCTTCATCAGTGCCACATGGATGCCCAGCCTGTGCCCTCCCCCACCTTACTATTCAGATGCAGTGTACAAATGACAAGGGTCTCTCACCTGGCATTGTGATGTGGAGCCCCACTGCTGTATATATAGAGAGGATTCTTCCTCCAAAGCCAAAACGCAGCTGACTCTGGGGTGTGGCAGTGGGCTGTTCCACAGCTCTACAGAGGCAGAAAGGACAGGATGAAAGGGGGCTGGGGCTTGGGGGTCCTTTGAGGATACTGTGTGGAGAGGACTGGGACAGATCCTAGCTGATCTCCACTGCTGATACAGAAATTGAGAAGGAGCAGGTGCTACTCCTGCCTTGCTGAAGTGCAGGGAGGGCTTGGGAACAAAGGCCCAATACTCCTGAACTCCATTTCCAGCTTTGGGAGGGAAGTGGGGGGTGGGAGCCATGACTTGAGTCCTGTTCTCAACTGTGAGGAAGGGAGTGGGATGTGGTGGATTGAAGCAGTAGGTTGGCCTCCTACCTGGCAGGGGAAACACCGTGACCACTAAGGTGGTTTTCCTAGTCACCCCCAGGGATGGCTGCTTTTCTGACATGGGGTAATACCTGTGGACGTAATGTATAGTTAACCTTCCACTTGCTGCTTGAGTGGGAAGATTTTGGCCTTATGCCTACTTTTTGGAAATGGGAGTCTCCTCCCTAGCTTGCTTCTAGGAGTCTTATGGCTGAAGGGAAGCAAAACTCTGGGGCATCTGAACCTTAAGCCTCTGGAATTGGGCCTGCATGTAGGATGCCCACCAAAGGATTTGGAAATACCTGAAGCCCCAGGTGGCGGGGAGGATGTTTTCTGGTAGTAGGGCCACTTAAGGTTCTTGACTGACTCACGAATTTGGAATTGATTTGCCTGATTTGGATTGAAACATGAAAAATTCTCTTTAAAAAAAAAAAGAGATTGGTGTCTTGTAAGCTAAGATCAAGTGTACTTGCACTGGTCTGATACCCAAACCAAAATGAATTTTAATGGCATTGAGTAATGGAGGGCGCACACCTGTCCAAATGCACTGTGGACAGCAGGACACCTTACAAAAGTCTTTGTAATTAGCTTTCCACTAGCCAGCTTCCAGTTGGAGGATCTCGGCTATTGGCTACACACCTGCTTTATGGAAATAGGGGGCTCCTCCCTAGATTGCTCCTGTGGCTGTTGGCTGAGGGCAAGTGAGACTCGGGGGCATGTGAACCCCAAGCCTCCAGGCTTGGGCCTGCACACAGGATGTCTGCTGATGGATTTGGAAGTATATGAAGTCCCAGGCTGGAAAGTCTGGGGTAGAGGATACTTTCAAGTTGCATCGCCACATATGGTGTTTGGATAATTGAGTTTTGCTCAGTCAAAAGGATTCAGAACTGATTTGCTTGATTTGACCTGGAACCCGAAACCTTTTCGTGTGTGTGTGTGTGTGTGTGTGTGTGTGTGTACAAGTGGGGTTGGAAGCCAGGACTCCTAGTTTGTCTGTCTGCCTGTTGCTGATATTCTGTGTGACCTTGTGACTCTGTTCTCCATCCATTGTGGAACTGATGGTAACCTTGTCTTTGCTCATGGAGGGAGGGCGTTGCTGAGGGCATTAGTGGCCCTGCTTAGATAGCTAGCAGAGAGAAGGGCAAGTGGTTCTAGGTGCAGCCCTCCTTACTCCATGCTCCTGCCCTTGATGGTATTGGGTTTAACCTTCCTCCTGCACAGGTCTACCATTGCACTGGTTCCCTCATCTCTGTTGGAGAGGAGTCTGGTCCCAGGGAGTGTGGGCCATGTCCTGGAGCTCATACCCTATAAATCCCTAATGCAGTGCTGCTGCCAGGGGAATGATGTCTGTGCAGGAGGGTGTGAAGCTGCTGCCCCTTCAGCCTTGGACTCCTGGGTCCCCTGTATTGCAGGGCATGGGGCCTGTGCTCCCTGTGTCCCCATCTGGCTTCTCTGCACTTTGTCTCTCAAGGCAGAGAGCCCCATATCCATGGAGTAGGGAGGGATGCTGCTAGAACTAGGGTGTATTAGGACTGTGCTGGCTGGGACTTGGGGAACTGGGATTAGCCCTACCCTTGGCCTACTCCTGATCTGAAGGAGCTTGGGATGCCACACATTGATGCCACCCAGGCACACCCAGCAGAGATAGCTAAGCCCCATGGAGGCACTCAGTGACTGAGTAGGGAGGGAGGGAGCCAAATACCACTGATGCCCGCATGGGTAAGTGTCAAGGAAAGGACAGATCATGCTCCTCATTGAAACCTGTAACCAGAATCTCTCGCTCTTTCCTCTTGCAGCCTCTTCACTGGCAGGATGGTGAGTCTGACCCACTCTTTTTCCCTTCCTCCCCCTTCAAGAGACCCTTCCTCTCCCTACAGGGGGAAGGTGATTCCCCAGTCCCTTGGGCATCTTCTTCAGTTGGCCATGACCAGCTGGCTCTATCCTAGCAATAGTGCCAATGGGGCACTGCCGTGGGGAGCTCACAGTGAGATCCTGGCTGGCTACAGCTGTCTCAAAGCTTTGGATGGGCTGCAGGGTGGGGAAGAGGGGAGTGCTGCAACACAAGGCAGAACAGTCTGTCACTCTTCCCACTGCACTCCCCCCAGTCCTGCCTTGTCTCCCCTAAAATTGCATGACTCCAGTGTGATCTATTTATGAGCTTGCTCCAAGCAGCTTAGTGCCCGCCCCACGTGACCCCTCTGCAGAACAGCCTCTTTGTTTAAACCTACACATGCCCAATCCCTGACCCCTGTGCCATGAGCTGGGCCTGCTGGCACCTTCCCCCACTCGCCTCCCCACTCTGCCCCAGTCTGGATCCTGTGCAGACCCTCCCAGCCCAGCAGGACCTGTGCCCCGGGGCATCAGCAGTGGAGAACTGCACTCTCGGATCCCCACACCCCAAGGCATGAACTCCCCCCTTCACACCCCCCCACACCCCTCCAGATCAACAGATCTCTTGCTTTCTGAGTGGTCAGGGCATCCCTCTCTCTCCCAACCCCTTGGATACAGCTGTCTCTGGACCAGATCAATGTGGACCAGCCCCTAATCTTGAAGGAACTGGATTGGGCTGAGCAGGGGCCTCTGCCATCCATCGGCTCTCTGCACCCGCACTGGCGGCAGGATGTGTCCCTGGATTGCAAGATCTCACCAGAGGACAGCCATTCTCGTGCCTGCACTGCCTACTACTATGACCTGCTGCAGGGCACTCTCCAGCAGGAGAGGCTGCCTGAGACCATTGACCGCACCAAGGAGCCACGTACAGGTGCATGCCTCCATCCCATCTTCTGGGGCTCCACAGCTCCTCCACTGTACCCTGGGTACTCGGGGCTGCCCTGCCGAGAGCTCTTTCTATGTTCCTCCTAGGGCAGGGATGGGGCAGGGGCCTTGCTAGGGAAGGATGTGTGGTGGGTATCAGTGTGTCCTCCAGTACTACATATGACCAGATGCCAGGCAGAGACAGGGTGGGCCTGGTTTAAAGCTGAGGGAAGGGAAAACAGGTCTGGATGCTGTGGCAGGGTAGCTAGGGCTGGAGATTGAACAGGTGGGGAGTGGGAAGGCAGGGTGGGCAAGGTTGGGGGTAGGGTGTGGCTGGGAGTGGGGGGCATTCCTGTCTCATGCAGGGCTCATGTGTTAACCCCTTTCCTGTCTGTCCTAGGGTTCAGCTCCACGGAAGTGACCATCTGCATCCTAGGGTCCCCCACCTCGTACCTGTCTGTCCTACTGGAGGGTGGCTCCCAGTGCCCAGGTGGGTGCTGGGTCAGTGTGCTAGGGCCTTGTGCCTTGCCACCTCTGCCTGTGTGCTGGGGACAGTACTCTCCATTCTCTGGCCCTATCCTGATGAAGGGGATATGAGGTTCAGCATCCCATACTCCCCAGTTCCCAGGACTGGCTTGGCTGTAGCCACCTCAAGACAGAGCCAGGATGTCCTTGTGGGGCTCTCTTTGTTGCCAAGCCCTTGGCTTGGACTCACTTAAAGCTGCTGGACTGGCTCAGATAGGAACCAGATCCGAATGGTTTCACTAGATCCCCAGCTTGGTATGTGCTGCTCTCCAGACAGTGAGAGGGAAGAAGACTATTAGAAAGAGCTCTTGTCACTTCTCTGCCCTGCTTTCTTCAGCAAGAGACTGAGTTAATAGAGTGGTTAGTGGGAGATCCTTACAACAAGAGGCAGCCACTATTTCTTCTGCCCTTGCTCTGAGCAGCCAAAGGGACTATTTGCTGAGGTGGATTAACATTCAGGCCAAGGGCAGCCAGAGCATGTCCTTTGGCTCTGAGCCTCTGTTAGGCCAGCTGGAGCCAAGAGGATCCAGAGCTTATAGTGCCTGAGGGCTCCACAGGGCAGTGGGGAGGCAGAGAGACAGGACCGTTCCCCCTGTGGCAGGAGGCCACACGAGGGCTGAGAGAGCACTGGGTCTTTGTTGAAAACAGGGTTGGAGCAGAGCCAATAACATGCTTCTCCACACCAAATAGCTCCCTCTAATTGTCTGCTGACCTGGTGTCTGTACAGCCCCTCATTATACCCCACCCTCTGGACAGCAAGGGGGCAGAAAATACCCCTCAATCCCACTCCTCTTGCATTCAGTCAGCAAATCTTATAAACCAATTTTATTTCTCTTTTTCACCAAAACATATGTGTATGTGTGTGGCCTGTCAGCCCCTGCACACCCCCCATCCATACATCCAATTAAAAAGGGTGCTACATTTTCCTTCCCCATTACCACATTCCCTAGACATGTAATCAACACTCATGGCCAACAAGGAAGAAGCAGAAATGACACTCAAGGGGCCGTTTTCTTCTTTCATAAAATACAAAATAAATAAAGGAGGAAATTCCCAGGTTACAAGAAAAACAAAAGAGCTAGATCCTGTTCTGCCTATTAGCCATGTGATTTTGACTTAAGAACCTAAGTGCAATTCTATTCCACCCTGTTCAAGTCCCTGAAGATCCATTCATACAACTACTTTTATAACACACTGTCATCTTACCCTTAAGACTATGACTCAGTACAGGAGGAGGGAGACCTACCGATCTTTTATACTAATAGTTTAGCAGGGACTGAAATGAGGTGGAATAGATATCTAAATGTGATCCTAAATCACCTTATTCACTTAATAAGTTGAATAAAATCTGGCTCACAATGTCTTTTGCTCTGGATGCACATTTAATTATACTGTTGACTGAAACATGATTAGAACATCACAGTGTTGATTTTCCAGAATTGTAATAGGGAAGTGGAAAGCTTTAGGGAAGCGGAAAGCTTTAGGGAAGCTAACCCTCAAATGCTTAAGTTGAGAAATAG
This sequence comes from Caiman crocodilus, assembly GCA_030014935.1. Taxonomy (NCBI): domain Eukaryota; kingdom Metazoa; phylum Chordata; order Crocodylia; family Alligatoridae; genus Caiman; species Caiman crocodilus. The sequence goes on along the minus strand of JAGPOW010002698.1, from coordinate 277,617 downwards.
TGCATCTACTCTAACCATTAACCTCTGACTTGTCTCCAGCTAAACCTGGGTGTTGGCAGACAGCTGTAAGTAGTGAAGTGAAGGCTGGATGAGGTAGCAGGGTATAATAGATCATTACCCATTGAGGGTGGCCCATCTTGAAGGGCCAAGTTAGGGCTGGCGAGGGGGTTGAGGTAAGAGGTTGGGTTGGGGCGAGGGAAGGGTTTAGGGTAAGAACATGCTTAAAGCCAGATACTGGAACCTGAGAGATGCCTGTAAACTCTGAACTAACACCTGCTGCTGTGCTTTTGCAAGAGTTTTTGTTACAGATAGAGTAGATGCCACCAAGGGCCTGTAATGTAAAAAATGTAATCAAGCAAGGGGGAAGTTTAATCAGAAGTCAGCTGTGCCCTATTCCAACAATGACATTGGAAGGATCATTGTTCACAGCATTCTTCTGACTATTTCAGCTTGTCCTGCCTCTGGTGAAACTCTCCATCTACCAGAACAGGGAGATGACCCTGGCCAGGACAACCTGGGTGATTATATGGGAATTTTCACATGTGCTCCAGGAGTGGGGAGCATTTTAATTAGAGTGTCTCTAATGAAAGTGCCTGGAGCATTTGGTATATCCACATCCCTGTGCTTCAAAATGGTGGCGGGGATGCTTTATCTAAAGCTCATTGAACTAGCTTTAGTTAAAGTGCACCGCCACCATTCTGAAGTGCAGGGATGCTGATACACGAGACATGGAGGCTGGCTGTAGTGCAGTAATTACCACACTCCAGCAGACTTAATAAATTAAGTCTGCACTGACATGCTTAATTATAGCACATCAGAGCAGCCTTCGGGCTCATATGCAGGCATCCTATGAAACTGTCTTCCTGGCACTCCTTTGCACATGTCTCCAGGCAGAGTTTCACTGGATGGTGTCCACTGGCTTGGATGCGTTTGAAAGGTCCTGGGTGCTGGCCAGTCTTCTTTGCTTGGTGTCCCCCCCTTGGACCCCTCTTATCATCCTGTGACCTTCATTCCCATCCCTGTTTTTTCATTTGCTGTCCTCAGTAATCAGGTGGTATGCATCTCACGGCCTCCTGGTAATCAAGGGAACTTTAATAGTTTTCCTGGTAGGCCTACTGCACCATCCCATGGGCATAGCAAATAGGTCTGACTGCTTTAGTCAGGAGTTCCCATGTCTTTGTGTGCTGCAGCAGAGGCTTGCAAGGTGGCAATGGGGTTGCCCTGCTGCCAGGAACTCAGGCATCCTAGTGGAAACCTGCCCCACATCAGCCAATTTACAAGCCTCAAACTCCTGCATGACCTCAGGAGGGACTAAATTCAGCAGCTCCGTTCCATCTGTACTTACCATGCTCCTTCCTCACAGGGCAACTGAATGTGCTTAAGCCCAGGGGTTGCCAGGACTGAGAATGATTTCCCATGCCATTGCTGCCACAGACTGAAGTGTATGTGAGAGGGTGGGGGGAGCACAGCTGGGGAACTCAGCATGACATTGGGAACCAGGGGGGTCTGTTTGTCCTCTGCAGTCCATGACCCCGCTTCCCTCCCTGACTTGCTGGCACCCAGACCATGGGGCAGGAAGGAGGATGCAGCTGGTCTTAAAGGCTGAATGAGGAGAAAGGAGGCAAGAACAAGAGGAGCATCACAAGAGCCAGTTGAGGAGGCAGATGACTGGGACAGGAATATGGGGCATTGATGAAGGAGGGAGGAAGCCTACTACCCCAGTGAGGGGTATGGATGATCAGTGCTTCTGGTGGGGGGCAGGAGTAGGGAATAGGAAGTGTGAATATGCTTGAAAGGGAAAGGGGGGAGCAGGAGGAGGGAGGGCTTATGGGGCCTTGCAGAGGAGGCTGGGGGTGTATTGGTGTGAGTGGGACTGGAGGAGGGAGTCTAGGAGAGGACCTTGGGCTGGGGCACCTAGCCCTGGTAGGGCTCTCCCTGCTGGGCGCTTGCCAGGCTGCTGTGGGCACTCTGATTTACAGCCCACGTCTGAGGTTGGGGGGCAATAGGAGCCCAGGGACTCAGGCCTCAAGCATCATAATGCTTACCAAAACACTGGCTTGCATCCATAGATGCTTCTCAAGCAAATCCTGGGACATCATTCTTCCCTTGTACTCGGCCTTGGTGAGGCCGCAGCTGGAGTACTGCATCCAGTTTTGGGCTCCACAATTCAAAAAGGATGTGGAGAAGCTTGAGGGAGTCCAGAGAAAAGCCACGCGCATGATCAGAGGTCAGGGAAGCAGACCCTATGATGACAGGCTGAGAGCCATGGGGCTTTTTAGCCTGGAAAAGCACAGGCTCAGGGGTAATCTGATGGCCACCTATAAGTTTATCAGAGGTGGCCACCAGTATCTGTGGGAACTTTAGTTCACCAAAGTGCCCCAAGGGATGAAGACTAGGTCGAACGGTCATAAACTACTACAAGACCATTTCAGGCTGGACATAAGGAAGAATTTCTTTACTGTCCGAGCCCCCAAGGTCTGAACAGCCTGCCACCGGAGGTGGTTTAAGCACCTACATTGAACACCTTCAAGAGCAAACTGGATGCTTATCTTGCTGGGGTCCTATGACCCCAGCTGACTTCCTGCCCTTTGGGCAGGGGGCTGGACTCGCACATCTCTCCCTGCCTCAGTACACCAGAGCATGAGGAAACTGTCTGGGCTTCAGGCCTCAGAGGAACCCAGGTTCCCCCTTGCCCCCTGAAATGGTTTTTATGAACTCAAATCTCTCCCTTATGTAAAAAGTTTCCCTGCAGATGAGCAGCCCTCTCTGCTAGGAGAGGAACCTCTTCCCCCCCTCCCTGCCCTGGCTCCCTTCCTACTGTCCGAGCTCTGTGGCTTTAAGCCTTGGCATTGGCACCTGTTTCCTTTGTGTCCTGTTTCAGGATTTTCCATTCTGCAGAGGGGAGGGAGGAGATCTTCATGTGGGATGGGATTGTGTCTTGAGGGGCCTCATTCCATTAGGCAAGTACAAGACTCTCTCCTGCTTCTGGCCCCCACTAGCCCTGGTTGGGGGTGTGAGGCAGTGCCTGGAGAGTGACTGGGAGCTCCTGGTCTCAGCCTGGAGTGGGGGCTGCACAGACTCTCTCCCTGAAGGGCCAGAGGGTGAAAGGGTGAGGAGAGGCATTGGCTGATGGGGGAAGATGGGGACAGGCAGAGGTGGAAAGGCATGAGTTGGTATCTGGGGACATGGGCTGGAGGAGGAGCAGGTGGATAGGGGTGTGGGAGGAGAGACTAGAGGGAAATGGGCAGGGCAGAGGGGGATGGGCTGCTAAAGGAGCGGGGCAGGGACAGCGTAGGGATGCCCAAGTCTGGCTTTGCTGGTTGACATGCCAGCCTCTTTGGCTCTGCTGTAGTGTGGGTGGATACAGGGTTGCTCCTCCATCATCCTTGCCTGGCCTCAAGCAGCTGCAGAGACTGGAGTGTGTCCTCCAGCGTGACCTTGTACCCTTCAGGTCTCAGAGCTGGCAGGCTTCAGCCAGGCCCGGGTGTGGGGGCTGTCTGTCTCTCTGCACAGCAGTTGTTCGTGCTTTTGGCACTCTCCCTGCCTGGCACCAGGGCCTGGCCGTAGGTAACCGAAGCCCAGCAGCTCCAGTTTCCCTTGGCCCCAGGCTGAATCCTTCCTGTGTCCAATTCCTTTGCCCTTCTCGCAGCAGGACAGAAAGCCTTGGCCTGGCCAGGAGCTCAGCTGGGAAACCCAACCAGGCGATTAATCGGATTAATCAGTGAGCGAGGGCCTGGCCTGACTCCAAGGGCTTTTATGCAAGTGCCTGACAGGCAATGCAGCCACCTCTAGGGTGGGATCAGCGGCTGATATCACCATCCTGCAGCAACAGCGTGCAGAAAGCAGAGGGGAGGAGGGCTGGGGCAAAACATGGTGCCTATGCACAGCTTAGGTGCAATAAAGGAATTTAAATGTGACTGTGCTGGAACAGGGCTGTGCCCGTGTGGGCTATCTGAGGGCAAGAAGGAGCTGCTTTGTGTCTGGGTAAGATGGTGCCTCTGGCAATAGCATAGTGCTCTGTGGCACTGCCCTGGGGCAGAGGGGCCGGGGAGAGCCCCCCCATCTAAATGCAATTCCCATCTCCCCCAAATCCCACATTGCCAGCAGCTGGTCCCCCATCTAGTCTCTAGCAGAAAACAAGCCAGTAATTGCCTAGTTTGTGAAGTGGGATGCATGCATGTGCTGGGGAGGAGAGGGGAAGTGAATGTTCATGGTGTTTGGTGATGTCATGGTGGCTGAATGGTGATGTAACACTGCCCATCTGCCTGCTCCACCAGGTAGCATGCTGCTGTGCCTGTCCCCCTGCTGGCTCTCCAAGGTGCCATCGTTATTGCGCCCTGGGGAGTCATCCCTGCTGGTCTCCAAAGCCATCTCCTTCGAGCAGGGTGGGCGCACGTTCCTGGAAGAGTTCTCGCCCCCGCGCCGTGTCACCTACTTCACGGGCTCCTTCGGGCCCTGCAAAGAGCACGAGCAATCAGCAGGAGAGCTGGCCCGTGACCTGGACTGTCCCACAGGGGGCTCAGGGGAGCTGGCCCGCCTGCTGGAGGACAAGCTGCTGACACGCCAGCTGCTGGATGCACGGGCACAGGTCGGGGTGCCGCCCACACTGGCCTTCACCTTCCAGCGCCCACAGCTCCTGCAGGGCCTCGCTGCTCAGCGCTCCTTGCATGTGGTGGAGCTGAGCGGAAAGGAAGGCCAGGAGAACCTCGTCCAGGAGGAGGTCGGTGCCTTCCTGCAGGGCGGCGCCATGGAGCCCTACAGTCAGGTGAGGGAGGGCTCCTAGTGTGGGGAGGGGGCTTTTTGACTATGTCAGGGCAGGCAGTTGGCATGGGGGACCTTCCAACCAGGTTGGGGGATCATGCAATAGAGGACTTGGGGGTGGGGGGCAGGAGGAGGGATGAGCAAAGGGTCCCACAGGTGGGGGGGGGGCAGCCCCAAAGCCAGCCCAGAGGGTGCCAGAGAACAGCATGAGCGGACCCCATCCAGGAAGAGAGGGTCAGGGAGGGAGTACAGCCCTGGCGTTTTTGCTGAGTGCCTTTGTTCCCCCTGCAGGTAGTGGTGAAGCCGTCAGGCTGGCGCTGGAGCGGGGCGCACACAGTGAGCTTCCACGTCAAAGCGGCGCAGGCTGCCGTGCTGCAGGCTGTGCTGGCGCTCCTGGAGACCCTGGAGGAGGAGGAGAGCGCCTTAGTGGAGGCCTTCATTCCTACCGCCCGCTTCATCCAGTTCAGCAGCCCTGACAACAGCTCCTTGTGTAAGAGACACCAGAGCTGCCCCCTGCTTCTGTGACCAGAGGGGCTCATGCCTAGTCCACCCCTATGCTGCCACCATGGTGGCTGGGGCACCCTGCCCTGACTGTGGCATTTGAAGCTGGCGCCCCTTGGGGGTGGACTGTGGACGGGGAGAACTGGCTTGCAAGTTGCTGGTGGCTTGGGAGGTGGCTTGGGAGAGGTTTGCCTGCCATATTGCAATTCCCAAATCCTCCAGGGCAGGGGTGGCTTCTGTTTTGGACCCTTAAAAACTGTGGGATGAAGAGGGGTGGCTGCCATGTTGGAATCCCAGAATCCTTTGGAGAAGCGGGGGCAGCTGCCGTCTTTGAAACTTTGGATCCCTTGAGGCAGAGGAGGCCGCCCTGTGCGGCGAGTTTGCATGAAACCCGACACCATTTCTTTCTCTGCCCCCCTCGCTGCTTCTCTCCATCTCCTGCCACCCCCTGCCTCCTCCGTTCCTCCACTCCTCTGCTTTTCACTCTTTTCTCTTCTGTTCCTTCCATCCCTTCCCTTCTTTCCTTCCCCTCCCCCCCATCTCCCCCTCTTCTCTTTTTTTACCCTCTCTTATCTTCCCTCCATCTGTCCTCTAACCCCCTTCCTGCCTCCTTCCCTTCCCCTCCCTCCTCCTACCCCTTGCCCCTCCCAGGCAGCACATCTCCGAGGCCCAACCTGGCGATCCGGATCTGCACAGTCGTCTGCAGATCCTGGGCAGACCAGCCTCTGCTGACCAAGGTAACGGGGCAGCCCAGAACACATGCCCCTCCCTATCTCCGCAGCTGTCTGAGCCTTTTGTACCACCCCTGAATGTCCTGCACCGGGGGAGAAGGAGCCAGTGACCCCGTCCCACTCAGACTTTGACCAGGGATGGTGAATGGGCTGGGGAAGAACCAGGCTCAGACAGGCCGGCTCCAGAGATTTCAAAAGGGGCAGGAGTTCTAGGATTGTGGCCAGAGGGGCTGCACCTAGTCACCATCCTTCTGCCACGGCTATGGTGGTTGGGGATCCGACCCTGAGTGTAGCATTTGGAGCTGGCACCCCCTGAGTGCCAGCTTTTCCTCCTAGGATTTTTTTCCACCCAGTATGCAGGACTTTTCATCCCAGAGCGCATGGATCAGATCCTATCCCATGGAAGGGGAGACTTGCATGCTGTAGGGAAGAGAATACATGATATATGCAGCCTTTGTTCTCTGGGGTGTGCCAGCTCTGAGCTGGACCCAGGGCAGGGCAAGTGGCTGGTGCAGAGAGTTGGAGAACAGGATCCAGGGTCTTCCCCACAACTTTGTCAAGAATGTGTAATGTGATGGACAATAATCCCACTGCTTCCTGCTGCGTGGGATCTGAGGTGACCATTGCACCCAAGCCAGTTAGCAGGAGGGGCTGTCTATCCCTCTTTGCTCTGGTATCTCTGGTTTATCTGTCAAGGGCACCAGGATGAGTATCATTGGTCTTGCACTTGCCCCTGCTGTTCGGTTAATACAGCTCCTTTTCCTTCCCCCTCATCTGTGTGTATGATACATCCCACTTCCTGAGTGGGAGGAAAGAGCTGCAGCCAGTCAGGATCCTGGAAGGGTGAGGCAAGCAAAGCATCAAATTGGGTAGCTGTGAAGTCATTCAGTTTGATGACATCACAGGAGCACTGGGCATGGTCAGTGGTAGAGAGGCATAGGTTTTTATGGCTTTGGGTTTTGTCCCCTTCTCCCTCCCCAGGTGGTGTGTGGCATGGGGCGGGCTGATAAGCCCCTGAAGCACCAAGCAACAGTGCCCCAGACCTTGGAGAGCAGCCTGCAGGAGTGGGGCATGACAGACGAGGCCCAAATAACAGCCATCCGTGCCCAGATCAAGCAGAAGGCTGAGGCTGCCATGAGGGCCTTCATGGAAATGGAAGCAGAGCTCTCAGTGGAACAACGGGGGGGCCGTAGGACCCAGACCGATGTGATTGGTGAGCTGCCCTGTCACTCATCCCCTTTGACCATTTAGAAGACATCACAGATTGATGGGGTGCTTTAGAATCAGCCAGCTGGACATGGGGATCCATCTAACCCATTATCTTTTCTCCAGCAGTGCCAGGACCTGCTGCTTCAGGAGAAGGTGCAAGCTGCCCCTGACTGGGCAACTCTGAAATAAGCTGCCCCCGGGGAAGGTTGCTCCCCCAGCCCTGTGCACCAGTGGCACCTCAAAGCTGAACTGTAGTATTTCCCCTTCAATGTAGCTCTAGAGGGTTGCAAAATCCATAGGTATCTTCAGGTAATGTGTCTTTGTGGATAGGCACTGCACTAGGTCTCTGGGGATCTGAGTTCAGTTCCCAGCTCTGCTGCTAGCCTGTCAGGAGAGCAGGGATAACTCCTTCATCCTCTGCCCTGCTTTCTCTACCTGTATAAAACAGTCATTGGCTGCCTTTATAGAAACCCAAGGACAAGCTGTCAGAGAGCAAGGTAGTATTATACAAATGCCCAGTTATCCTTCTAAATATTCTTCTGAGTTCTTGATTTCAGTGAGATCTTTTAGCAAGAAGTCCCATAGGGGACATCATGCCCTTCATCTGTTATGGACTGGCCATTTTTAGTTTCCTTTGCATGTGTATAATGAGAGAAAAGGAAAGGATGATCCCAGATTCACCATCTGTACTGTATTCATTATTTACTACGCTCCCCCTCCTTTCCATAGTCCCTTGAGAGCTTTTCCAATTATTTGGCCATGGTTGTCACCACATATGAATGCCACCTCCTACCCCACCACTGATGGCTTGACTGGTATTGCACATAATAGGAGACCGTGCCATTGACTATAGACGTGTATTCATAGTCTCCATCTTATTCCCCATATACTCTGATAGCTTCAGGGGCTTGTTTGATAGTAGCCCAGCAATTCTCAGCCACGGTGTGCAAATACTTACACATGATTTGCAAGATAAAGCCAGAGAGTACAAACTGGAGCCCATTAAAAACATTCTGATCTGCTGTGGGCTTTCTGAGTTCTTTGTAACTGAAGAATCATGCATTATTTTTCCATAGTCAAAAAACAAATGAAAACTAAGAGCTGACCTTTTCTGAAGGGTGTTTTGAGTCTACTGAGAGGTTACTGGAGTCTAAAAAGGTTGAGAACCACTGCTGTAGCCATATAAGGAGATTCTTTTCTTGCCAACTAGCCACAACATTGCTCCAGGTGTCTTTCCTAAGTGCTTGTAGTTGCCTTAGGTAAAGAGCATCACAAATGCATTCCACTACATCTATGGTTGAACATATCCACCTGTTGTAAGGCAGTTGCCTGTTGTCCAAGGTTGCTTCTGTTCCTTCATAGTTCTTCATTGTTGTCCTTGCTCTGAACTAACCAAGGGAAGCTGGGGCCAGAGCCAGTTGCCAGTTCCACCTGTTTGGTGCCCAAGTGTGTTCATATTCCACCCTCCTCGAGTCCTTGAAAAATAGTTCATTCAAGAAGTGGAGGGGTTCTTCTCCTGTTCCCTACATTTATCAATTTAGTTTTTTGGCTGAGTTGTTGGCATGTTACAAAGATAGGCACATTAACTTGTTTTCAGCAAGGTGGAATAGGATTGTGCTTAGGCACTGAATAGGTGGCGTAGGATCTGGCCCTGGGAGTCTTCAGTGAATATTGCTCCCCAAGCTGTTATCTCCCTGTTCTACCTCATTCCATTTGTCCTTTGTCCCAAATAATTAGTATTCAAGGCCTTATGGAGTTGTTTAATTTTGGATGAGAAATTGGTAGGTTTGGTGCATTCTGATGTAACTTTGTTTATTTACTAAGAATGGAAACAAAGTCCTGTTCTACTGGACACAGAGGAAGTAAATTAGCAGCAGGCTCTTTCCTTTTCAGAAATCCCCATGTCTGCCATAACAGTGAGCCTTGTGTCCGAGAAGCTCTGTCTCTCTGCTTCCTCTGAATCTTCTTCGCAACTCCTTCTCTTATGCTGTAAATAGACATGGCAGTTTGTCCCAGTAATAGAAAGTCTTTGCTTGTGGGATCCTATAAGTCCCTTGCCCTGCTTCAAGTCCCTCTGAAGTACACAGGATAAAATGTGCTAAGGCTTTCTCCTAGGACATGGCTGTGTGTGTCTGTAAAGCTGTTGTGGCTCATTGCAGATGCAAGCCAGCTAGGGTGCATGCTCCTACTGGCTTTCTACCAGCAGAAGAGCAACAGTGCAGCTTGGAAGGATGACCTGTGAATGGCAATGCTGTGCCTGTTTAGATCTGGGTCAAACCCATGTCAAATGAGTTGTCTGTTTACACCTCTAGGTTTCTGCTTGTAACAGCCTACAGGCTACAAAACCAGTCCCTTAGTCCCTGCATTTGTAAGCAGGGAACCACTTGTGCTCACACTCCAGCTTTCACTTGCCATGCACCTTGGATGACCCCTTCTTTAGCACATGGAGATGGCTACAAACAGGCGAGCTTAATTGTTTCTCCTTTCCTAGAAGTGCTTGGCACAGCCACTGTTTTTACCAAGGTCTCTGCATAATGTGAAGCAAGGACACCTTGATGGCTTTCTACCTTTCAACACTACAGTAACTAAACAACTGTAATATGGAACCTCATGGCACCCTTATGCTATTTCTTCCTACTCCTTCTCTCTCTATCTCCAAGCCAGTATCCTGAACCACCATGATGCTTTGCCTCTCATGAGTATTTATTTCTTTCCTTTTTCAAGGGTTTTTTTCAAAATTCTTTGGAACGTCCAAGTAAATTACCTCAGTCAGATTTTGTTGGACCTTTTTTGCAGATGCATACAAGGAATTCTACTAGATTAGTGTGGCATTTTTTTTTCCTTTGCAGAAGTTGATGTTCTTGCTATGATAAAATCTAATTTTATCATTCTGCTTTTAATTATCATTCCAATCCATTTCTCCTGGGATAGCCTCTCAGGGCTACATTACCAGGATCCTTTTTGTTTTGTACAGTGCTGACTTCTTTCTGGTGCAGCAACCAGATGTCAAGGGTATGTATTTTAAAAGCAGCTCAGCTACTTCATCTTCCAATTCCTTGAGAGTTCCATAGCGAGTCAGAGTGTATTGATTTGCTTAATGGATCAAGCCTTCCTGTTCCCCAGCAGTGTCTCTCATCAGGGGCCGGGGAGGGGTCCCACCTCTGTGCCATGTGCCACCATTTCACATACACTTGTGACTGTTGCCTTGATGCCACCATTTCTCTTGCAGGTGTGGATTTTCTGCTAACCTCGACAGAAGAGGTGCTGCAGCTGGTGGCCCTGGAGATGAACTCCCAGCTGTGCCTTGAGACCTGTGCTCTCTTTGAGTCCATGGGCCAGGCGGTGGGGGTGCCGAGAGGGTCGTCCCAGCCCCTGGTGGAGACGATGTTGCGGCGTGCGCAGTGCCACCTCATGGAGGGCAAGCACGTGCTGGTGATCGGGGCTGGAGGAGTCAGCAAAAAATTCGTCTGGGAGGCGGCCAGGGAGTACGGGCTAAAAGTAAGATGCGGAAACCCGGCCCTAGGCTGCCCGGCGCAGCCCTCGCCCCCATTATTACCCCCAGCACGGAGAAGGGCCAAGGGACATGGCTCACCATAGCAGCTCCCAGAGGGACCCTGCCAGCGTGACATGGCCTGCAACAGGGGAGAGTGGAGGTGGATGCCTGCTGTGGAGGCTCCTCCCTGCATCCCAGCCATGGGGATGCCTCCTCTCTCACATCCCAGCTGGATAGAAACCCCCCTTTCCCCTAATCTCTCACAGTAGGGCTGCCTTAGCACAGCCCAAGTTCTGGCTCAAAGGGAAACTGTTTCTCCCAGGGTGAGCATCTTCCTCATTTCTCCTGACCTTGGGTCTGGGCAAGGCTGAGGGACCTGGGGTAGATGCAGGGGGCAAGTGGGGCTCCCTGAGGCTCCAGCTTTCCCAGGCCTCCTGGACCTGAACAGCCTGGCCCTGCCCCTGCCCTGGGAAGGAAGAGCCTGAAGCATTAGCTGCATTATCCATGGTTGCTCATCTGTGCAGGGAGTTGCTTCATTTCTGTCACAGCTCAGATCCCTCTATTATTAAGGGGGATGGGAACAGGCAAGAGGATAAATCAAAAACACCCATAATGGAAAATACCCTTAACTCTGCCCCTAACATCTTCCCTCCCATCAGCCCCAGTCTGGCTCTCAGTCCTGGGTAACTGGCACATGCATGCTTTCCCTCTGCCAGCCAGGAATTTGACTTGAGAACTATGGCTCTTTTTAAATTGCTGGGAAGGGTTACATAGTCTTGGCCCTGGCTGCACCTGCTGACTGCCCATCATGTTGCCCACTGTTTGTACCTCAGTGGGCTTTGGAGCTATCTTGGCATGTGGGGAGGAGGGAGAAAATACTGCTGAGATAGGGCTTTAGGAGCTGGAAGGACAGAGGACAGACAGGGCAGGAGTGGTGGGAAGGGATTTAGGAAAGGGACATGAGGGCTTGACTCCAGGCAGAATGGAGAACTAGACCTTGGGGACCTCCGTGGGGCTCCCACTACTCCTAGCTTTGAGATGCTGCGCTGTGACAAACTAATGGAATGGTCTGAGTCCCAGACCTAGCTTCACTTTTCCTGTTGGGCCTAGTGGCTTTTGGCGTGGCTCAGCTCCAGCACCACAGGAATGGGGTAGAGGTGACAAAATGCTACTTCTCCTGCAAGTGCAATCCTGGAGTGGCAGGGTATTTTTGCCAAAGCATAAGCACCAAGAATTAAGAATGGTGAGAGTGCTAGTAACCAGAGTGAACAACCCAGTGCAGCGGGGAGCAATTTACAAACTCCCCATTGCTGGGCTATCAGAGCATCAGCCCTATGATACCACTGTCATTGTACTCCAGAATCAACGCACATTGGCCTTGCAATTATTAGAGAGAATTAGCACGCCTTCATAGGGCCGACTCGCAGCTCCATCAGGACCAAGAGCCAAAGCCCCAGCATGGGACCCAAGCAAGTGGGCTCAGCTCAGAAGGGTGGTGGCTAGCAGCCACTCCTGGCAGCCCTGTGGCCTTTGACCCCACTGTGCCAGCTCTGGGTAGCACACTGTGGGTGCCCCTCCACTCCTCTAAGGTGTGGGCTTAAGTGGACTGCCACATGACCGCCCCCCACCCCTTTCATGGAACAGCTTTCATGGAACAGGCTGTCACCTCCCCACTGAGGACCAGGAGTGCCTCACAGAACAAGGGGTCTCCCCATGTGGGTCTGTGGCCCAAGTGAGCCCTTTGATTACCCCCACCCATTCCGGGCTTTCATTTGCCTCCCTTCTCTGGCCACAAGTGGATCATTCCAGTCCCCTCCTGCAACACCAGTGTGTCACGTTCCACTTCCCCACTGTTGGAATCCAGCCACAAATGGACCCATGGCTTGGACTATCCCATCCTCCCCGGCAGTGGTGCCTGTGGTGCCCACAGTGCGCGGATTGCTCAATTCTCCTCCCCCCACCTTCGTCACTGGGCGGGGACATGCATGGATTGCTTGGCACATGGATCCTTCCATCCCCATTGCATGATGGGGTGACGCACAAGGCCAGGCTGTTGACTCTGCTACCTGCCCCATGCCTGGAGCACAGCTGGGAGGGGAATGCTCCATTATTCCTCCCTTTGCCACAAAATACACACAGTGGGATGTGGATGCTCAAGGACCATCCCATTTTGCCGTGCCAGCAAGGAGGGAGGGAGGGGGGGCTTTCCCACCTCCATGTTAGTGACCCCTGCTTGATCTCCCCCTCCTCTTTGCATCTTCCCACTTCTCTTGTGTGTGCGTGTGTGTGTGTGCGCGCGCGTGTGCACGCATGTGTGTGTCTATGTTCCTCCCTCTACCCTCCTCTGTCTCTGTACCCTCCTTCCCTCCCCCACCCCATCTTTGCTCCAGATCCACCTGGTGGAGTCGGATCCCAACCACTTTGCCTCCCAGCTGGTGCAGACCTTCATCCACTATGACAGCACGGACCACAAACGGGATGAGGAACACGCTCAGCGTGTGGTAGAGCTAGTGCAGGAGCGGGGCCTGCACCTTGACGGCTGCCTCTCCTACTGGGATGACTGCATGGTGCTGACGGCTCTGGTGTGTGAGCAGCTGGGCCTGCGCTGCAGCCCCACAGCTGCCATGCGGGTGGCCAAGCAGAAGAGCCGCACCCATCAGCACCTGCTGCGCCGGCGCAAAGATGCCCCGTGGGGCTGGCCCTCCGCTGCCATTTATGCCGTGCCCTGCTGGCATCTAGAGAGCCAGGCTGATGTGGAGCGAGCCGCCCACCACCTGTCCTTCCCAGGTGTCATGAAGCTGGAGTACGGGGCAGGTGCTGTGGGTGTCAAGTTGGTGGAGGATGCCCAGCAGTGCCACCTGCACTTTGAGAAGATCTCTCAGGATCTGCAGGAAGACACCGACCACCCGGGCATTGGGCTGGGCTGGGGCAATGCCATGCTGCTCATGGAGTATGTGTCAGGCACAGAGCACGACGTTGACCTGGTCATCTTTGAGGGGCGAATGTTGGCTGCCTTTGTGTCTGACAACGGGCCCACACGTGTGCCCTGCTTCACAGAGACAGCAGCCAGCATGCCTACCTGCCTACCACCTGACCGTGAGGCCCAGCTGGTGCGCGCTGCCTACCAGTGCTGCCTCGGTTGCGGCCTCACTGATGGCGTCTTCAATGTGGAGCTCAAGCTGACAGCAGCTGGGCCCAAGCTCATCGAGATCAACCCCCGCATGGGTGGCTTCTACCTGCGCGACTGGATCCGTGAGGTCTTCGGCGTGGATATCATGCTGGCTGCAGTCATGGTAGCATGCGGCGTGGCACCGCTGCTGCCCACTTGGCCCCAGCCCCGCACTCACCTGGTGGGAGTCATGTGCGTGGTGTCACAGCACATGCAAGCTCTCAAGTCTACTGCCAGTCTGGAGACGCTGCAGGCCCTGCACGAGGGCGGTGTTGTTCGCCTCAACCTTCTGGATGACAAGCTCATCTCCAGAGAGTATGAGGAGCCCTACTGCAATGTGGCCTGCGGTGGCCCCAGCCGCCAGGAGGCCTGCCTCAAGGTGCTGAGCATCTGCCAGGCCCTGGGCATTGACTCACCCCAGTACCCAGTGGCCCACTTCCTCTCCCACTTCAAATAGCCCATGGGGAGCCCCTGGGGATGGGGGGCAGGGCCAGGCCACAGCAAGGCCCTTATGAGCCCCTGACCTTCCATCCCTAGTGTCCCTCCCTCTCCCCTCCTCTCCCCCCACAGTGAAGGCCCCATGGCTTGTGTTATGTGGCTCTCCTCTACCACCTAATAGCCTATCATCTCCCCCAGCCCCTGGGAGGTGGTGTTTGGCTGATGGGATTGCAGCCACCCAGCATACATCCTGTTCCCCCATCAGATCCCCCTAACTCCCAGTTGCCCTGTCCCACCCTCAGAAGCAATCTCCTCAGCAGGGAGTCCTTCCCTGTCCATAATCACCTCTGTCACTGCTACCTGCCCCAGTCACATCTGTTCCTCTGTTGGCTCCTGGGTGCCATGGAGACCATGCCTGACAGCTCCGAGATGGGTTCATGGGGCACAGACCCTCCTGCACCAGCCTGGGATATGAGCTTCATGTGGCCTTGGTTGGAGGTTTGGGGTGTGGGCTTGGAGTCTTCAGGTGTGGAGACTTCAAGCTGCCAGTGACCCTACAGTAACAGCTCACCCAAAGCCCAGGCGTATTGCTATGATATACAAAGCCCTCTATGCTCATTAGCCTACCTACACACACTAACTGCCCTGTGTGCAGCTTTCCCCATGTTTGTCTATGCCCTGCACTACCAAAGGAGCCCACACTGTGTCCCAGGTTTACCCCACTAACCACCCCCTGCACCTCTCCTCAGCCTCCAGAACAACCCAAGCTGGGATGCTGGATAACCCCAGGGGCTGGCAATCCTAGTTCAGCCAGCCGGAGAGCCAGCCTGGCGTGAACATGTGCCCCCTGACACCTGGAGAAGCCAGCACTGTCCAGGGCAGTATCAGGGACTTCAGAGCAACCCTGCAAATAAGCCAGCTTGTCCAGCCCCAGTGCCCATGAGAGACCCTATATAAACAAACCAGCACACCTAGTGCACAGCATGAGCCTGCAATAAAAAAAAAAAACAGTGCTCAGGAGTGCTAAAGGGCATGCTAACCAGTAGGTGTAGCCTAGAGCAATAACAGGGCTCCAGAGTGACCCTGCAGTAAAAACCCAGTGCCAGTGCAACCTGGATATAACCGGCCAACTGCAGAATGCCAGAGCAATCCAGTGATAACAGCCCAGCGCTACCAGTCCCAGTGACCTGAGGGATGGGGCAACAGCAAAAACTAGTATGTGTGTCCCTACAAAGCACAGAGTGGATAGCCCCAGTGCGATTAAAAAATGAATGCACACAGCTGGAGTGCCCCTAAGTGACCCTACAATAATGAACTACGAGCCTGAGTGACCCTCACTAACAAGCCAGCCCCCAAATCCTCAGTAACTATACAGTAGCAAAACTGTCCTCTATTGGGACCTTACAATAAGAAACCAACACATGCTGTCTTAGTGACCCTACAATAACCAACCTATTGTTGCAGCACCAGCACCCCCAGCTGACTGTCAGGTAATGAACTAGTGCCCTAAAGTAGCCCTACAGTAACAAACGATCACAGACTTCCCCAATGACTAGAATAACAACTCATGCCTTGTGTGATCCTACAGTAGCAACCCTTAAGGGACCCAACAATACCAAATCCATGTATGCCACCTGAGTGACCCTACAGTAACAAATCAACAACTCCAATAACCAGCTAGTACACCTAGTGTCCCCTGTGACAGCACCAAAACAACCAAGCAGAGGAGAATGGGTCTGTATTGGAAACTAGTTTGGTGTCTCTGCTGCTCTAAAAGCACGCATGCTCCTGCTGCCTCCCCCAGAGCATACCATCATGGTGAGAGCAAGAGTTGATGAGGTCACTAGCATGTGATGACATCATCAACTGAGAGGAGGAGCAGCCAGAAGTTTGTGCTGTCTTAAAGGGGGCAGAGACCCTGAGCCAAGACGGCTGGAGGAGGGTGGGAGTCCATCATTGGTGTCTCCATGGAGCCCAAGGACAGGTGCCTGTCCTTCAGTCAGCCTGGCCCAGAGACCTTGTGACACCTCCCACCTCTATTGTCCTTCTGCTGCCTCTAACCAGCAGCAGCTTGAGGCGGGTGGACAAAGTAGTCCCTCCCCAAATAAAAAGCCGTATGAAAGGAGGTGGGTCCATGAAGCATTATTCACACCTGGGCTGCCAGGGGCCAAAGGCAGATCCAGAAGAGAAGGAAGATGGAGAGGCAGAAGGATCCAGGATCTGCTGAAAACTCAAGAGGCACTGTCAGTGGCCTCTCTCCTCCAGATCCACTGTCTACAAGGGAGCCCAGCACCTGTCTCCAGTCCCCTGGGGCTCTTGGAGCCCCCAAGCTCTGTCGTCCACCCTGGAGGATCTTTCCAGAGGGGCAGCAGCAGGCATGGTGGAGACTGGCTTCCTCCAGTGCCCCACACTTTGGAGGATCCCTCCCCCATGCCGGTGCTGCTAAGCCCCAGGCACTCTGGGGGCTCTGATTCTGATTTGCTGCCCAGACCACATCAGCTTGGCAGTCCCATCTAGCTTAAATGCATCTTTCTGCTTCTGTCCAGGCTGATCCCCAGAGTGTCTCCGCCTTACGTCCCTTGCCCAGCTGACCACCTTTGAGCCACTGCCCCTGACAATGCCCTTCTTCCCCTCTCCCTCCAGTATCCACGCTGTACCCAGGAGACTAGGCTGAGCTGATCCTCCTGCCCATGGTGTTTTCTAGGCTGGAGGCCTACCCAGTCTCCCAGGCAGCACAGCCCTTGTCGCATGGAACGCCCAACTCTCCTGCTGGCCCCATTCCTCCTAAATACCCCGTAACTATTCAGGCTTTGCCAGATGCTCTTGGGATGCCCTTCATGTCTCACTGGGGCAGCCCCTCTGGACCTGGCCCCCTGAGGCCATTCACTCAAGTCTGGGGCTGGTAAGTGGGGATGGCTCTTACAAGTAAGCCCAAAGCATGTATGCATTTGTGTAATACAACACGAAGTTGCCCTTGCAGAAGTGCTGCCATTGTTATCCCCCTAGAGCAGGTCAGTTATAGGGAAAGCTGCACTCAGCTCCTACCCCACCAGCTGGGGAAGAACTGGAGGCCCTAAACCTTTTACCTGCCTGCAGGGCTAGGACAGGAGCAGGGAATTGCCAGCCACTGTGGCTGTAGGCCAGTCACCCCATCTGTAGGCTGAGGGCACATTTGTCTTTTAGGCCATCTTCCCTCCAGAGCACTAACCTGCAGACAGTCCTCAGACCTTCCAATAGAGCTGGGCTGAGCTTAGCTGGGAGCCAGCTCTGTGCAGGGAAGGCTGGTCAGTGGGGGATAGGACCCAGCTCATTCCTGCAACTCTATTTGCATTTTCTGGTCTCTCAGCACTAAATGGGTGCCTGGAAGTCCCAGCTAGAGCAAGTTTAATAAGTATGAGACTCAATGCATCAGCAACCTGTCTGCACTAGGGTTGCCCATGCTGGTCAGGACTTTTCAGTGCCTGGGGGAATAATGGGGAGCAGTCCGGATAATTGAGATCTGGCTGGGAGAGGGGGATGAAATGATTCTTACCCACCTGGTCTGAGCTCAGCCCCCTCACACTATAGAAAGGTAAGTACTACTCTTGCACAATTTTATTAGAACGTCTCAAGATGTTTGAATGTATGGGGTTAGAGTACTGAGTCAAAGTTGGCCCCAAGGCAGTACTAGGGGGTCACTGCACTACAGGGGGTGTTGGCTCAGCAGAGGCATATTCTCCTCTAGGCCATTGCTCATGTTAGTTCCAACATTAATGGGCCCTCAACCTCTCTCTGCCCCAAATCCTATTCTAAAGAACTTCATCTGTTTTCTATGTATGTGTGTTACATCCTTCAGACTGATGGTCTACTGCTGGCCCCATTGCCCCCTGCCCCCTTCCCCCCCCCAACCTGTTCCTTGCCACATGGAAGCAAATACCAGTATCACCTTTCAGGTGAGCTTTCCAGTGGTGAAGAAATTGGCAACGTAAGCATATTTTAAGTCCAATTTGCTTTATTAACACATGGCACAGAGATGGTTACAAACAGCACAGAAGGCATGCAAACAGACCGTCTTCCAGGGATCTCAGCCAAGTACCAATGCACAGCTCTGAGGGAGTAACGCTGTTTCCAGCACTGATGCAGGGCAGAGAACAAACTGTCCTGCTGCCTTCCCTGCCCATCAAACATTTATATAACTAAGAGCTAGCAACCCAGCACGATTTGCCTAACATTGAAAACTTACTCTCACACTAAGCGTAGAGAAAACCTTATATAGGTTTTTATCTGCACAGGAATCTCAGGAAATGTTAATCTGAATTGCTTAAAGGTCTGGCTTTAAACTATGTTAAATCCCACTGTGGACAGAATTAAAGTAGTTTTTGTTCAATTTAGTTCAATTTGCTCTAGAATGGAAATGAGCTTGAGCAAATGGAGGCCACTTTCATTCTGCATAAGAAGATCCACACAGGGTTTTAATGTAATCCAATCCATTCACCTGGAAGTTAATTCAGATTAGTTTTCTTGTGTGCCCCAGTGTAGACAGGCCCTGGAAAAAAAAACTGGGAAGACCATATAACCATGCCACCTGGTGGCTGCCACTGGGATGAGTTCACCTGGCCCAATTTAACCCTTTCCTCCCTTGGTTACACTGCCTCAGGTTGTGCTTGTGCCTGGAACGGAGGAACAGAATAAATCATCTGATAAATCTTCCAACCATGGTGGCGCGCATACAGGATCAGGTGCAAGGGAGTGGTCTGCTCTGAGAGCTGAAAATGGCTCCTGTGTAGGGTTCTTCAAGTTTTTGAGCTGCTCTAGGGGAGGAAGGGCTGGTCCCAATACTCCACAGGGTGGGACTGTATTGGAATCCAAAGCATGGGTCACCTTCACCCCATTAATTAACCAATGCTACCAATGATAGTCCAGAGCTATGTAGCTCAGTCACTAGGCTTACTAACTAAAGACCAGAAGGACCTAGGGTTGATCCCAAATGTGGGTGGTGGGCTTCTTTTTCCAGCAGGCCCCTGAAGCCCACTTAGTACCAGGAACTACCTGGGGATAAAGGCAGCTGGAATATAGTGACGAAGATGACCACTTCTCTCTTGTGCTGGGGTTAAAATAAATAGCTGGTCCTGCCTCAGTACCTTGTAAGTAAGACACTTTTATCTTATCAATGATGGTCATACATGGCCCTCCAGTTTTAATTACAGCCCATGGCATTAGTGCAAGTGTGAACTCAGCCAAACCTCACCTTTCCTACCTCATTTATTTGCAACCTTTGAGTCCATTGGTTGGAAGGAGGTAGTGTCTGGAGTTCTTATTGTTGAATGGCAAAGCACCATTGGAGACTGTCTGTGATTGGCTGCTCACCCCTGGGTTGATTTAAGCAGCAAATCACCTCCCCCTTACAGAGGTTGATGTGGTAGCCTGGGTGGCAGCAGGGCATCCCCCAGGCCAGGAAACTCAGGTGCTGCTGGGTCCTGGGTTAGTGCTGATGCATGAGGAGTGCCCTGCATGGGCTTACCTGCCACATGTGTTACTCATGCCACCTGTGCATATGACAGCTGTCTCACA
>JAGPOW010002698.1:221583-252931 GCA_030014935.1 Caiman crocodilus | reverse complement strand
AAGAAGGGGAGAAAAAATTCTGGCAAGAACTGGACTCCAGGGGGTTGTTTCAGACCAGCACAGGTATAGGCTAAACTAAGAGTCAGCCTTTGTGGGTAGGAAAGGCTGGCTAGGGTTGTACATGGGATGGAGACAACCAAGGGACCTGTATGTTCTCGCTTTTCTTTTTCCGGGAAAGTACAGGATATCTAACGCGATACGTGTAATATGTGTTTGATAGACACAACTCAGGGAAGTTTTGTATATATTGTGTAAAAAACTGAGATGATGAGCAATATGATACCAATTCCGACGTCTTTTTAGTATGTTGTTTGGAACGTCGTATTATCCTTTTGTGAGGCCTTTCTTGGAGATCGTTCTGAGTCTTTTGTTACGGTCTGGCTTTCTAATAAATTATTGTTAAGAAAAAAAAAAAGCCTGCACAAGCCAGGCCCAGCGACAGAGAGCTTACAAATGTCCACCCAGGCTCCTGTCCGGCTAGGGCTACGCCCTGAAGCCTGCCGCAGACCCCTCCACACACGCGCCCAGCCTACATTTCCTGGCAGGCGCCGCGGCGCCCTGCCCGCCCACAAGCGCTCGGACTACACCTCCCAGCAGCCCCTGCCCTGCCCCTGTTTCCCGGCGGGTGACGTCACGAGCGGGGAGGGGTGGGGAGGCCCGGCGGCGCGCGGCGGTGACGCTGCGGGGGGGTCCCGGGGCTGCCGCCATGGCCGGGGTGTTCGACATCGACCTGGAGACAGAGGAGGGCAGCGAGGGGGAGGAGCCGGAGCTGGGCGCGGTGAGTCGGGGGCACCCCGGCTGCACCCACCCTGCCAGCCCTGCAGGAGCCGGAGCACCCGGCTGCCAGCCCAGCCTTGACCTTGGTGGTACCGGGCAGGGGCAGGGGCCGCGGCCAGGCTGATTTCCCTTCTCCTCTCTCCTAGGAGATGGACTTGGAGCTGCGGGGCAATGGCCTGGAGTAAGTCATGCAGGGGACAGGGTGGTCCTTTTCTCACCTCGCTCTTCTTCCCCGGTGTGGGGAGGAGCCAGCGCCTCGGTGGCACCCAAGGACCTAGATCTGGCCTCTCTTCCCAGCTGTCCCCCCGTCTGCTGTCCTCTCTCCCTGCCTGCCCCCCACCCCAGCTCCCTGCAAGTCCCCTCCCATCTGCCTCTGCTAAGAGCTGTCCCATCCCCCCCAGGCCGGTGGGGCACTACGAAGAGATTGAGATCTCCGAGAGCAGTGTCAACAATGGCCCCGAGCGCATCGGCCCCCACTGCTTCGAGCTGCTGCGTGTCCTGGGCAAAGGTGGCTATGGCAAGGTAGGGGCGATGACATAATGCTGGCACATAGCCGGGGCGGATGGGGAGGGGGCTCCATCCCTCAAGCACACCTGCCTCCTACTCCATTTCTTTCCCCTGCAGGTGGGGAAGGGCTCTGAGAAGGGACCGTGTTTCACTTCTGCTTTTTTCTCCCACACCTTCCAGTAAGATGTCACTGTGAAAGACACCGAGGGGGTGGGAGAGGCCCTACGGCTTCAGGGCAGAGTGCTGGGACCCTTACCAGGGGCTGTTCTTGGGTGCTGCATTGGGGCGGGCGTCTTGTCCAGCATGCATGCTAATCAGACTGTCGGGTTCAGAGCTGCCTCAGTGCCGTGTGGGAATTGGAGTCCAGGTCCCTCAGGCCCCCCATTCTCTTCTGTGGACCCAGCCCTTCAGCTGGACTGCAGCTCCCATGAGGCACCCTCTGTGCCAGGGGGAGGTACTGCATTATTCTTGGCAGTCCTGTGGTCACAGTGCCGCACAGGAGATGTAGTCCAGCTGGGGAGTTAAGCTCACACAGCAGAATGGGAGCCAGGCCCCTTGCCCCCGAACTACAGCTCCCACGAAGCACTGTGCAAGCACCATGTGGTGCTTACATGTGCAGGGAAAGTAGTCAGGAGTGGCCCACCTGATGCTGGCAGGGGATGGAGCTCCATGTCTGCCTGTGCTGTGCATGCTCTCATGGCCTCTGTTTCCCGGCAGGTCTTCCAGGTGCGAAAAGTGCAGGGAACAAATGCAGGGAGAATCTTTGCCATGAAGGTCTTGAAGAAGGTGACTATGTTGCCAGCCTTTGCCTTGCTGTCACTGAACTCAGGAGTGCCCCCTGTTGGCCTCCTAAAGCCGCTCTTTGTGTGACTCTCTCTCTCCAGGCTAAGATTGCCTGCAACGCCAAGGACACGGCTCACACCAAGGCCGAGAGGAACATCCTAGAGGCCATCAAGCACCCCTTCATCGTGGACCTGATCTATGCCTTCCAGACAGGCGGCAAGCTCTACCTCATCCTGGAGTGCCTGAGTGGTATGTAGGGTGGGGCTAGGGCCAGGGGTGAGGGTAGGGCTGAGCAATATGTTGGTACCCCACTGGAACCTGGTGCTCCCCAAGGCAATTAATGGCTTGGGATCCAGAAAGAGCTGGACCCAGCTTGCCTCCATTCACTCTGGAGGTGGAATGTGTAGGGCAGGAGCTGGGATGCATCTGTAAGGTTCATGCACTTTGCTCTGTCCTCCCCTCCTGTGTGTATTTGCAGGCGGAGAACTCTTCATGCAGCTGGAACGGGAGGGCATCTTCCTGGAGGACACAGCTTGGTTAGTGAAAGGCACTGGAGTCTGAGGGGAAGGCTGGGGCTGGGGTAGCTAGGCTCTCCCTCACAGCCCTTGCTCCTGTCCCACTCTGCACATTGTCCCCTGGTAGGAGAGGCTGGGGCTGGAGTAGCCAGGAGCTCTTGTCAGCTGTGCTGTGACTCTTATTTGGAAAACATCCCCCCAGCTCCCTCTTCAGCCAGGTGGCTGCTCTGCCCTTGGCCCATCCATGTTCCCTGTCAGACTTGGCATACAATATGATTGCATTGTGCAAACATCATGTGAGGTAGGGGCCTTTGAAGCCACCTAGGTGCTGGTACTGAATACAGTATCCTGGAGAAGACTGCTGAGGGTTGTCCAAAGGGTTGGCACCTCTCCCTGCTCTTGTAGGTAAAACCTCAGTATGCAGGTTTGGGTGATGTCTACAGGCAACCGCTGCTAGCAGTGGCTGGAACTGTGCCCTCCCTGCAGCACCTCCCTGCTTTAGGGCCCATATTAACATCTACATATGTATGTCCTAGCTTCTACCTAAGTGAGATCACGCTGGCCCTGGGCCATCTCCACTCCAATGGGATCATCTATCGGGACCTCAAGCCAGAGAACATCATGTTGAATAGCCAAGGTACAGCTCCATGCACTGGCGAAGAAAGTGCCTGGGCCTGAGTTTCACCAGGAAATGTCCAGTGTTGCAGGGTCTGATGTTTGAGCTCTTTTCTCCTCTCCTAAGGGCATATCAAATTGACGGATTTTGGGCTGTGCAAGGAGTCCATCCATGATGGAGCTGTCACCCATACTTTCTGTGGCACCATTGAGTACATGTAGGTGACAGTGAGCCATACCCCAACCCCCCTGCTTCCACTGCAGCCTCCTCCCAGAGACCTCCTGGATCTCCCGGAGTCCTGACTCTCAGTGGGTCAGTGGCTCAGGGTAGATTTGCCTGTCCCTAGGGCTCCAGAGATCCTGGTGCGGAGCGGGCATAACCGTGCTGTGGATTGGTGGAGCCTTGGGGCCTTGATGTATGACATGCTCACTGGATCGGCAAGTCCTGCTCGTGCTGTTACCTGGTGGGGGGGCGTGGCCAGTGGGGGAAATGGACACACCAAGCTGTGTGGGTGGGAGCACACTCAGTGGGAAGGTACCTTGGCCTAGCCTGGCATGGTGCTCCACCACCCTTTGCTACAGTCTTTCCATGCAACCCTATGCAGTCCCCTGGCTCCCCATGCTTCATTCTGTGCCCTCCATCCAGGTTTCCATTTTAAACCCCTTCCAGTTCCCTTGTCCCAGTGCTGAGCTGAGCCCTGTCCCTGACCTGACCTGGACCTTCATTTTTTCCTCTTCGCCCCCCGCATCTGTGGTGGGCCCCCTCCCGTGCCTGTGCTCAGCCCTGTCCATATTTCCTTTACAGCCGCCCTTTACTGCAGAGAACCGAAAGAAAACCATTGACAAGATCCTGAAGGGCAAGCTGGTCTTGCCGCCCTACCTGACTCCTGATGCCCGTGACCTGCTCAAGAAGGTACCACTTTTGCCCCCTACCTCTCCCACTAGTGTTGCCCAGATTGGCCCACTAGTTTTGCCCCCAGTCTGGTGCTTCTGGCCTTGAAATGGCTGACCCCAGCTCAGCAGCCTGCTTGAAATGGAACCAGGCTAGGTGCCATCTTTGGGTGTTTGTAGGGGGATGGGGGGTCGCACCAAAATGGCTATGGCCACAACCAGCTGTATGTAGAGGGGATGAAGGAGAGGGAGTTGGGATCCACTTGCACTATGCTCTCACTTATTCTCCATCTCTTCTAGTTCCTCAAGAGAAATCCTGGCCAAAGAATCGGGGGAGGGGCAGGCGACGCGGCTGATGTGCAGGTAGACAGAGGTGGGGGGTGTCCTTTGGAGTAGGGGTGCAAGCATGGCATGCAGCTTCCCAAAGAGGTCCATTTCTTGCTTGGGGCTGTGATGCAAATCTGGGGCCCAGCAGGCAGCCTTCCCACCCCTGGCATGGGATGTGTGTTTGAGCAGAGGACAGGGAGCTTCACCCCACCAGATGTCTGCATGAGGAGCTCTGGGGAGGGTACTTGGTACCTCTCCACCACTGGGATTGGGGGCTGCTAGGCGGCCCGATGCTCCCTCTGACCTCCTGCCTGTGCCTCTGTCCCTGCAGAAACAGCCATTCTTCCGGCACGTCAATTGGGATGACCTGCTGGCACGGAAGCTGGACCCTCCCTTCAAGCCCTGCCTGGTACTGCCCTACTCCCTTGCCCTACTCTCTCACTGACTGCCAGGACAGGGTCAGTGCATGGCTTAAGTGGGCCTTGCCTGATTACAGTCCTGCACTCCAGTGGGTAAGACAGTCATTGCACTGTGCCCAGGGCACCTGTCAAGTCTGGGCCCAGCAGGCTGAGTTCAGAAGAGGGGCTGGAATCTCTGACATCAGGGCTGAGCAGGGCAGGGTTCTTGTCCATAGCGAGGCCTTGCAGTGCCAGGGGCTGAGGGTGACAAAGAAAGGGAGCCAGACATCCAGGACAGTAGGCAAAGTGAATGTGCCCCAGTTGGTACTGAAGTTCCCATCCCCATGGTCAGGGAGAAGCCAGGATAGGGGATGGGATCCAACAGTCTGGGGAAGTAGTGCAAGGCACAGAAGTCCAGAGTGGAGACCCTGGAAAGGGAGGGCAGGGTTTCTGGATGGTACTGGTGCCAGACCACCCTTCTATCTGCTACTGACCCTCCTTCCCCCCCACCCCAGCAATCAGATGATGACGTCAGCCAGTTCGACACTCGTTTCACTCGCCAGACTCCTGTGGACAGCCCTGATGATGCCTCCATCAGCGAGAGTGCCAACCAGGCCTTCCTGGTAGGGTCTGCCCTAGAGGCTGGGACAGGCTGGGAAAAGAGGGCTGAAAGAGTCTGAACTTTGCCCAAGGCATCCAGTGCTTCAGGGGAGTGGGTGGAGCTTACACTGCTCAGCCCCACCTTCCCCAGCAGGGGCACTGTGACACCAGGGGAAGAGAAGGGGCTTACACTATCCAGCCCTACCTCCCCAGCAGAGGTGGTGTGGGTGGCAGAGGGACTTAGGTGTCTCCTTGACACGGTTCTGTCTCCCTGCAGGGATTCACCTATGTGGCCCCATCGGTGCTGGAGAGCATTAAGGAGGGCTTCTCTTTCCAGCCCAAGGTGCGCTCCCCTCGCCGCCTCAACAGCAGTCCCAGGACACCTGTAAGGTATGGCCTCTGGGGTCATGGCCACACTCTGTCTTCAAACACGTTTTGCCTTGTAGGAGGCACCAGCTCTCATCCACCCCAGAGTGGGGAGCCAGGAGTAGCAGACTTGGTAGTGGTGAATGGGGTAGGGGCACTTAAGTCCAGTGCCTTTTGTGGGCTGGGGCAGAGAGGATCTTATTGGTTGAGTAGTTTGGGGTCCATCTCTTCTTGGCTTCCTGGAGTCTCATTTCCCCATTTCCTCCTTCCTTTCAGCCCTGTGAAGTTCTCTCCCTTCGAGGCCTTCAAGCCCAGCCCCACCACAGAGCCTATGGAACTGGGGTCCACACTGCCTCCGCCCCCCCCAGAGGGCACAGCGCCCCTGCCCATCAAGACCCCGGCAGGTGCCAAGAAACAGAAGGGGGCCCGAGGCCGGGTGCCGAGGTAGCTGTGGGGGAGGGAGGAAGCAGCATCCCTGCCTGGGCAGGAGGCTCAGTGTGGGCTGGCACGAGGAGCCCTGTAGGAGTGGTTCCCCATGCAGGTGCCTGGCCCATCAGTGACTCGTGAGGGGTGTGTGTGACCCTCGGGAACTGGGTGGGGCTCGTGGGGCACTGGGGCCCCCAGCCCAGATGGACTTGGAAGGAGATGCTTGCAGTGCTGTGCTTCTCTGGCCCTGTGGGGGGGCCCAGCTTTGGGCAGGTGGGGTGGGTGCATTCGGGGTTGGGCACATGCCCTGGATGCCCATCTACCCATCATCCCCTGGGCTGTGACCTTTTACCTTGGGGCTCGTAACCCTTCACTTGGTGCTCAGTTTTTATTGCTGCAAATCATGGTTGTGTGCTGGGGAGACCGGAGCTGGCATGTGGGTGGGGAAGGGTGGGAAGGGGACTGATGGTAGGGAGCCGCATGAGGTGTGAGTGTAAGCTTTGTGTATGTGGGGAGGAGAGTTGTATGCGAGCAGGGGTGGGAGTGTGTGTGTGTGTGTGCGTGCGTGTGAGTGCAGGGGTAGGGGTAAGGCAGGATGGGTACTGGGCTCTGACCTGGGCAGTCTCTTGCAGTCCTGTGCTAAAGGGTGCTCGGCATTCAAGGGGTGGCTACATTGTGCTTGCCCCTGGGTGGGGAGGGTGCCCTGGCTGGGGGATGGGGGAAATGTCTATTGGGGCTGGCAAGCCCCCTGATTGTGGTAGCAGGGCCCTTGCTGCTGTTGCCGCCGCTGCTGTATCTGTGCCAATTAAAGACTGGATCAGGCTGGAGTCTGGCCCACCCTTCATTTCAGGGGTGTGGGTCGTGGGTCACTGGCAATACTAGGTGTTGCGTGTGAGTTGTTGGAGGAGGTCCCTTCTGTGCTCATACTGTGCTCCCACCTTTCTTTGGGATAGGGAGGTGACAACAGGGCCTGGGTCCCTGTTCTTTTCCCTTACCAAGGTGTGGGTATTCAGGCTTCTCCACCTTTTAATCCCACCCCTTGGCACACCTTCTTCCCATACAGATGAAGGGGCAGAGGCTGCCATACTGTGGGCATTGTCACCGATTTATTAGTGCCCACAACAGAGCCGCATTGCCTGTACAGCCAATCCCACCGTGTATGCAGATCCTTGCCCTCTTCCCCCACCCCAGTATCCCACTAGACTGCACCACTTTCCTCCACACAGACTGCAGGCAGTGCCAGTTAGGACAGGGGGTTGGGTTCCCTGGCACTAAAATGAGCAGAGCAAGCTACACTTTTGAGGGATAAAGGGAGCAAGGAGTCTCTGGAGAGAGGAATGGTGAGGGAGGGGTTCAATCTGTTAGAGCCCTGTAGAGCCGGCAGCGTTGTGGGGTGGGGACGGACTTCCAGTGCTCCAGAGAAGCACCCCTGGATTCCCTGGCAGAGTTCATGCATGTCCTTTCCTCAGCTGCCCCTAGAGGGCGGTGACATGTTGGTTTTTGGCCCCCTCCCCAGGGCTGTCCTCCCAGGTGGCTGTGCCAGAGAAGGAGTGCAGGTTGCTGAGCAGGGCTTCAGCGTTACCCCCCTCTGTAGCACACATGGCCTCCTGTGATCCTTCAAGGGTCTCAGGAAATGCTGGGATGGTGTCCACATCCTTATCCTCGTCCTCTTCCTCCTCCTTCTCATCCTGTTCCTCCTCCTGGCTGTGCTGCTCCTGCCTTCCTCTGCCTTCCTCCATGTCACACAACTTCTGTTGTTCCTCTTCCTCTTCCTCCTTCTCTTCCTCCTTCTCATCCTCATCCTCATCATACTCCTCCTGCCAGCCTTGCATGGAGGAAGACCTCCCTTGCAGTGCCTGCCAGTGCACCCTCAGTGCTGCCAGTGCCCGGCGGGGTTGACAAAGGTGCTTGGGGTGGTACTTGCCGTTCGAGTCCTTGCTCAGCTTGTGCCAGGCCAGGGCCAGCACCAGGAGCAGTAGCAGTAGGAAGACGACCAGGAGGACCACAGTGATGGAGTCCCGATCCCCATTCTGGTTGGTGCTCAGCACAGTGCCTGGCAGCAACAGGAGAAACACTCCCCACAGCTGCAGCCCCTGCAGGGTGGAAATGGGTGTGGGGTTAGGTGCCAATTGGCAGAGGTGTGCCCAGAGCCTTGTACTTCTTGGGCACTGTGCCAAGGGCCACCCCACCCCTCTCCTTTCCCTTCCCTTCCTTAGCACCTGCTAGCAACTTTTCCAGCCCTGTACACCCCCTCCCCCTGCCACACACACACCTTCCCCACCCTTTTGAGCAAGCAGTCTGTCATCCTGGCCTAGGACTTTCCACGCTGTATCTTTCCCCAGGGCCTGAAAGCACCAGGCACAGATCTGCCTACAGGTGGCAGAAGTAATGCATACATGTCCCGCCTGGCTGCCTAAGGACGTAGGGACTGCTGTTCTTGCTGGGTTGCAGTTAAACTGCAGGCAGGTTGGGGCGAGCATGTGAATGGAGTGACCCCAGTATGTCACCAGTTCCCTACAGTAGCCAAACAAGCACTGGGCTGTATAGAATTAATTCCCAGCCCCTGTAGGTCCCTGCTGTTTTATCCCAGCTAGAAAACATCCTTGGCTTGGCCTGTCAGCAGAAAGAATCTTCCTCTTGCTAACTTTGTCCTTGAATGTCTCCCCCAAACTGTTCTGTGCTGACAGCTGCTGCAGGTGGTTGTGGCTCAGAACTGGTGCCTTGGCTGTTCTGAACTGAGCCTGAATTGACAATGCAGACTAAACTCCTTAGCTAAAGGCTGCAGAGAGAGCAAAGTGGTTTATCAGCATGCAAGCTCAGTGCAGGCCTGTGCATGTGAGCAGCAGCAGAGTTGGGTGTGGGGAGGGAAGGAGAAGTCCAGAGCTGGTAGATCAGGGGGCCATCAGGGGAGAGGTATGGGTTATGCTTGGGTCTTGGGTTTTCCCTACTCACAAAGCCCTATGTCATACAGTGGAAAGGGCTGTTTCTGTTAAGCTTCTTCATAGCACCTGCACTTGATCTTGGGCCAATGAGGGTTCTTAGTCTGCTGTCCTCAGGGGCTAAGACTGCTGTGTGGTGTCACTTGTTTGCACTACTGGGTAGCAGCGAATGTGGGCCATGAGCCTGTACTTATGCCTGGCTCCCAGCACCCGTGGGCGCGGGTTTCTGCTGCCTGCTGGGCTAGCTGACAGGAAGCTGTGGTCAGCTGCCGTTGCTATCACCAGCCTCAAAAGTGTGAGAGGCAGCTCTGCAACAATAGCAGGGCCCAGCAGAGACTCATCCAAGCCCCTGTGCCTCTGTGCTGGTAGCTAAAGCAGGAGGCTGAACAGTAACTCCAAACTCTGGTGTGAGCAGCCAGCTAGAGCCCCAGGCTGTAAGAAACTAAGCAGTCTCTACCCTGGGGGACCACATCTTCTCATGGCTGGGGCCTGCCACTGGATGCTGGTGTTGCTTGGGGCTGAGTTATGGAATCCTACATTCCCTGGACAGCTTTCTCTCTGCAGGGGAGGTTTAATGCACTCATTAGGGGTGGCTTCCAGGGGGAAGTAGATGACTTTGAGTCTTATGGAGAGGAGAGGGTAGGGCAGAGCAGGTCACTCACAGCCTGTGCTGCAGTGGGCTTGTTTGGTAAAAAGTTTCCTCTCTCACCTAGCAAGATTTACCTGGCTCCACACTGCCCTGGATAGATACTGGATGGGGCAGGGATGTACCCATTAGCAGTGGGGTGAAAGAGAATAAGAGCAAGGCTGACCCCTACTCATGGGCAAAGGGGCTTTGTGATTCCATTAAAGCAGCCCCGTTTCAAACCAGGAAGTGTCAGGTTGTCTCTGGTTCCCATCAACCTTGTCTGTGCTGCCAGTTCCTACCTGGCAGCCAGCCTCTGCTTCAGCTTCATGTTACAGTTCAAGCAGATGTCAGCAAAGGACACTGGCAAAGCTGGAGGAGACCCCAGGGCTGGAATGGTGGAGAGCTGTGGGCTATGCCTCAGGGGAACTAGCCTTTGCCTCAGTCCTCTACCCCTCCCTGCCCTGTGCTGGCTGGGGGCATCCACTTTGACTGAGGCTAGGGGGCTTCTTGCAGCAAGTCCAGTTCATCTGTCTCCCACTGGGCCCTTGGGATGATCAGAGCCAGGAGGGGGCAAAAATTGGGGTGAGATGGGACCACGGGGTGGGCTGTGGCTGGGTAGACTTGCCAAGAAGCTAGGGCCCAGCCAGAATGTGGTCCTGCGGTGGCTGCAGCCCTGTAAGGTCCCATATACACCCTGGCCAGGGAGACCTGCTCATCTTTGACCTCTACAAACCAGGAAGCAGAGGCCAAGTGTAGCCTGTCCCCCCTGAGTGCCTACAGGCCGAAGTCCAGCACTTCACGTGTAGCCAGGCAGGCCTGGCCTGAGTTCACACCTACTCCTGTGAATTCAGGGGTTCAGAACTTCAGCCCCAGCTGTGCTCAGTGCTGTGCCTGAGGAACAATTCCACCCAGGCCTGGCGTTCACACTCCTGCCCTGTTGCCAGTGCCCGCAATGTGACAATGTCCCTTCCTGAGACAGCCCACAGTGCTGATGAGAAGCCTGCTCCATCTCAGTCACCTGCCTCTCCTTATGCTACCCATGGGATAAGGGGCTCAGATCCCCCAGCAGAGCTGACCTCTGCTTCTCCACCACCCACTCTTGTTATTTCTATTCAGCGCCAGGACAGTACTTAAGTCAAACTATGGAGCACTCTTCCTGTCCTGTTCCAAGTCTCTTCCTGTTCTCTTAATCCTCTCCCAAGCATCTCCCTCTGGGAGTGGGTAGGGCCAGACTTCAGGTGAAGATGGGTGTAATGGAGAAGGGGCAGAAGTGGCTGAAACCAAACAGCGGGAATATGTTGGGGGAGGCAGTCAAAGAGGATGGGGTATGGAGGGCACAAGGCAGTCATGGAAGGGAGGAGATGGGGTGGAAGCCATGTGTGGCAGCGGGGCCCTTGCTTTTGGCAGGCAGCGGGCAGGGGGGGAATGGATTCCCGTGTCTCTGCACCAGCGGGTTTGCTGGTGCTTGAGTACAGGGAGCAGGCGGAATGGGGGGCAGATCCCCTCTGCCATTTGGGGATGGGGAAAGCAATGGGATGCACCCCTGCACCAACTGGGTGACTATGCACCAGAAGATGAGCCTAACATCATGGGGGTGACTCTGCCCTGTAGTCCTCCCACCCCCCCACCAGAGGTTCAACTCCAGCTCAGGCTCCTGCGGCATCTTCCCTGAGTTGGGGTGTGCAGACACTTTGGGAGTGGCCAGCTGTGGGAGAGAGCTGGGGGCCCCACCCCATACCCCTGCCTCTTCCAGAACCTGCCCAATGAAGAATGAAGTGGGAGGGTGTTCCTCAGCCCTGTCAGGACCACCTGTGGGGTAAGGGAAATGCCCACCTCAGCCACGCTGGATGCTAAGTGCTAGCGGACTGGCGCCATATGCAAGAGACATGGCTAAGACTCCTGCGCCCCCTTCTCCCCCAGCATACCTGGCCCAGCCTGGTACCCCAGAAGAAAGTGACCCGCCGTCCTCCTGCCACAGGGGAGCCTGCTCCTCATCTACAGCCCCTTCTGCCACCTCCACCACTCCCGGGGTCCCCCTCCCTTCTCTGGCACCGTGGGGAGAGGTCAGGTCTCTCACCATTGTGAGGAAATGCCCAGGGCAGATTGCAGCTCCTCGCAGCGCAGGGGCTTCTGCTCCAACTGGCTGCAAGTGAGGCGGGCGTGCAAGGCGGGGAGTGGGGAGAGAGCGCACATGCAGGTGTTTCCTGCCAGTGCCGGAGCGCAGCTGCCACAGTCTGTGCAGCCCCCTGGGGGACACCTTCTGCAAGTGGCTCAGAGGCAGAGTCATCATGCGTAGTGGGCTGCTGTGGATGCCGGGGCGGGGGCGGAGGCGGAGAGAACGCTGCTCGGCTGCTTGGCCCTTCTGGCGCCAAGGCTGAGGCCTGCCCACATCGTTGCCTACAGTGGAGTTGGCACATGGCTGCCTGAGGGATTGGTAAGCTCACAAGGACTTGGAGCAAGGCAGGGGGGAAGGAAGCACTTAAGATGGCAATGGTAGTGATTGCAGGGCTGCCATGGCTGGGACATCCTGGGCAGCTGCAAACACCCTCTGCCTCCAGGGCGGTGATCTACTGAGAGGTTGCTGCAGCCTGAATGGGAATTGTAGGAAGCTGGGTTGAAGAGCTGCCCTACACCTCTCACATGCTCCCTCACATACGTATGTCTGGGGTGCCCCCACCCCTACCCGGGTTGGGCACTCACCCAGCTTGCATGAGAGCCTGATAGCAGTAGGTTTTAATCACAGGTTCAGTTCCTATCTGTCCTTCTCCCCCCTTGCACAGACAGAAGGGCTCAGACCTTAGCCCATGATACCTTTCTGTCAGCCCCAAAGGCGAAAGGGCCTTCTTTCAGCACACCAGTGCAAGGGTTCACACACCCAGCTTTCCCCCCGGCAAGCACTTCCTCGCTCTGCTTGCTCTGCAGCACCATTTCCTGCCGTGTCACCTCACTGGCCGTGACCACTGACTTCCTGCTTCCCACGCAGCAGCTCCTGCCTGAGCCTGACTGGAAGGTACAAAATGCAGAAGCTCCCCCCATTGCTGGAAAATGCTCCCCGCCCATTCAGTTTCAGTGCCCCGTGGGCAGGAAGTCAGGGCACCTCTGCCAAGTCCTGAGGTGCTTGATTATCCTGGCCCCAAAGCGTACCACGTTGGTGACAGAGACACCAGCTCTTGCCTCATGGCATGTGGAAGAAAAGAGCCACTGGGACAGGTGGGGCAGAAGAGGGGTGAGGGGAGGAAGGAGACAAAGTTAGTCTCCACCTGCAAGCTAAGTGGAAGGGGATGCTAGGAGTCTCTTGTCCACAGGAAGGGCCCACATAGCAGGGCCTCTGGTCTACCAGCACCGCAGAGAAATCTACCAGATGGCTCCTACTATGCCCTTCTCCATTAACTAGCCCATGGGGGTGGCAGCCCCAGCTCTGGTGGTGCCGTTGGGGAGGGCTGTTCCTAGCCTGTTCCAAGCACCAGCTGGGCAGTCTGGCCCTTGCCATTTCCCTGTCCTACCACTTTCAGGATTTGTCATACCAGGAGTCACACAGGCCCGACTGTCCAGTGCCAAGCAGGCTGCCCTGGACAGGACAACGGGTGCTGTTATCAGGAGCAACAGCAAGGCATGCACAACTCTCACCCCAGGTCCCCCATGTGCACTGCCTGGATGAAAAACTCTTGACCAGAGGTGTTATAATAAAGACCTTTTATTTGGAGTGAAAATATAGATCTCGACCCTGAACAGGCTGTGTATTTTCTCTCCTCCTGTGGGAGCTTGCTCCACCATCGGGGAAGAGGGGGAATGGTCCCTGACAAGCCTGGCCCCTTGCATGAACAAACTGGACAGACAGACAGACAAAACATAGAATCTGGGCCAGGGACTGGTAGCTCCCTGGTCCTGGACCCTGGTCTAATCACTTTGCCCCCTCCCCACAACTCTACTACCTGGTCCCGGCAGCCACACAAGGCTGCCATCATGCCCAGTGCTGTGCCCCCACCCTCCCCAAGAGGGTGTTGGATGTTACCAGAAGGGCGTTCAATGCAATCCATGGGGAGAGGGCTGAGTGAGCAGGACCCACAGGCCTGCCCCCCATGGGGCTAGGGCTGCTCTCTTACACAGGAAGGAGCTGCCAGGTCAACCAGTGAATTTCTGCCCTGCCCAGTCCTGGGGCAGAGGTGTGCACTGCAGGTAGGAGAGGGGTTAAGAGAGCAGAGGCTCCTTCCCAGGGTAATGGCTCAGGGTAGAGGGCACATGGGCAGAGACGGGACCCGCAACCCCAGCTCAGAGACAGACAAGGCCAGGTCACCACACCCGCTAAGGACGCATGTGAGAGCTAAGTACCTACGGACAGAGCCAGCCCCACCCACTCAGAGAGGAGCTGCCAGGAGGGGGCGGCACTGAGTAAGGCAGTGGGGATTTGGGGGTAGGAAGCAGGGGTGGGGTCTGCATGACCCACTTCTTTAAGGGGTGGAGGATTTTGGTCAGCCATACAAAAAAAGGAAGGAAGAGGCTCCCCGTGGGAGCCAATGGGATTGGGGTGGAGGAAGGTGGCCGGGAGCAGAGCTCGGGGTCCCCTCCTGCAGGGTAGGAATGAGGGAAGGGGTTACTGGCAGCTCAGAGGTGAATCCGTGAGGACCCCGGTTTGTGTGACCCATTTCAAAGGGCGGGGGACAACCCCGGGACCTAGACATCTCCATTCTCCATGCTGCTCAGTTGCTGCTCCAGCTTGGCAATGCGCTCACCCTGCTCTGCCACCACTACCCGTAGATTCTTCAGCTCCTGCAGCACCTCCTCCAGGCGCCCGCTGCCCTGCTGACACACACACAGACAGATGCACCCTTGTCAGCCCATGCCCAGGGCCCAACCCCATGCCCAGACCCTGGTCCATTCCCTGCCACCTTTTCACACTAACCCAACGCCTGGCCTGGCTCACTAAGCTCCCCAAGTCTGCAAATCTTGACCCCTTCACCTCTAAGTCTCCTCCTCCCAGCACTCTGCCCCCTCCTGTCAACCCAGCACCCTGCTCCCTAGCCCTAACCTGGCCCCAGCTTCATCCTCCACCACCCATGACCCCTCAGCCTCCACCACTCGAAGCCCAGCTCCCTGTCCCCTAACTTCTGCTCCCATGATCCCCTAGCTCAGATCCCTGTTGCTCCCTGGGGTGGTAGGCAGTATGTACCCCAGTGGCCGTGGGCATGGATGTGGTAAGGGCAGGTGGAGCACTGAGGCGAGCAGCACTGCCAGGGCGGGATGCAGGACGGCTCTCATGAAGTACGTTCTTCTTGTTGACCTTGAGGTCCCGCTGCTTGGTGGGCACGTAGGCCTCACGGAGCGAGATCAGCACTGGCCCTGCCGTGTTCCCAGCCACCCAGTCCTCGGCCTCTATGGCTGCCTCTGGCCCAGCTGTGTCCGGGTACAGATCATCCTGGAACAGGTCCGACTGTGCAGCATGGGTACAGACAGAAACAGCCAGCCAGCTTTAGTCACATAGCCTCAGCCTATGAACCAACACCTCTATTCCATGGTCACCCCAAGGCAGGGCAGCCCCTAGCCACTGGTGTACTCCACAAAAATGCCAGGGATCTGGATCAGAAGGGGGTTGACAAAGGAACACAAGCTTCTTCCAAGAGCAGCTGGGGACCCAGGATAGGCCCCACATCAGAGACAGTGTCCAAAAACATGGCCTCTGTAGGTAGCCTCCTGCCCCCACCTCCACAGTCAGAGCATGTGGCACTACCATCACCTTCAAACCAGGGAGGGCCCCTTGCCCATCACTCACCTTCCTTGGCACCGTCATGATGATGGGCTCACATTTGCGCTCATGAAGCTTGTAGAACCTGCAAAATCCCGGGATGTGAGATGTGAAGGCAGAGATTATGGGTGATGGGGTCACAAGTGCCCCCACAGGGATCCCTGGACAGCCCCATCACACCCTCCAAACCACCCCTCACCTCTGCCCATCATCACTCCCTCCTGCAGGGCCTTCCCCCAATACAATTAGAATTACTTCTTCCTACCCTTGTCTGAACCCACACCCTGCCCCAAAGAAGGAGGTGTTCCCGCAGCACCCCCTTGGCAGGCCCCACCTGGCAATCTCACACTTATTGACATCCAGGCCACGCTTGGGCATCCAACCCATGCCCCGCTGGGGCTCTTTGCTGGTGAACGTGTTCAGGAAGTGGATATAGGGAGGCTCCTCTGTGATCTCAAAGTACCGGATGCTGGAGTCCCCCTGTGCCAGGGCAGAGTGAGGTGTTAAAAATGGGGGGTAAGAGGTAACAACCCTGTCCCTCCCTATCCCCGACAAATCAGCCTCCATCTTTGCACTCAAATTAGGTCCCAACAGTTTCCCTCTGCCACCTCTACCTTGCCACAGACATAGACAACATTGGTGTCGGGGTCATAGAAAGGCAGCAGGGCTCCATTGCTTGAGTCCAGCTCTTGCTGTGTTATGGGTTCCTCCAAGTTATTCTGAGAAGGGGGGAAGAGCAGGTAGTGAGGAAGGGCACACCTCCAAGACCCTGCTCACTCAGGCCACACCCCCAGGGGACATGACCAGCCAGGCCATGTCCACTCCAGGTCCCACTTGCCCACCTGGGAACATGCCCATTTTAAGCCAGAAAAGCAATGTTCCAGCACCATGGCTTAGAGTACAGAGGCAGGGAAGAGGACAGATTTCACTTATACAGCATCGCTACCTCCTTAGACACCTTCCAGGGTGCAGGGCACTAATGCCTGCAGGGATGCCTGGCTCTCTGAGCCACCCCCACAATGAGGTGTGCCAGGCCATGACATGGTGGGAGCAAACAGGAACACTCCTCCTCATCCCAGGGTCCCTCCCCCTGAGTTGTCCTGCCCCCGCAGCTTACCGGGTCCCAGAGTGCCAGCTGGCGCTCACTCATGCGGCTGAAGCCAGTGGTGAAGATCTTGCCATCAGCGAGGAAGATGGCACGCATGGGCCGGGCCCCCTCATGTGCCCGCTCCTTCTCCTGCAGGAAAGACAGACAGACAATGAAGCAGAAGGGCAGATACACCACCACTTCTTATCCCCTCAGCCCAGCCAGACCTGGAGCTGGCTCCCACTCTAACCCAGAGGCATGTTTAGGAGACAGGGGTCTGGTATTACCCCTTCCCTGTGTCTAAACCTGAGGCTCAACCCCTGATACAGGGCTGGAGAGTCAAGTTGACCCTCCCACCCCAGACAATGGAAGCAGCTAGCACCTAGAAACAGTCCCCAGGACTAGGTTGGGCCCCTCAACAGGCCCCTTGCCCACCCCCAGGCTCCTCTGGCCCTACCCCCCAGCATCTCCAGCTGAGGCAGAGCTGGCTGGAACAGTGGGAGGGGAAAGGAAGGTGCCACTCCGTACCGCTACAACCAGTCCACGCCGGGGGTCAATGATGCGCACATTCTTGTCCTTGCAGGCCGAGCAAAAGAGGCTGCCATCCCGGTTCCAGCTGACATTGTAGATGAGGTCGGGGTGCAGGTCATCCAGGCGGTATAGTTCCTCAGCCGTGCCCACATTCCAGATGATCACCACATTGTCACAGCCTATGGACCAGCTATGTCACCCACTGCACAACAAGGTGCAGCCTCGCCACCATCAGGACTAGCCCCACCCACTCCCACAGACCAGGTTCTCCCCTCCATCTCCCGCCTTGCTCACAGGGGTAGAGTCTGGTTCATGCCTGCCAGGCCCCTCAACTCACAGTCACTACCCTGATGTCTCTAGAGCAGTGGTTTAGACTCTTTTTAGACTCAAGGTCCCCCTTGAAAAATGCCAGATCTTAGTTTTACTACACTCCTTTTTCTACTACAGAAAAAGAATAGAGCAGTTTTTCTGTTGAAATGAACTCAGAAAGCAATCCATAGATGTGGTCTATTTGAAATCTCTGGGTTTATCTTGAGAATCATGTTTGTAAACCTAACAGTGTTAACACTGCATGGCACCCCAGAGCACCCTTGAAAGGATCTTAAGGTACTCCAGGGTGCCACAATACCCTGATTAAGAATCACTTCTCTAGAGTCACCTCAGCTTCAGCCCCATGCTCCTCCACCCCCATCCACTGACTTCAGAGGGCCCTGGCCTTGTCCCTATGAAGCCCTCTTAGTCCCCCTTCACCTGTCAGAACCATGCCCCACAAATAGCTACCAGCCCAGCCATCCCTTGATGCAAGAACCCCCCTCCCAAACTTCGACCCAACCTCCCAGTTCCTCAGCTATCCTTCCTGCTTCTAAAGTCCTACTGGACTCTCATGCCAGCTGCCCCAGCCCTTCTACCCCT
This sequence comes from Caiman crocodilus, assembly GCA_030014935.1. NCBI lineage: Eukaryota > Metazoa > Chordata > Crocodylia > Alligatoridae > Caiman > Caiman crocodilus. The sequence goes on along the minus strand of JAGPOW010002698.1, from coordinate 234,889 downwards.
CACCCCATAGCACTCAACCTATCTCACCCCACTGCTCTCCCCTGGGCGCTCCCACTCCCACAGGCCGGCAGTGGGGCAGTACCTGCACTGAGGAGTACATTGCGGGCGGTTGGGTGCCAGGTGATGATGCCCACACGCTTTGAGTGCCCCTCCAGGACTACGATGGGCTCCGTCAGGGGCAGTGTCAGCCCATTATCCGGGATCTGCCAGACCTGCCAAGACACAGGGGTCAGAGTGGGGGTGTTGGGGTAGGGGGAATCCAGTTGCGCCCCAAAAGACCCCCAACTGCTCTGCCCTGCCTTCCGCCCAGTGACAGCCTCAGGCAAAGGACAGACTGGCAAATGAATGTCAGCCAGAAGCAGCCAGAGAGATCATGTCCCACCTTACAACCCCCTCCCCACAAACTGAATTGGCCCTCTCCTTCCACCCTTCCCCTCTCCCCCCACCACATAATTGCTCTAAAGCCTCACCATGACCGTGCAGTCCTCAGAGCCGCTGGCGATTACATTGTCATTATGCGGGCACCAGTCGATATCCAGGACTGGGCCTGTGTGCCCACAGACAGTAGGGTAGGACTTATCGATGCGCCCCGTCTGTGGAGAGGTGGGCAGAGTCACAGCCCATCCCCTCACACACAGCCTTGTCAGTGCCCCTTCATCCTGACTTGCAGACCCCTGTTGGCCCAGCCCTGAGCTCCCCCCAGCTCTGCTAGTGTCCCCCATGTCTGACCCACCACCCCCTGCTACCCCAGCTCAGGGTCCCCCACGCTGGGAATCTTGTGGATTTCATGGTGCATATTAGCAGTGGCCACAAGGGACTCAGTCAAGGAAACTTGTTACAGCTTTGAACCACGTTATTTCCTTTCCTAATCACTGTCCCCTTTATTGCCCCATGTATGTGTGCCTGCAAGGGATGAGAGGTCCTTCAGCCTCCTAGTCTCGCACAGACCACTTGCTGCTGTTACTGCTTGCTACAGTTCCCACCCCCTGCCCCACCTCAGAACCCATTAGTGTTTACAAGAGGCCCATTCTCAGCTCTCCCCGGCCCTGATCTGCGGTGCCAGCCCCCTGCCTGGCCTTCACCTTGTGCAGTGGCAGCACTAGGAAGGCTCCTCCTCCACTGGCCTCCACAATCACAGCCATGAACTTGGGGTTGACAGCGCAGAAGGTGCTGTCCCAGGTGACACGGGAGACACGGATATCATCATAGCACTGGTCATTCTTGACAGGCTGCCCGAAGACATGGCGGAATTTGCTCTGGCGCACGACCTTCCTGAACGACATGGCTGGAGGGAGACAGGGGCACAAAGCAGGGTCAGCAACACTGCAAAAGCAGTCATCTCTGGGGTGGTGGAGCACAGCACATGCTCATACCAAGACCTTGGTACTGAGATGCAGTCACTTCTGAGGGGGAGTGTGCTAGCTATTTATATAGGACCCTTTCAGAGATGCAACTATCTCTGGGGTGGGGATCTGGAAGTTGGCACGACCATATCTATGGCATGCAGGAGTATAGGGCAGGAAGTGGTGGATGCCTTCAGAGCGCCAGTGGCAAGGGTGGGTGGACAGGACAAGGAGCATTGCAGAAACTGCTTTCTGAGCCCTGGCTGCAGTTGTGATGGGGGCTGGGTGTCCTCCTAATCACCATGGAGTTGCCAGAAGATGGGACAGGACTGGAGTCCCCAGTGCCCAGTATATAGCTATGGGTGAGGGGCCCATGGGGCGTGGTGAGGCATGAAGCCTATGGGCCAGGAGACCTCCCCAAATACCATGTGCTTTACCCCACCTCTACTCTTGCAATGGGGGTGACCCTGGTGGAGCAGGCCAGGTCTTTACGGGAAGTACCTATATCAGGGTCACATCTCAGTCAGCTCCCGCGTTAGGGGCCCCAGGACTGTGCGCGCAGTAGGGATGCGGTTGGGGCAAAGCAGAAGTAACAATTTCCGGTTTGCGATTGCCATGATGCAGCTACTGTCAACAACTGCTTTTCCCCCTACTTGTCTTCGCTGGGGCCTGGGGTGGTGGCCCCTACCCCCCGTTCCTAGTGACACCCCTGACCCACAGTGCCCCCTGCTCGTTCCAGCTCCCCCCAGTCCGGGCTCAATGCTGCCACCTCAGCTCAGGGGTCTTCCCAGGGTCCCTGGCTCCAACCCCCCACCTCCACCCTGCCAGAGCCAGGTGTCCCCCTCCCAGCCCACACAAACCAGCCACCCCGACCCCACTCAGCCAGGAGCACCTGGACAGGGGCAGCTTCCTTCCCCCTGGAGGCAAGGCAGGGTGGCCACCCCGGCGGGGGCAGCGGAGGCAGTGCAGTGGTGGGGCTATGGGGTGGGGGAGCGGGGTGCTGGGCGCCTGGCAGGGGCAGCGTGGGCCTGGGGGGCATTTTGGCGGGCGGGGGGCCGGCGGCAGAGCCACACCCGGGGCCGGAGGAGGGCGCGGGTTTCCCCCTGCCCTGCTCTGCTCGGCCCATGGGCCGTGGGGCGCGGGGCCGGGCCGGGGGCGCAGGGAGGGAACCCCAGCCCCGCCGGGGCGGGCAGGGCACTCACCGCCGGGCTGCGGCTGCTCGCGGGCCGGTGCAGGAAGTGACAGCGCGGCCGCCCTGCCTCCACCTGCGGGGCCGGGCCCGCGCTGACTGGCTGCGCCTCCGCCCGCCCCCGCCGCCGCCGCCGCCGCCTTCCCGGCCGCGGGCGGGGCGGCCGGGCCTCTGCCTCTGCCTCTGCCTCTGCTCGGGCCGGGCCCGGGCAGCCCCTGGGGTCTGGTCCCACGCGGGTGTCACACGGCGCTGGGCCAGACGGGCCGCAGGTGCCCCCGGGCGCTTGTCACCAGCCGCTTCGCAGGCGAAACTGGGGGGCATCCTGACCCCCGAGCTGCCGGGCTTGGGCCTGCACGTAGGACCCCCGCCAGAGGATTTGGAAACATCTGAAGCCCCTGGTGCAGGTGGAAGATGTCTGCCGGCAGTAGGGCTGCTTATGTTGGATTTGGAATTAGTTTGGGCTCATTTGGCCTGGGATACAAATAACACAAAAAAATCTGGGCTCATGAAGGCAGCTTTCTGTGAGCGCCTGAGGGATAACTACTCTTCTGGCACGGTTTAGTTCACCTGCTGAGGTGTTGGGGCCTGAAGCCCACTTGATGGAAATGGGAGGCTGCTCCCTAGCTTGCTGCTATGGCCACATGGCCGAGGGCAGGTGAAACTTGGGGTCATCTGAACCCCAAGCCTGCATATGCTTGGGCCTGCATATAGGATGCCTGCCAAAAGACCTTGGAAATATCTAAAGCCCCTGGTGGGGTTTGCTGGTTGTAGGGCCACTGATGGTTTTGGACTGACTCATGGATTTGGACTTCATTTGGCTGGGAACATGAAACATTTAAAAAAAAATCTGGATGGCATCCCTTACATGGCAGCGCTCAGCTTCTCATTGCACCCACTGTTCTCTGCCAGCTGGGAGCGCCACCATGTGTGCAAGCTACCGCAGCCCTGGGGACACCCTGAGGGTGGGATATGGGCTGGAGAAAAATAGTATCTTCCAGACATGTGGGCACATCCCACCTTCCTAGTCAGTGTGAACAGGGAGATTGGGGTATATGTCGAGGCCTGTTTGGAGCATCTCATAGTTTCATAGATGTTAGGATCAGAAAAGACCTATTACATCATCGAGTCTGACCCCCTGCCTTGGGCAGAAATGAGTGCTGGGGTCAGATGACCCCAGCCAGGTGTCTGTCCAATCTCATTTTAAACACCTCCAAGAAAGGGAACAGCACCACCTCCCTTGGAAGCTTATTCCATATTTTGGCAACCCTCACATCTCTCCCGAAGTGCAGCACACAAAACTGGGGGTGGTACTCCAGCTGCGGCCTAACCCATGCCGCATAGAAGGGAAGTATCCCCTCCCCTCAAACCCTGCCATCTTCTCCCATCCCTGGGAGGTCCCCTCTGACCCCCATATCCAAGTGGTTATAGGGCAGCATCTGCCTCCCTGGCTCCCAGAGATGGGGCTGCACCTCCCAACATCTGTGCAGTGCTGGATCAGGATGGGCCTTTCTTCATGGGCACAGTTGCAGATCTGGGCAGCAGATGCCCCTGGTGGGAAGAGCTGAGGTTGTGTATGTCCCTTCTGCTGTGGGGATCTCAGCTGCCCTTCACCTGCTCCAGGTCTGGCTCTCAAGAGCCATCATATTAATGTACCGCATCTTACATACACACAGTGACCTCTCTCCCCACATGAGACTGAGGCTGCCCAGCAAAGGCACAGAGCACAGAGTCCTCTAGGCTTGCCCTTGCCTAATGCTGGGGTGGGGTAGCAGCAGTGGCAGCACTAAGTCCAGTCTTTCCTTTCTTAGTGTGAGGGTGGAAATGGTGCCCTCCTCCACCAAGCTAATTTTGCTTTGCACCCAGAGAGGACTTGGCCTGGATCTTAGGTGTTGCCAGGGCTGGGAAGGTTGGCCCCAGTCTAGACAGATGAACTGCACTGGCTGGGGTTTTGCACTGGTGCAGGAAAGGGGCTTCATCTCCTGCTGCAAAACTGGGTGTCTCACTATTGTGACCTCCCAGGGGACTTTCTGGAGCTGGCTGACCCCCTGCAAGTTCTGTCTCTCATCCACTGACACAACAGCATAGCCTCAGTTGGGCACGTCAGTACCTACTACGCTGTGAGGGGGGTTGAGACCCAGTCTTCGCTAGTGCTGAGGTAGAGAGCGGGGACTGGATTAATGGGCAGGGCAGGGCTAGGGAGGCAGCTGTAAGAGAAGTGCTTTGGTTTTTCCCCGCATCCGTTGTGGGGGCAGTGAAGAGCGAGGCTGCTGTGCAGTGCTTCAGAGCTGTGCAGGCATCGGAGCTGAAGAGGAAGTAGAGCAGGTAGATGCTCCACACCCAGGCAGTTGGAGCGTGGCAGCCACCCCAGATAGTTGTTGTAGTACCAGACTCACAGCAGCACCAGCAAGCGCTCATTAAAGCTGCGAGCCGTGGCATGAGGAGGCTGCAGTCAGAGCCCACACTACAGGTACTGCAGCAGATGGCATGTGGCTTTGCATCACCAACTGTTTCTGCAGTGTGGAGACACCAGGGAAGAGGAAGTCGGAACTGGCCAGGCTCAGGATGTCCATGTATGAACCCCACTGCTGCTGGTGCCAACCTGTCGGTCACACAATGAAACTGTTGGCTGGCCAGCCCACTGCTGCTATGCAGATGAGGAAGGCTGTCTGCCAGACCTCTGGTGTCCTGTAAGTCTTGTTGGTGCTCTGGTAGGATGAGGCATCCAGTGACTTCATCCTCCCTTCCCAGTGGCCTGGAGACTGACTGTAAAGAAAAGAGGCAGTGGGAGGAACTCAGGGTAATGACACCTGTCCATCACCAGGGGAACCCAGGAAGCACCAGCCCCAGCTGCTTCAGAGGCAGCATGGCCAAATAGGCTGGCACTCAGGATACCTGGGTTCTGTTCCCACCTCTACAACCAACTGATGAGGAGACCGTGGGTATCCCCTTACACGTATACCTATTTCTCTATCATTTTTGTAGAAGGTTGCAGTTTCTCTGCTGTGTAGGTGCTTTTAGGCCTGAACATGTGACATGTTAATTCTAGCGTAACTCACATTTTTATAGCAATGTGAATGATACTGGGATCTGGAGCAGACAGGTGGGTAGCTGCTGCCATAGGCTTCTATCACTGTCCCTTTAGACTAGGTGGCAGGGAGGAGGTCTTCACCTGATTGCAGGAAGCAAATGGCTACCCTGAGATAATGCAGATACCCTCCCTGTACATTAGTGTAACTCACAACAGTGACGTTTTACTGCCTGATTTCTCCTGGGACAACTCTATACCAGACTCTAATAGCTTACATCACTATTCCTCTCATATCTATTCCTTACTTAAATTGGTGTGTGGGTTCACATCAGACTGAATACATTATGGGTCCAGACTCCCTCTGTGATTATAACTAGTAACTGCACTCCTACTTTTAACTCCCTGCTAGCTGAAGGCTTGGTTCTGCCTTGAGAGATGAGGGTGACTCCAGCTCTCTGCAGCTGGCAGTTCTTGGCATTGATCAGTGATTTTCACATTGCAGGAGCCTCCAACAGGCAAATTCCCTCTTCATACTCTGGTGCCTTGTACATGAGCAGCCCCAAAGGGATCCAGTTAGCCCTCGCAGTAGGAAATGGAGGGAAGTCATGCACCCAGCTCCTGAATGAACACTTGCTCAATGAGTTGCATTGCTAAGGGGTGGGGCTGCCCATCAGTGCTGCACAGACAGCCCCTGCCCCAAAGAGCTTGCTATCTAGGGACTGAGGAATGGGGAAACAGGAAGGCTGCAGTGCTGGGACATGACTGTGGTGGTGGTATTTTGGGCAGAGGGCCACTTACTGAGTTTTGGCAAGCCATTGAGGGCTGCATGACAGGCAGCCCAGAGCAGATAAATATTAATTTTCTAAATTTTTTGGGGCCCCGCAGGCTGGATAAAATGGCCTGGTGGGCCGCAACTGGCCCCCGAGCCGCATTTTGCCCACCCCTGGGCTATTATCTCTCACAGGCCAGCAGGGAGTGCCCTGTGCCCCCAGGATCCAGACCAATCTGGACCCCTTTGACTCCTGAGGCACCTCCCAGCCCCATGTGGAGAAAGGGTCCTTCTCTTGGGTCTCAGGTATGGAAGCCAAGGGATATCCAGGAGCTCCCACAGAGTCCAGACACTCCTCTCAGACACACACCAGCTATGCTCCTGTGGGAGCTAAGTTGGTAGGGATAGGGCAGAGGCAAGGCAGTGAACCCAGCAGGTCCTGTAGGACTTTTGGCCACTGGAGGTACCACATCCTCAAGCCAGATCCCAGCTGGGTGGCTCAGCCAGTCCTTGCTGCTGTGTGCACACTTGGAAGGAAACCCAATCTCCTTTGCAGTTGTTTGTCCATCTCCTTGTACCACACCAGGAGTTGCAGTGTCTGCTGCCCCACACTAAGCCCCACTGGGAGGCCTGACCCCAGCTGTGTCAGAGCAAGTAGGAGGGCATTTTGGTCATAGATAGCATCAGACAATGCCTGCTTCTTGCAGCTCTGGGCTCTGAGCTGGTGGGCAGCAGCTAATGAGGCAGAGCCTATCTCAGTCTGGCACTGTGGGGAGTTGATCTGGGTGATCAGCTGGGGATGTGCATGTGGGAGGTCTCTGGAGAACCCAGTTACCTAGCCCAGGAGGCCCTGAAAAGCAGGGACTCATTGGATGGGAGATCAGCTGCATGTTATGGTTTTGAGGTGGGCCAGGGAGATGGGGTGCCTCAGGCTAGACAGCTCTGGCCAGTGACAGAGTGGGTGTGCAATGGGTTTGGGGTCTGTGGTGCATATGCATGTACATCTAGGGTGTCAGGAGTCTTAGGCTCTCTTCCTAGCTCTGGCACTGGCTGGTTAAGCTCCATATCTCAGTCTCCTGTTTGAAGAGCTATAGTGACATATTTCAGTGCCTAGGATAGAGATGTGGGCTGGGGGAGAACTGTGTTGGCCAGTGGGGAGCAGGGAGAGGGGAGAGTAGGCAACAGGAGAAGAGTCATACCTGCCTGACTCTTCACTCAGGCAGCAGCTGGTGCTGCTGTGGCTACTGCTGTTGCGGGTCAGGCAGTAGCACAGGTTCCCTGGGGTTGTTCCTAGTGCCCCAGTCACTCCTCCCCTCAACCCAGGGCTGTTCCTGCTGTGGTAAAGATTCCCTGGGGGAGGGGGCAATGCTTGTGCCCCCTCTAAGTCAGTGCCCATGGTTGGTGGCCTGCTTGCCCACCCCAAGTTACGCTGCCCCTCTGCACAATGCCTTTCCTTCCCTCTTCACTCAATGTGGGTCTCAGTGCGTGCTTGCAATAGGACAACTCTGGTGTCACGGAGGGAAGTTCCAGGGGTTCTCACCTTGGGACAGGCTGCCTTCCCAGGCTGGGAGGAGGCCCAACGTGGCCACTGGCTAGTAGAGAGCACTGGGTGGCTCTCCTGTCCTTCCTCCATTGTCTTATCCCCTCTCCTTTGGACTGGTGTTCAGCTCAGTCCACCTCTAAGTCCAGAACACCCCAAGTTCCCCTGTGTTCTTAGCTCACCTTGCTCCTCTCAGAGGGAGGTGGGGAGGGAAGGGAGCAGCTCTCCTTGACCCGAAACTGCTGCACCAGTTCTGATTGCTCAGGGAGCCCCAGCTTCCAGCATGGGTTCAAGCCAACCTGATCCTCCCCATCCCTCTGGAAAGAGAGCACCAAGACTGGGGGTGCTGTGTTCCTGGCACCTCTGGCTGGATGAAAGATCTTGAGGTCCTGTTTGCCAGGGCACCTAGGCCTGCCTTCCCTTCCTTGAGGGCACAGGGCTGGGGACCTTCCTCCCCTCTTCTTCCATGAGGCGGGCAGAGACACTAGGGCCTGCTCCAAGGCCATCCTCCAGTGTCTGTGAGCATCTGCTTGGACACATGATGGGACTGAGCCTGAGTGCACTCTATATGGGGGTGAGGGGGTGGGGTGGGGTGGAGTGGGGGGGATGTATCCTCTTGTGGCCTTCCACTAACCACAAAGATCCCATGATCTGTATTCCCTTGCTACTCTGGCCAAGCCCCAACCCCTGGCCAGGGCAAATGTAGCTGAGGAGTTGACTATTGCTGAGCTGTCCACTCAAAGATCCCTGCGCTTGCTGTATTTGCATCCAGTGGCTCTGTAGCTCCATCTGATGGTTGCCCTGTGTCTGTGGGCTCCCCATGCTAACACCCCTTTGACTAGGGTAGTAGCAACCCATACTTCCAAATGAAAAGGCTGTGGGTTTGATTCTTACACAAAAGACCTGCCTGGGGAGCTGTGTTAGGTGAGATCCAATGCAGTGGGAGCCTTCAGGTAGAGATAATGTGGCAAAAGATATGCATCCCCAGCTGTGGGAGTATCTGGATATGGGCATGGGTCCCCATTTTGTCCAGTGCTGAGTAGTCCTTCCTGATAGCCTCTTACTGTCAACTGGGGTTGGCACTAAGTAGTGGAGTTAGCCTGTTGGGGAGGACAGTCCAGGGGGTGAGGGGAGGGTGTACAGAGGCAGGGGCATCCCATATGAGCATCCCAGGTGGCAGGGCAAAGGTAGATGCCAATTTACAGCAGAGCCTCTCAGGGGACTGCCTCTCTGTTACAGGGAGATATGGGTGGCCAGCAGTCCCCAGAGAGGCCTGGAGATTTGCTGGCTTGGTATTTAGACCCTGTGACTTGAGGGAGCAGATAGGCAGGGGGTCCAGGCTGTTTCCAACCTAGGGCTGCCTGGCAAGGAAGAACAGACTCCTGGCAGTACAGTGGACTCTGGATCATACCCCACTCTAAAGCTGTGGCTCCCTCCAACACAGCCACATTCAGCAGCTACAGCCACTGCCACACAACAGCGTGGAACAGTGTCTCCAATGACTGTCTACCCAGGCTGGCTTCCCTGAAAAGGCCACAGTGGCAGGCAGCAACCTGAGGCCCAACAAAACTCATCCCTTAGACCAGGTCTTTCCCAGGACTTGTGTCTCAGGCTGGCACAAGATGATTTCTCCCTGGCACTCAAGTACCAGCTGGTGTCAGGTTGCCCAGACCTGACATGGACAGGATGAGCAGGGCCACATGAGTGCTGGGTTGTGTACTCACTGCAAGCCCCAAGCAGCCACAGGTCCACTGTAGCAGCAGGACAAGGTGCTAAGCAGGGCTCCCCTGTAGTTGGCATGGCTTTGTGCTGATAAGTAATTAACATCAATCCCCCCTGCCCCTGGAACATAAAGTGAGACTTACCATGGCAGGAATCTGGGGGTGAGGGGCTGGAGATGGAGAGCACCTCCATGCACAGGTTCAGTCTTTCCCAGGTCTCTAAGTGCTGATGGACTGGCAATCACTGAGCAGCCACTAGGAGCTGCTTGATATCAGAAGGGAGGCAGAAACCAGCTGCGTACATCTCTTCAGTCAGAGGAGAAGGGCAGGGATTATGCTTCTGAGAGCAGAACAGAAGCTGATCCTTCTACCCAGCCCACCCCCAAGTTCCTCTGAACTTCAGCCTTTCCCCTTTCAGGCTGTGAACTCTGGATTGCTTTTATACCAGCCTCTCATAGCCTAGGGAAGACAGGTAGAACAGATCCCTGGCCCAGGATCTTTCCTGCCTGGCTGCTGCAAAACTGTACCACTACCCACAGGAGGTGCTGGTCTATGGTGGGGAATCCTCCCTGGCAGATTGAGGCAACAGGGTCCTGATTTGCCAACTGGCACTGGCAAAGACAGAGCTCCTGCTGCCCTGGGAGAGATCACAGGACAGGGAGCACTCATCAGGAGGTAGAAAAGAAGCAGGGGCTTTTTTAGTTTTTAATTATTTTTTTTGCCTCTTAGGGTGACTTTGCCCTGAATGGGGCATACAGAGCTCAGAGCTGGGATTTGAGGTCTTTCCCCTCCAGAAAATGGCAGCTCTACTCTAGCCCCAGAGTGGGAGTACTGGCTGACCCATGAGGATGGAGAATGGGGCACAGGGCCTTTCTGTGTTAGGGGACACCAGCTCTGCTCCAGCCCTGAGGCTGTCTGGGTTGAGGAATGGGAAGAAGGCAATTGACATTTACAGTAACTCCAACCAGGGCATGACAGAGGCAGCACTCTGCAGTGAAAGTGGTAGCTGAGGCCTGGGAGGGGGGTGTACAGGGTCAGACATGTTTCTTGGCATTGATTAAGCAGGCACGAGGCTGAGATGGGGATGTGCACTCTGGTCTGCCAGGCTGTGCAGAGAGGGGAGGTCCTGGGGATGGGCAGTTCTGGGCCTGTTACTCTGAGTTGGAGAAAAACCTGGCAGAGAGGCAGATTGAGTAGGGGCCTGGAAACCATAACACCTGGGTTTTCTCTCAGCTTTGTCACTGACCTGTTGGGCACTGGGTAAATCACTGCCCTGAGCCTCAGTTTCCCCTCCCACTGTGCTTGACCTCTTTAGTCTCAAGATGTCATAAAGATTTGAATTCTGGCCCTGCCCTATCTGCGAATCAGCTTGTGGTTAAACATGCCTGCTGAGACTGAGAAACCACAGCTACAATACTGCTGGTCTTGAGGCTTTGCAAGCAGCTGGAGCAGATTGTTTTTGCTCCTGCCTGTCCCGACAGGTGGTGAGTGGGAGGGGGTCAGGGTCCAGGTATCCAAGATGGGTAAGCCCAAAGCTATCAGGCACTGATAAGCCAACTGGTGGGAGCCGGCCCTTCATTGCCCCTAGTGGTGGGAAAGGATGTACTTTGTTGTGATCACTGAGTAGAGACTGCTGATCATGGATGGTGCTGGGGGACATGCCCCTTTAGCTCTCTAGCTACCCCTGCCCCCCACCTCAAATGGTGCTGCTTACACTGAGGTCATTAAGTGGCAATGAGGAGGCTCCTGGCCCCTTCCATGCATCTCTTGCTATGGAAACTGCTCTATCTGGGGTGCCCGTGCTTTCACCACACAGTCACCAGACCATGGGCAGCTACCAGCATGTAAACAGCTGCACTCAGTGGACCGTCAGGGCTGAGGCAAACCCGTGTGACATGTCTGTGTGCAGGGAGCAACAAAAAAATTGCCACAAGTCAGAACCAAAAGACTGAAAAGAGGGAAGCTGCAGAGAAACAGGAAGTGTTGGGGCAAAACAAAGGAAACCTTGGGTCATTTCCACCAGCTCCAGTTGTGAGACTCTGACAAGGTCAGAGGCAGCCCCACTTCCCTGAATGCATCTGGACCCCCACAGCCTCTCCAGGGGAGGACTAGCAAGCAGGAATGATGATGGGGACGCCTTCTTGAACAATGTCTGTTAAGGAAGAAGCAATGGTGAGGTCAGCAGCTCTGTGCAAAATGCGTGTTGCTGGGAGCCTCTGTTTGCTTACACCTATCATGTGGCTCTAGGAGGTTGGAATGGAAATCAGAGGGCAGGAGTCTTTGGTGGGTGCTGGGAGGGGTGTGTCTGTGAGGGAAGCCCAAGCGGTCAGTACTGGACCCAGGCAGCTCTTGCACATGCACCCAGCTCTCGGAGCCCTGCACCCCACAAGTGTCTAGAATCTAACACAGGCAGGTTCCCTCCTAGCTGTGGTCCCTTAGGGGTCCCTTGCATCCCTTCCTAGTGGTGGGGTGAAAGCTGCCAGTGCTGGGGGGCCTCAGCCAGATTCTGTGGCAGGCTGATGCCCCCCGGGGCAGGAAGGGTCCTTTACCACTAAATAGGCACAACCACATCCCAGTCCAGGCTGTCAAAAAGATGTCCCAGACTTGGGCCCCTTGCCAGGCCTGAGGGAGGAAAGGGACTCAGAGGAAAAGTGTGTTGCTCAGCAACTGGCAATGCAGAACATACTGGGATTCTCCTGCAGCACAAACAGAGCAGGGAGGGGATGAGAAGAGGGAGCATTTCTGGGCAGGAGCATCCTGAGGAAGAGGGGCTCCATGGGTCCCCAAGCATACACTGCCAGCCCCCTGTGGCCTGAGTGCATTGCCTGAGGACACCTCATTGAGGTGAATTGGGCACTTTGGTGCAAGCCCCTGTTTACAAAGCTGCGCCCACCACAACCTCTTCCCTGAGTGCTGCAGGAGCAAACAGCCTCGTGCTCCAAGGAAGCCTTTTGGTCCACAGTCACAATGCTTCCCACTGTTGGCTAGCTCTCTTCGTCTCACACACAGCTGTTCAAATAAGCCCTTGGCCCTGACATTTCCAGGCAACCTCCCTGAAGCTGTTCCACCACACAGCTTCACTCTGCTCCTGCTTTGCCAATGGACATTTACTGTGGGCAGTAGCTTCTGCTGACACCACCTCTCACTCCCCTTAATTTGACTTAATTGTTCCTTCCACTTAACTCAAAGGAAAGGGTGGTTGTTGCCCGTCTCAGCTTTTATGAGGCTAGTGATAGTCAATGGGTGGAAAGGAGACTCCCTACTGCTTTTCAATGGCAGCTGAAGCTCTTAAGGAGCAGGGTGCCATGTCATGGAGGGCTCCTTGAGGGTCTTCCAGGCCCTGATGCTAGCGCTGGAATTTGGGAGGGCATTTCATAGTTTCATAGTAGCTAGGGTCAGGAAGGATCTGAACAGATCATCTAGCCTGACCCCCTGCCACAGGCAGGAATGAATGCTGGGTTCACAAAACCCCAGACAGGTGATCATCTAACCTCTTCTTGAATTTGCCCAAGGTATGGGGCAAGGACCACTTCCCTGGGAAGTTAGTTCCAGATTTTGGCCACCCTAACTGTAAAATATTGCCTTCTTATCTCTAACCTAAACCTATTCTCCATCAGCTTATTACCATTGTTCTTTGTCACCCCAGGTGGTGCTGGGGAGAAAAGGGCTCTGCCTATTTGCTGTTGATCTCCCCTGATGAGCTTGTAGGCAGCCAC
>JAGPOW010002698.1:202067-214891 GCA_030014935.1 Caiman crocodilus | reverse complement strand
CTCTTTCTTCCTGATGGTTGCTTATATGTTGTGCATGGTGATGTGGGTAATTTTCATACTGCAACCAATGCATTTGGAAGTGATTGGAGAGCTGAGTGCCAGAATGAAGGACAGGCGGTGACACAAATTTGGTTGCACACTGAAGCAGAATTTGAGGAAGTTGCCTGGCTTCATTTCAAATGCATGTACACTGGATGTGTTGAAGGAGAAGAAGAGACTACTCAAAGACACCGGCTTCTTTCGATATCAGCCTTTCAAAACATGTTCCAGTGCTGTGTCATCATTCGGTACATGTCTGAGGGCCATGCTGGCAGTGTGGAGGCTGCAGCAGACAGAGTAACAGTGAATGTTGTACAATAAATGCTGAGTCTTTTGCAAAGTGCTGCATGCTGTGAATACCGGATAAGCGTATAATTTGTTCAAATGTATAACACAATGCCAAGCCAAATGTACTATTTATTGCTTATATTGTGGGAGATCCCAGATACCTGCCTATTGGTTAAGTAGTGCACATGGCATCTTCTAGTTGTGCTGTCTACTTTGTAACCTAATGGTGCTTCCATGAACTGCATAGTAACTGTGACTGTAGCTGTTTACAGTGTAACTAATTGTACTCCCTTTAGCTAAGCCAGAAGCAGTGAGGGGAAGCAGCTGCCCAAGAATTGTTATTAAAAGCTTTGAAAAAGACCAGAGCCAGTCAGCTTTGGGGCTGCTAATCCCGGGCGCTGACAGGACTGGGTCCTTCGTGAGCACTGCTTACTTTAACTTTGGATAAGTGCATATTGTTTACAACCCTTTCTCAGCCCTGAGATTGCATGCTTAAATGGCGAATGCCCCAGAACACAGAACACATGGAGCACGAGGGGGTTGGCTTGTTTTCCAGCTGCAAGCCTCCAGCTCTTCAAAGACAGGGGAGCCACAACTGTGAGCATCACCCCAGCAGAGGGGGTGTTTGCCATGATGGAGAAGCTGTGCTAGGCAGAAGAAAGAGGGTGAGAGGTGGCCTCATCTGGGGTGAGCTCCAGAGAAACAGAATCTGAGGAAATAGGGCTGGGAACACACTCGGGAGGTCACATCTAATCCAACCCCTGCTCCCAGCAGCATCACCCATCCCCAGCTGGGCCTCAGCAAAGGGATGTGCTCATGTCCTCCTCAGGCAAGAGCCAGAAGCGTGCTGTTGGCTGCTGTCATTGGGTTGTGCATGTTTGTCTGGGTCTGTGATGCCTGCCTTTGCTGTCCCAAATAAGAAGGCAACTCCACTGGTCAGAAACCTTGCCTGTCTCTGCTCTGGGGCTGGTCCCAAACTTCACAGGGGTGAGGAGTTCAAAGGGGTGTACTGAGAGGGGGCATGGATATTTGGCCCATGCCCAGCAGCAACAATGAAGGATTTGGAGGGCCCAGGTGGGAGGGCATGATGTATATGGGCCTTACTGAGTTTGATTATTGGTGCCACTCTGGCCCCTGTGTGTCCCTGGATTATGTGGCATGGATCTTGAGTGTCAGCTGCTGGTGCCTTGTGGACCACTGTTTGCCCCAGAGCACTGCTCCCTTCCAGCTCTTCCCCACTGCCACAAGGGCACCTCAGGGCTACAGAAAGCAGAGCATGAGGGAGTCTGAGGAGGCTGGGCCCATCCTATGACAGGCATAAAGACGATGCCCCCTTAGTGCCAATGTAGAGTTGAGATCAGACAGAACAGGGAGTGGATTCTCTGCTCATATTGGGCAAATGCCCAGGTACTGTGGACACTTGTGGGGCCAGAGGCACTGGGGTTAGTGTGACTGTGTGGGGCCTTCCAAGGATCACCAGAGCAGACACGGCCTTGGTGTGTCCCTGCCTGTATAGCCATGCTGAGGGTCCCAGTCTTGTGGCAGTTTCTTCCAGCTCTGGACCTGATGCTGCCAGCTTTTGGGAAAGGCCTTAGTTACTATGGGGATGGGAGGGGGCCTCCTGGGACACCAAGACCAGATTTTGCTCTTACAGGCAGCCATGTTGCATGAACATTGATCCAGCTCCACCTTAAAGCTAGACAGCTCCCTCCTCTCACACTCCTCCTGGTGACAGGCTGCTCCAGGTCCTGGCTGCATGGATGGTCAAATCCCCAGGCATGGCTGAAAACAGTTCCAGTTTATGACAGTCCATCATTACTATAAACAGGGCTGAGGAGGCGGGGAATGGAGGTGGGCATCAAAGACTTGCAGTCCTAAATCTGGCAATCCCACAACGCTTCTTTTCTTGCTATACCAACACTTAACCTGACAAACGGGAAATCTGGCTTGTAGCAGCTGCTTCACTGCTGGAGGTAGGTTGGGGTGGGGGGCAGGTTATTCTAAAGATCTTGAGTTGACTACAGGATGTCAGGGGGCATGCTGAGGCTGTCGTGTATGAGAGGGCAGGTGTTATGGATCCTTGTGGTTGCAGGGTGGTGGACTTAGCAACCTGGACATCTTTCCATTTGGGGGTTCCTAGGTGTCTGCTCAGTAATGCTCATGTGCTACCTGTTTGTGATCACTTACAGCTTCTCCTAGGGCTCTTACTAGTCACTACCATTTCCCTGTGGACTGAGGAGATGCAATTCTCTGAGGGATCTACAGATGTCATAGTGTCACTTCTCTTTGCATTAAAATGTTGCTTCTTTTGATTAAGAAGCTTCCGCAAATCATCTACGGGGAAACTGAAAGGAATGTGGGAGTGCTGGCCAACATTTCCAGCATGAATACAGGCAAAGCAGTCCCATCTGCCTGGGGGTCCTATATTAGCTCTGAGGACATCTGATGGTTATAGACCAGAGTCTCTCTTCCAGATCCTGACTCTTAGGTCTGTTCTTGTTTTGTCCATATTCTCTTCCAGCTAAGGCCCAGCCAATCTGACAATAGAATGACTTATAAATAGCTCCCACTCTTTCTTAGAGTTTGGCAAATTGCAGGGCGTTTTCCTGTAGTTTTTTGTTGTTGTTCTTTTCGTTAATGGTGTGTTCCAAAGGAAAAACTGTTCCCTGGCCAGTTTGGAAGATGCTAGGAATTATTCCATCGGGGTGTCAGCTTCTCAGTGTCTCAGCCACATACAAAAATACAGTCTTTTGGAAAACCTCAGGGCATTCTCAGATGAAGAGAAGGCTTTCCGGTGAACAGCTGCTGCTGTAAAAACGTATCAGTTTTGCTCAGAGGCTGCTAGCTCAGAGCACTGTGGTCTAGCAGCTCTGAGAGAACCCAGAGTTATACCAGTCTGCGCTTTCAAAAATATTCTCTCTCTCCTCTGCAGGGATCTTTAGCTAAAACCACAGCTTTGTGTAAACTGAATGGGGAAGATCTTTTCTTTTCCTTCTCTGTAGGTTCACACAGGGTGTTTATTAGCGTCTGCCTATTTTAGCAAAACCTCTTTCCGCTTTCAAATGCCATCCTCCAAAGCATCCTAAAAGAGGACAGACAGCAAGTTCCTCTTTGCAGCAAATGGAAAAAAGAGCTCTATACCTCTCATCTTTTCTGTGTAGTATACAAATTTCTATCCTACACTTAAGGTGACAGCAGCCCGTTGGTTTTATAACTTCTTGGATTTATTTGTACCAGTCTTCTGCTTAGGAGAAACTTTGATCATAGGATGTGCAGACCCTTTTTGTCTAAAAATATTTTAAATAAGCAATACAAGCCCCTCACCCCATTAAAAAGGATCCTATTATGAAAGAGTTTCTGTTTCTGCTATGAGCTGTTGGCTTTGGAATAACAGAGAAGGTGATAAAACTGTTGACCTTGTAAGTCTCGCTCTGTGAAGTGAACCACAGCTCCTTAGATCCTGCATGGAAAGGGCCACAATAGCATTTCAACTAGACCCCTCAGCAGAGGAAGCAGTCAGTACTTTTGCATTTCCCTCTCTTCTTGAGGAGGAGCAAGCAGGTCTCTGAGATGGAAAGCAGCATAGCAGGAGCAAAGCAGGAAGCTCAATGTTGTGCTCTCTGGCTCCTCCCTATGTGCCCCATCACATGGTAAGGGAACATGGCTTTTGCCTGTAGGCCCTTGCTTGAATGGAGCAAACCTTTTTGGCTCTTCTGTGCATTATCCTTTATCCGGCTGATTGTTCTGATCTTAAATTAGCAGGTATTTAGGAAACTTGTAAGGAAATGTCTTCGTTAAGCATTTCCTGTCATGTTCTGTGGAATTCCTGATCTCAGGAAGGAAGCTCTGTTGACAATGCAGAGGGCCAGGCCAAGGCGCACAGCTCAAGTTTCAGCTTGGCTTCCATTGCTCACCAGGGACCATCCTCTGCTTGTGTGTGGAGACACCCAGTGGCTGAAGGGAGTAGTGCAAGTGAGCCAAGGTGGTGGTATTAAATGCTAGGGCTGTGCAAATTGGCACCGCTTCACTTGGACTTCCTTTTCAACATTTGGGTGGGACACTGTTTCATTTCAAGTTTTGTTTAATTTCAAAAGCACTGTTTCTTTTCATGTCATTAAAACTATTTCACTGTTTCAATGCTGTCTCAACATTTTGCCCATATACTATTCCCTACCCAGTGCAGGGAAGATCAGTGCTGCCACTGGCCCCAGCTGACAGCACCAGCCTCCTGTCATCCGGCAGGCAGATTGGGGCCCACACCCCCAGGAGGAGTCCAGGACAGCCCCTGCAGCCCTCCTGGGGGTGTGGGTGAGCCCCTGATCTGCCTGCTGGATGACAGGAAGCTAGTGCTGCAGGCTGGGGTAGTGGGAGCACTGCTCTTCCTGGCATGGGCTGTGTCCAGCACCAGTCCCAGCCAGCAGTACCAGCCTCCTGTGATCTGGCAGGAAGACTGGGGGCCTGCACCCCCAGGAACAGTCTGGCACAGACCCCGCAGCCCTCCTGTGGCTGTGGGGGGCCCCAATCAGCCTGTGGGATCACAGGAGGCTGCTCCTGCCACCTGGGATGGTGCCAGGAAGCTCCTTCCACCCAGCTCCAGGAAGGAGTCCAGCACAGCCCCTGCAGCCCTCCTGGGGGTGTGACAAGCCCCCAGTCTGCCTGCCGGATGACAGGAGGCTGCTCCTGCCACCCAGTGCTGGGAAGATCCGTGCTGCCACTGGCTCCAGCTGACAGCACCAACCTCCTTCTATCCGTCAGACAGATTGGGGGTTCGTCTGCACCCCCAGGAGGGCTGTGGGGCTATACCAGACTCCTCCTGGGGGTGTGGGTCCCTGATCTGCCTGCCGGATCACATAAATAACCAGTAGTAATAATATACTCTGCCTAGCAGAGAGGGCAGAGACATCAGAGAGAGGGTAGATTCTGTGCTACCCAGCCCCTGTCAGGAGCTCTGATATTAGAAAGGACCTTAGCCTACACTGTCCAGACCTGCCTTTCCCAGTAGGGAGGGTCCCCTATCTGCTGGCAGGATGGGATGGAGCTGGCACACAGCTGGGATAGCCTGTGATTGCTGGGCCCCTGCCAGCAGAGGGAGCAGGCAGGGTGAGAGATGGCCCTGGGATGGAACATGTAGGGGGCAGAACAGGGGGAAGCAGTGGTGCAGAAGCCCTGATTGCAGTGTAGGGGGTACATGGGGAAAGGGAGGAGTGAAGACACAGATAGAAAGGGGCAAGTTGTAGGGATGGGTTGTGGAGCCACGGTGGGAGCAGGGCGGTGTAGTGACTTGGAGCTGTTGGAGAGCAAGGGTGAAAGCAGAGAGTCACAGGGGAGTGGTGGTAGTGAGGGCACATGGACCTGGTGCGGGCACGTGGGACGGTGGAGGAGTGGTGCTAAGGGGCCATGGGGCCATGTGGGGTTGGGGGCAGGGGAGTGAGGACACACAGAGCCGTGTGGCACAGAGCTGCTTGTACTACTCTCTAATCCCTGCTAATTGGCTTTGCCCCCTGGCCATCTCCCCTCCTGTTGGTGGGGGTGGGGGGTGGAGGGAGTTAAGAGGATTTTCTTGACTCCTTCTTAAGGTGCTGCTGTCCCGTGCCCTTGCTCTCTGCCTGTTCCAGAGGTGCCTGACTGCCTGTCCACGGCACCCCGTTGTCCAGCCTCATGCCACGCAAGCAGCCAAGCAAGGCTGAAAAGGACACACACAAAGAGGCTGAGATCCCGGGCAAGGGCAAGGCGGGAGAAGTGGGGGAGAAGCCCCCCAAGGACAAGGAGGAGCCCAAAGCCAGCAAGAGCCCTGGCTCAGAGACCCGCTCCAATGCACACTCTGGCCACATGCACAAGAGCAGCAAGAAGGGCCATGGCGACCCCAACGCTGCTGCCATCAAGGTCTACTCGCCTTTCCTCAACACCGTCTTCGGCAAGGTGTGCCATGGGCACTAGGGTGGGGCAGGCCAAGGGAGGCACCAGGACAGAGATCTGAGGGGCACTTGGGCTCTGCAAGGGGTGGGGAGGGTGTGGGGAGCTGTGCAGGTTGGGGAGGCAGTGGGCATTTTGGCAGGGGTAATGGTGCCTGTTGGGGGGCTGCTGGGGTGTAGTGGGGCAGCGATGTGGGGCACATGTGGCTGAGTGGGCATGGCCACTAGGGGTGGTCTGGGGTGGGATAGGGGTAGTCTACTGGGGGCAAGGCAGGGGGCATCTGCAGGGGCACACCTCTGTTAAGGCAAGTGCTTGAGAGGAAGGGAAGTGGTAAGTGCCCTGGGAACCCAGTCCTGCTCTAAGGAGGGAGCTGCCTGACTGGTATGCCCCATTAAGAACAAGGTCTGTCTCATGGGCCTGAAGACCGGGCTCCCACCCATGGCTCAAACGGCTCCCACAGCTGGCCAGCTTTACTCAGACCCTCGTAGGGACAGTATCTGTCTCCTCCCTCACTCAGTGTTTCCTCTGCCTCCTGTCCCACCAGTGTGCTAGGACCCTGCCACCTTGACTAGCTGGGGTGAATAGGCCCCTCTGAGCTATCTGCCAGGAGTCTGGCAAATCCTGTTAGCCCAGAGCAGGGACCTGGTGCTGGAATAGCAAGGCAATGGGAGCAAAGGGCGGGAGCTGGGACCTGCGCCAGGCTGCCCAGGCCAGGGCTGGAGATCACAGCTTTGCTGCAATCTTCCTAATCCTGCCTTCAGGAGGTTAATTTTGGCCAGCTTTTGTCACCTGCTTCTGTGGCTTCTCTGTGAAGGTTACACAGGCTTACTACCCCATCCCCTTCCCTTGCCACCGTCCCTGGGGACAGCACAGCATGGTGCGGTTCATGCTCATAGATGGGACTCTTCCCCCCACCCCTGCCATACCTGTTCCTTCAGTGGCACCCTGCTTCCCCCAGCCCAGAAATCTGGATGAGGAGTGGATCCAGACAGGAGCCAGGTTGGTTTGGAGTGGGGCAGAAATGGAGCAGGGCTTTTGTCCTCAAGTCCAGGGTGGTGGGGGGACTGACCACAAAGTGAGGAAGAGGCTCCTTGTCTGGGTGCAGGGTACTGGCTCCTCAGGCCAGAGGGAGTGGGGGGTGGGCTTTTCCCCTGCAAAGGGTGCTGGTTCTGTTCCAGCATCATGGTAGGGGCCACTTGCCCAGGGGGTGGAGAAGGGGTCCTGGACTGTCTGGGGCAGGCTGGTGGGGGCAGGAGCAAAGGGCTGTGGCTGCTGTCCATGTGGCATGCTCCTGGCTCTTGGCCCATGCTGATCCCGCTCTTAACGGATGATGCCGTCTTAATGGGGAAGGTGAAAAGAGATCGAGCTATAAAGGGAAATGGGGGTGAGTGGCACGAGGTGATTAGTGGGAAGCTGCTGTCTGGCTTAGGCCATGAGCCCTGAGTTGCTCATGTCCCCTGGGACCACAGACCCCACCCCTCCTCACGGGCATGGTGCCCTGTGGTTCCTTGAAACTGGCCCTGCATGGGGCTGGGGCATTTGCAGGGGGTTATTTGGAATATCTGCCCCAGGGTCTAACTGCTCCCTTTCCTTTCTGTCCCAGGAGAGGGAGCTTTCCCCGGAGGAGATAGATGGTGAGTTGGCATAATGGGCTGCGGGGGAAGGAGTCTGTATCTTAGCCCCTGGGGATGTTTGGGAGACGGCAGGCTGGATGGGAGCTTTGTGGCCAGGGCAGGGGTTGACCTCTGGGTCAAACCAGGAGGGGTTCAGTCATGAGCCTAGTGCTGTCATGCCACCATGACCAGCCCTCTCAAAGGGTGGGCACGGGCCTCTGGGAGGGACACAGGGCCTGGTGCCTATGGTGGAGCTGCATTTTTACATACACCTCAAGCTGTGAAGCCTCACAAGGGGCACCCTTTCTCTGCCACCCCTGGGCAGAGCTTCCCCTTAAGTAGCCCTACCTGCCAACCTTTTTCACAGCCAGTACTGTGGCAAGGAAGTTTGGCACCTGGGGAAAGCCCACATTGGCAGCCCACCCTTGCCTCAAGCACAGATCTGGAGGGCACAGGCCCCTCCCATGCTTCTCTGGGATTGCACCCAGCAGCGGGTGCTGTCTTCTCCTGTCCGCACGCCCCACCAAATAAGCTGCTTGTGGCTCTGTCCCACACCCTGCCCCACCTGGACAGTGCCTGTTGGCACCCCTTTGCTGCAGTGCCCAGGGCAGTCTCCCCACTTGATCTCTGCTCCCTACAATGCTGCTTGCAGCAGAAGATCTTGGGTGACTGCTGCATTAGCATTGCCCACACCCAGGGCATTATGATAAAAAAAACTCCCAAGAGGGGAACCAGGGGTGCCCAAGCCCCTCATGCTGCATCCCAGCCAGGGGTAGCAGGGCAACTCTGTGCTCAGGGCAACTGCAGTTTTTGGAGCAGTGCCGGCTTCTCTGGTGCTGACTGTTGAGGTATGCTCTGCCACCAGTGGGGTTGTGGCTATTCTTGTGCCCCTCCCACAAGATTCAGGGCTTCTGCCCTGGTCTTCTGCCTTCTCTCAGTTACACTACTGATCCCAGCCACTCCAGGCACTTGCTCCCGTGTCATTTGGGACAAGAGTATTAGTTAAGAAGTATAAAAGTGATAGGGAGGGACCCTGTGAGGACTTGGCCTTGGAAATTTTAGGGAGTTGGTTCTGAAGACCCTCCCAGGGGATTCACTTAGGATCAGGATGGTGTTTTCTGTGTGCCAGCACTGAGGGGGTCCCCGGATCTTTCCCCTGGCAGAGCTGCTAGATGCCTTCAAGGAATTTGATACAGACCAGGATGGCTACATCAGCTACAAGGACCTGGGCCCTTGCATGCGGACAATGGGCTATATGCCTACCGAGATGGAGCTCATCGAGATCTCTCAGCACATCAAGATGAGGAGTAAGCATGGCCTGCCTTCTGTACCCTCCTTCCACACTGCCCACTCCGTGGGTCCCTGCCTCAGACAAACCCCTCCCCCCATGCTGTCCCTGCTTGGGTCTCTGCCCCAGACAGACCCCTCGTTCATGCTGCCCTGCCGTGCAGTGCTTCTGCAAAACATGCAAGCGTCTCTAATTGCTTGTGTGCCCTGTGCAGTGGGTGGCCGTGTGGACTTTGAGGACTTTGTGGACATGATGGGGCCAAAGCTGAGGGAGGAGACGGCCCACATGGTGGGTGTCCGGGAGCTGAAGATTGCCTTCCGTGAGGTATTGGTTAGGGGGGATGCTAGGGCTTGGCATGGGGTGTGGGGTGGGGACCAAGGTATAGGGGAGCGGAGTGTGAGTGTCTTCGGCATGGGCATAGGGGGAAGAGGTCCCAGTTTAGCCATCCTGGGCTCAGCCTCCTGTTCTCTGCCCTCCACACAGTTTGACATGGATGGAGATGGGGAGATTAGCAGCACGGAGCTGAAGGATGCCATCTCCGCCCTCCTTGGGGAGCAACTCAAGATCCAGGAGGTGGAGGAGATCCTGCAGGATGTGGACCTCAATGGGGATGGCCATGTTGACTTTGATGGTGAGGCTGTGGCCCCCTGGGCCCAAGAATCCCCACCCTAGTCCCCAGGGAGCAGCCTCTCCCTCAACCCTGATCCCCAGGTCAACCTCCTGTCCTTGCCTGGATCTTACAGTAGTCTGATCCTTGCACAGACCCCAGCCCAAGAGCCCTCTAGCCCTAGACCTCCAGACAGAGGTGTAACATGAGAGCTCTCCATGCTGGGAAGTGGTGACAATTTTCAGCACTCCTTAATCAGTGCCCAGGACTTTTGTCCAGGTTAGCCCCCATGCCCCCCAGGCTTGGGGAGCCCTGAGGGGCAGGTTGGGAGGGTGGGAAGGACAACCAGTGCTAGAACAGGTAGGCAGAGACAAATGGAAAGGGGTTGTGTGGACTCATGTGGGGCTGGAGGGGTACAGTCCATGTTGGATGATGGAGGAAAACTTGTGGCCCATGGCCTGTGGCTGCCCTGGGCTCTTGTCCCACTCCCCATGACCCCACAGCCCCAAGCTCCCCAGCTGGAGCCCAGTCACATGGCTCAGTTATCATTCCTATGGTCATGGGAAAATAGGGCTGAAAGACACCTCACAAGGGCATCTAGTCCAGCCCCCTGCTTGAGGAAGGAGCATCCCTGACTTAACCGTCCCAGCAAAGTGTCTGTCCCAGTCATGGACCTAGGTGATGGGGGCAGAGGGCAGGCACTAACTGAAATAGCCAGGCTATGATTGGTGGTCTTTGGCTGGTGGGATGGTGAGGAGGGGTCTCTGGAGCCACAGAGTGTAGATACCCAGGCATTTTCTATGCACCCTTGGCTGCAGGGGTGGCATTGGCTTGCCGCGGGTTGGGGGAAGGGAAGGGAGGGGTATCCTGTGCCGCAAGTCAGAGTGGACAGGGGCCAGCGTGCACTCATTTCTGCTCTCCACTTGTCTCCTCCCCTCCCCACACAGAGTTCGTGATGATGCTGTCCTCCCGATAACAATGACTTGGGGGGGCTGGTTGACCTGTCCCCCCCCTGCTGTCTCCATGCTGCCTCAGAGGGACCCAATGGGCTTGACATGGATCTGCTGACCCACTGTGGTCCTGACCCCCAGCAGCACTAGTCCTGGCCAGCAGCAAGATTGCTTGAGATCCTTCATTCCTCGTGGGCCTCACTAATGGGACCCCCAACCTGTTCAACCCTGGGACCATGTCCTTTTTTTGGTCCCTTCTTCTTGCTGCCCAGAGGGCGGGGCTTGAAGCTAGAGGGTGGGGCCTAGACTGGCTTGCCTGATTGTGGTCCTGCTCAGGGGTCAAGAGGTTGGCAGGGCACTGAGTTGTCTGCTTTCTGTGCCAGATCCTAAGCTCTGCTCCCCCACCCCTGGGAGGGATCCCGGGGAGCTCAGATCAAGAGAGAGGGTTCCTTCCCTATAAAACATTGTCCCCCCACAGTCCTAAGTGGAAGGCAGTCCCTTCCCACCAGCCCACCCCATCGCCAGCTCAGTACCCTGTGTTTTGGGGCTGCCCCACATCAGCAGGGAGATTGGAAGGGAATGGAAGGGAGGCATTACCCAAAACCTGTCCCCGTATGAGCTTTGTCCACAATCTTGAGTTCGCTGGATGATTAAATGGCCAGCAACGAGAGAGTTAATAGCATCAGCATTCTCATTTGCCATCACTAGGGTTCAGAGTCAACGTCTCATTCAGATGGAGAGGAGCAGTTCTCTGGACCAAGGTCTGAATCCAAGCTAAGGGGCTTGACTTATGGGCTCTGCCTCACCCACATGAGTGGAAGTATCTGTGCCATGTGTCTTTAAATCACTAGCTGGAAGCCAGGCAGGGACTGCTCCAAGAAGAAGTCCTATGCTGAGTCAGAGAGAAGGACAGACCCATGCCAGGGGTTATGCTGTTACCTGGTACCTAGAGCAGTCGGCCCAGCCTGGCCCTGGCCTAGTCATGTACTGTGTAGGTTCTACTGCAAGCGAAATAATAATAAAGCTTCTTGTTCAGCATCGGAAGAAAGTTCCCCTTCATTCTCTGTAAGCCCTTCTCGCTGGCAGGGCAGAGGCAGGGGCAGGGCCTGGGACAGGGGCAGGACTCAGAGTGACTTGGAATGAATTGTTGTAAGAGGGAAAGGAGACTGAAAATCAACTCTGGCTGATGTGCTGAGAAGAAAGCTGAGACCCTGCACAGCCTGGCATGGAGTGCCTTGGTGCATGCTGCAGAGAGCCAGGCTGGGATGATGAAGCCAATCTTCCTGGTGGTGGGGAAGGAGGGTGGGGGGAATGACAGGGAGAGACATCAGTGCTCTCCAAGGTATTCTGCCTGAGAGAAGGGCTGTAGCCCTACTGCCTCTTCCTGCCTGCTAGGTGATCTGGTCCCTGGAGAGTCTGGGTTTGAGTACAAGCACTGCCCCTGATGTCCTGCTCAGCCTTGGTCTACTCTGTATCTCCATCCTCTCTCAGCCATATGGGACAGGCCACTCTAAGGGGGTGAGGGGTTGCAGTATTAGATCAATCAGTTGTATGTGGCCAGGGCTGGAGTTTACCAGAGGCGTTGGGGGCTGGACAGTGGCAGAAGCCATCTCAGAGCAGGAGCAAGATGACTTGAACATCCACTCAGAAGTCCTGTGCCTCAGAGCTTGTCCAGGTTTGAGAGCTTTCAGAGGAGATGTAGTGTTGCGTCAGTGGGTATTGTCCAACTAGACAGGAAGACACAGGTAAAGGAAATGCTTCCCGTGGGGAAAGAGATGTGCCCAAGAGCACGGAGTTCCATTGCAGGGATGTGGAGGCAGTGGATGGCAGCATCTTTGCACTCTGCTACCCATGCCCATATCCCATAGGCCATAGCACCAACCAAGAGCAGCACTTCAGACCCATGCAAGGAACACATTCCCATACAGCTCCTGTCCCTGCCTGCTGGCTCTTTGGCTAATGGAGTCTGCAACTACAAAAGCCTCGCTAGGGTTGGGCCTAGGGCTCTGTGGTTGCACTGAGGGCCTTGGGGGATAGGAAGTTCCTTATACAGGAGTGCAGACCCATGCTTGGGACTGAATGAGGTTGGGGACTGTTGTTCTGGGCACTGCACAGATGCACACTGA
>JAGPOW010002698.1:168422-201967 GCA_030014935.1 Caiman crocodilus | reverse complement strand
TCTCTAACCTAAACCTATTCTCCATCAGCTTATTACCATTGTTCCTTGTCACCCCAGGGGGTGCTGGGGAGAAAAGGGCTCTGCCTATTTGCTGTTGATCTCCCCTGATGAGCTTGTAGGCAGACACCAGGTCCCCCCTCAGTCTCCTCTTGCTGAGGCTGAACAGGTTCAGGTCCTTCAGCCTCGTAGGGCCTGTCCTGCTGCCCTCTCACCAAGCAGGTGGCCCTCCTCTGAGCCCTCTCCAGGCTGGCCACATCCCTTTTGAAGTGCGGCGCCCGGTACTGGATGCAGTACTCCAACTGTGGCCTGACCAAAGTCACATAGAGGGAGAGTATCAACTCTCTGGACCAGATTGAGATGCACCTTCGGATGCATGACAAGGTATGGCTGGCCTTGCTGGCTGTGGTCTGGCATTGGCAGCTCATGTTCATCTTGGAGTCAATGATGACTCCAAGATCCCTTTCCGCCTCTGTGCTTTCAAGAAGGGAACTCCCCAGCCTGTATGTATGCTGTGGATTCCTTCTCCCAAGGTGCAGCACCCTGTATTTGTCTATGTTGAACCCCATCCTATTCTCATCTGCCCACTTTTGTAGTCTGTCTAAATCTAGTTGCAGCCTCTCTCTCTCTCCAAGTGTGTCCACCTCGCCCCACATCTTAGTGTCATCAGCAAACATAGGCAGTGTGCTTTCCACCCCCTCATCCAAGTCACTGATGAAGATGTTAAACAGTGCAGGCCTGAGGACCGAGCCCTGGAGGACTCCACTGCTCACATCTCACTAGGTTGAGTACAACTTACCCACCACTACTCTTTGGGTGTGCCCCATCAGCCAATTTTTTATCCATCCAACTGTGTAGGCATCAATGCCACAGTCACTTAATTTATTGATGAGGATGGGGTGAGAGACAGTGTCAAAGGCCTTCCAAGGATTTAGTTACTTGGTCATAAAATGCAATCAGGTTGGTCAGGCAGGACCCGCCTTTGCTGAACCCATGCTGATTGCCCTAGGCAAAATCAGCAAAAGCTGTACCACTATCTGGAAGTTGCAAGCAAGGAGGCAAAGCTCCAAGTGGTGAAGTGCCTTGTCGAAGGTCTCTGAGTGAGTCTGTGGCATAGCTACTACCACCTGAGACCCCCATCCTGAAACCCTTCCTTCTCAAGCCCTGGATAAGGCTGGGGTGTTAGATGGGTGGTTAGTAACAGCTGACCTTAGCTCCTGGTTTTAGATAATAGCTCTTTCCTGATGTGTTCAGTACCCCAGCCCAGTTTGCACCAAAGGCTCAGAACAATTACCAAACAGTGGAGAAGCCCATTTTCTGTTGGGTCCTCCCCAGGCCCTTCAGGAACAGGAGCACATGAGCTTGGAAAAGAAACAAGATTCCCTGGAACTTAGATTCTTTATGGTAAAGGAACGCTTCCTTTGTAAATGTTGCTGTGTGTGCAGTGTCCCATCCTGGCATAAGGGAAGGAGTCCCTGATTTTTTATAGGCTTCTCAGGGATAGTCTGTTCTCCTATAAAGTAGACAGGTGATTCTAAACCATTAAACCCAGCTTGGCAACATTTCAGAAGTGAATTA
This sequence comes from Caiman crocodilus, assembly GCA_030014935.1. Classification (NCBI taxonomy): domain Eukaryota; kingdom Metazoa; phylum Chordata; order Crocodylia; family Alligatoridae; genus Caiman; species Caiman crocodilus. Next base: position 200,392 of record JAGPOW010002698.1, on the reverse strand, counting down.
GGAGCACAAATACCATCCAATTCGTGGTTTGCATTTTCTTCACCTTAGTCCACAGAATTAATGTAGCGCATAGAGTCATAGAGAAGTCGAACCGGAAGAGACTTCCAGAGATCATCTAGTGCAACCCTGAGGCAGGATCTTCCCTATTCAAACCATCCCATGCAACCCTGCTGACTTGAATTCATTCAGGCCCAACCAAAACTCTCTCACCATCTTTTTTGTTATCTCCTCCCTCTGTTTGCCCTCTTCCTTATCCAAGTAATCTCTGTTAGGTGTCTGGCAGGTTAAATTTATTGCAAAGTCTGAGGCAAAGTACCTATTGAGTAGCTCTGCATCTTTGTATCTTCAGTTAGGAATTCCCCCTGGCTTGTTATCAGAGGACCCACAGCTTTGTTGGTCCTTCTTTTCTGGCCAGCAAACTTATAGAAACCTCTTCTATTTGCCCTTAACCTTCTTTGCCAGGTACAGCTTATTCTTTATCTTTGCCTTCCTGATATCCTCAAACTTGAGGATAGACTGGTGATCCAGGCTGACCTTGACAGGCTTAGAAAGTCGGTGGATACAAACTTGAAGACATTCAATACAGAAAAATGCAAGGTACTCCACCTTGGGGGAAAAAACCCCGTAGCACGCTTATAGGCTTGGCAGTGCCACACTCGCTAGCACCACAGCCAAAAGGGACTTGGGGGTCATGATTGACCACAAGATGAACACGAGCCACCAATGCAATGTTGCAGCTGGTAAAGCGAACAAAACTCTGGCTTGTATCCACAGATGCTTCTCAAGCAAATCTCAGGATATTATCCTCACACTGTGCTTGGCCTTGGAGAGGTTGCAGCTGGAGTACTGCATCCAATTCTGGGCTCCACAATTTAAAAAGGATGTGGAAAATCTTGACAGAGTCCTGAGGAGAGCCGTGCTCATTGGCAGAGGGCAAGAAAATAGGCCTTATAGAGGCTGAGAGCCATGGGACTGTTCAGCCTGAAAAAGCGCAGGCTCAGGGGGAACTTGGTGGTTGTCTATAGTACATCAGGGGTGTTCATCAGGACCTGGGGGAATGCCTGTTCACCAGAGTACCCCAAAGGATGACAAGTTCAAATGGTCACAAACTCCTGCAAGACCATTTTAGGCTGGACATAAGGAAAAACGTTACTGTCTGAGCCCCCAAGGCCTGGAATAGACTCCCTCCAGAGGTGGTGCCAGCTCCTACTCTGGACTCTTTGAAGAAACGTTTGAATGCCTATCTTGCTGGGATCCTTTGACCCTTGCTAACTTTCTGCCCCTGGGGTGGGGGGCTGGACTTGACGATCTTCTGAGATCCCTTCCAGCCCTAATGTCTATGAAAACTATGAAACTGTGAATATTGTCCCTGTAGGTTCTTGCTATTTTCTGGTATGTGTCCTGATGATCTGGCCCTTCTTCCATTGCTGGCATGTTTTCCTTTTGTATATGAGGCATCCTAGAAGCTCCTTGTGTAGCCATGTTGGTCTCTTGCCATTCTTCTTGTGCTTCCACTGTCAGGACAGTTTCTTGTTGGGCTTCCAAAACTGTGCCCTTTAGAAGCTCCCAAGTCCACCTAAGCACCTTTATCCTTCAGTCTATCCTCTGATGACACCATGCCTATTAGCAATCTGAGGCAGACAAAATCCACCTTTTTGAAATCAGCATCCCAATTTTGCTGACCTCACACTTTCCCTTTATCAGGATCTGGAATTCTGTCTAGAATTCCTCCCAAATAAGTACCCATCACCTTCACATCCTCCACCAGTTCTCTCCTGTTGGTCAGGTCAAGATTCAAAATACAGCAGGCTTGTCCAACATGTGGCCCATGAGCCTCCGTGCGGCCCTCCAAGCTGTTTTCTGAGGCTGAGGTGCTGCGATGGGAAATGGAAGTAAACACTGTACTTTCGTTTCAGGGGGTGATGTGATACCTCTTCCTGTGAGGTCTTTGAATATGGCTTGCCGGCCCTCTGGGTGATAAAAATTTCATGATCTGGCCCCGCATTCAAAAAGGTTGGACACCCCTGAGATACAGGATCCCCTAATTGTATCCTCCACTTTATGGAAGAGAAAGTTGTCCTTCACATGAGTTAGGAACCGGCTTGACATTTTATGTCTGGCTGTATTGTTTTTTCTGCAGAAGTCTGGAAAATTGTAGTTGAGCTCTGCAATGAAATGGGATCCCTACAGCACCATACTGACCCACTAGCTGGTGCTGTTGCTTATTGCCTCCTAGGTTTGTTTTTTTCAGGGTGCCCACCAGCAAGTTTTGCTAAAAGTTTGCCTTGGGTCGCCTGGAGTCTAGGTACAGTGCTGGCTAGGTGCCCTTCTAGGGCCCAAGGTATGGGCATGGTGGCTGAGAGGTCCCTGGACAAAGGGACTGTCCAGCTTACTATCTGACCAGCTTACTCCAGTATCAGTGTCAGAGTGTCAATGACATGGCTTAGACATGAATGTATCCAGACCCAGGCAAGGGTGGATCCAGGTGAGGTACAGTGTATAGTGGTGTGCCCCCCCTCTCCAGTCCCCACTTTGATTCCTGTTTCAGGCCAAGTGCCTGGGACAGCATTAGCATTTCTGTTCAAAGCATGCTAAGGGAGACGATTGACCTCATGGCACATTATTATGTACCTGATTCTTGCTAATTGCAGGTGCTAATGACCCGTTTCTCATTTTAATGGTCTAGATATTCTATTAATCAAGGTAGCCTTTCTTCTGCAGTTCTGCTGTCTATTAGCCATTCCTGGTAATATCTCTTCTGTTTCACAGCCCTGCAGGCTGTTTTCAGTTCTAGTTAAAATTTTTAACTCTGGTGTGATAATAACCTTAACTCAGGTGAACATTAACTCAAGAGTGGAAATGATTGACAGTAAAGTGTGGGATGCACTATCAAGATCCTCAAGAAGGATACATTTTGTTTTAGGAATCTGAATATGAGACATACATTTAACTATAATGACTACAGGACTAATACAACGATATCTCTTTTCTAGTTTGTTCGGTTTTCTAAACTTAATAGATAAGCTAGCAAACTAGCACACATTTCAATAAAGTTATATTAATTTTTGTTTTGCTCTTAAGCTGCATAATACAGCCCAAGGCCCCTAGCATATTAGTGAAGCTTCTAGTTTCTTTTTACTAGGAGAAAAATGAATATTGTGTTATATGCAATGTTGCACCACACCATTTGCATCTGTTCGTGGCCTGTGTGATGCTGCCATTAGAAGGGCAGGGGGAGCCCCAGGCCTCTTGGCATGGGAGGAAGGGACATTGGTGAAAGAAATATTCTAAAAGGGAGTCTCCAAGGAAAGAGAAAGTGGGAATGGGACTTTCAGCCACTACCTTCCTGCCTTTATAATAAGGGAAACACCTTCTCCGGAAACCCCACCACGCTGCCTCCCAGGCCAGAACTGATGTAGCTGGGAGCAGGAGCAGGATCAGGAAGCTCCATGCAGAGCCACTTACAGGAGCTCCAAACACTACACACGGACTTGGGCGGTGTGCTGTCCTGTGACCACGGTGCTGTGTCAGCTGCTGCTGCCCCCTTCCTATCCTCAGTGCAGGGATAGGGAGAGACTTAGCCCTCCATCACCTGGCACCACAGGACTGTCCTGGGGTCAGGTAGCCCCTGACAGTGTCCCTGTCCTGCAGGCCACCTGGCTCCTTGGAGGCACATCTGAGAGCACAGCCCCAGTGAGTCCATGCCAGGAAGGGACAGAAACCTCCCATCTTCAGGCCTCCACCCCTCTAAGTGTTGGGGACCAGCTCAGCTGTGATGTGGGGAGGAGCATCCTTGTCTCCTGCCCTGGGACTCTCAGGCCTTCCTCTGAAGTAGAGGGTGCCCATGCCAGCTGCCAGCACTCTCACTTTGATTCAGCTTGGGAGAACCTATCCTCCTCCTTCCTGCTCTGATGTGGTCCCAGAGCAGGTCACAGCCTGGTCGGGGTCAGAGGAGGGGATGGCAGCATGGGCCTTGCCCTCTAGGTTTGACTGGCATCAATGCAGTCCAGGGGCTGCAGCACAGTGAGCATGAGCTGCCCGGGCTCCCAAGTCAATGCTGCCTGGGTCTCTGCTGCCCCCTAGTGGCTGTTTCTCATTACAGGCTTACCCATCCACCTCTGGGACTGGGGCTTTCCCTGGACCCCCCAGGGGAACAGCCAGGGCATCCTGCAGTGGCAGGATAGTGGCCTCTGCAAGGGCATCCCTTGGGCATCCTAGCCTGTGCTACCTTCTCTGATGGCTACAGGGGCAGTAAACTCAGGGCTTGGACTGGGACAGCTCAGTGCCAGCCATTCCCTGGTCCCAGATACACTGAGCTCTGCCATTTAACCCAGAAAATCAAGCCACGCCAAAGGCAGAGCTGGATTAGACATCTTGGGACAAGGCCTGCCCCTTTCCTGCAACCCCAACCTGGCCCAGGCCCTTTTGGTCATGCCCCTGGCAGGGACAACTGGTCCAGTCCAGTCCATCTCTGTTTATTTCCCTCTGATCTGCCATCCCCTCTGCGCCTCTCCTCACTCCCTCTGCAGGGCAGGGATGGAAAGGCTGCACTTCTCCGTCTTGTTGAAAGCAATCTTCTTCTCGTAGTAGGCTGCCTCGTTGATGAAGACGGGGTAGATGGTGGCATGGCCCTGATACAGGATCTCCTCCCCACTGAAGGTCTGGAAGATGGGATCCCCAGGCCTCAGGGGGAGGAAATTTTTGTCCTGAAGGAGGGACAGGCAGGGAGAGGCTGAGAGTGGCATAACCGGAGCTGCCCCTGACACCCAGCTCTTCACACCCCACAGCATCCCAGTGGGGGGCAGCTGGCACCCATTGTGAACTCCTTGAGAGCAGACACCTGACAAATGGGCCTGAGAAGAGGGACCCGCCCTAAAAATGACTGTGGCTGCCAGGGCAGCATCCTGCAGTTGCCTTGGCTGTCCAGCTGTGGAAACAAAACTGCAGACCCAGAAGCACCAGGGCCCTGCCCTTGTGGGAGATGTGTCCCCATGTCTGCATGAAGGCTGCTGACTCTTGCTCTCCCACAATACTAGCCAACTCTGGCATTACGCTGGCACCGCTGAGGGCAGAGCTGGATTGGTTCCCACTCACTCTATGGCCTCTTTCTGCTGCTTGAATGTATAACCAGGATCCTCCCTGGGCTGTGGGCCCCCTGCCTGTTACATCCCAGGTGTGAGACCCTGCTCCCAGCACCAGCACAGATGCTGATGCAGGTGGAGCTGTCAGGGCTGTGCCTAGCAGCTGGCTGTTGCTTGCCTCCTAGAGGCCAAGGCAAGCACAACTCAAGCGGCTGGAGCCATTACCTGGGAGCACTGAGGTGGCTTCAAGCAGCCTCCTCCTGCTATGCCCAGGCAGAACCAGGCCCACAGTCTGGCTCTGCTATCTGTCCCTTGCTGGCCTGGCAGCCAGGACCCTCCCTCCACCAGAGAAGGGCCGTGCAGGGCAGAGATACACCACCTTCCTCATGCTGTTCCCACCTGCAGCTTGGAGTGCACCGCGGCACAGAGCTCCCCATCAGGGTGGCGGGGATAATCCACACTCCCGATGAACCTGTAGGCTTCCATCTCAAAGGCAGGGAAGGTTGTACCTGGGGCAAGGGACAGAGGGCTCAGATCTCATGGAGGCTTCCTTAACCACCAGCTGCTCCTGCCAGGCCCTGCTAGCTGGCCTGGAGAGTGCTCTCCCACAGGACGGACATAGGGGAAGGCCTTGCTCCATGCAGGGGAACCATTCCAAAGCAAGGGATGGTGGGATCATTGATGGCACCCATGGGAACCACTGCAAAGCAGTGCATGGTGGGATATCTCACAGCAGCCATGGGAGCTGCTGCAAGGAAGGCATGATGGGATCAGTCACCTCCCATACCCAGCGTGATGCATAATGGGACAGCTCATGGCACACATGGGAACCACGGCCAAGGGAGGCATAGCTGGATACCTCACCCTGTCTCCCGCTGGCTGGCTGTGGAGCAGGATAGCATCTGCTCACTTGGCCCTGCAATGAAAAGGGACATGATGCAACTGCTCACCTTTGTTAAAGAGGTCGATGAAATCCAGGGCACAGGCCACGAGGGCTCCCATCTGAGTGAGCAGGTCAGCTCTCAGCACTCCCTGGGGCTGTGGCCCCAGCTCAAATGCTGTAGGGAAGGTGCAGGGACCTGATTGTGGCATGGCTGCAGCATAATATGCCAGCTTCCTTCCCAAGGCAGAACAGAGCTGACAGCCCTCAGGTATGCTTGAAATCAGCGACACCCAGGGGACCCTGATATCCCCTCCCTGGTGCACCCCAGCAGGTGAAGGCCAGGTGGGACCTGAAGCCCAAGCCCAGACCACAGCATCCAGAGCCATGAGCCCAAGCCCACAGATCAGCTCACAGAGCTGCTATGGCACAGCTGCTAGGGGACAATGCTAACCCCCTTTCCCACATACCATGGCACTGTGCCCCATGCAGATATCTCCTGGGCAGTGCATGCCCCTGTCACTTTGGGGGAGGGGCTGCAGTGGGGAGGGGGGAATGGGTGGGCTGGGTGCATAGATGGCAAGGAGGAGGGTGAGTGAATGGGTGCAGCAGAGATGAGATCTTGGAATCATGGGTAAAAGCAAGAGAGCTGGGCATGGGGGGCATATGAGGTGGAATTTGGGGGCTGGGAAAAGGAGAGGGGGTAGGGCTTGGGTGCTGGCACATGGTGGGCTGGGCAGGGGTTGGGAGTTGGATAATTGGTGGCCTAAGGTTTCAGTGGTTGGGTGCTTGAGGAGTTTCTTGGGAGATGCAGGGCATAGGAGGCTGAGGAGATGGTGTGTATTTGGGAGGGCTCTGGCTCCCAGCCCCTGCTGCCCAGCCCCCCCAAACGCCCACCTTACAGGGCTAGACAGGTCCTGCCCTTCCCCAGGTGGAGCTGCGCCCTACCTAGCCCATGCTTGGCCACTGAACTGATGGAGCAGGTCTCCTGGTCTGGCAGATTGTACAGGAGGATGGGGCAATGCCCCAGCGTGCAGTGGGTCTGGGGACAGGAGAGAGAGAAATCAGAGACAGCAGCTGTTAGGAGAGGGAGTCTTGGCCTGCCCTGGCAGGAGCGGGTACGAGGGCCATGGGAAGGCTGGGCCCACCTGGATGAAGTGGCACATGTGCAAGGGCAGCAGGTTGTCCTGGATGCTGGCGATCAGGCAGGCCCCCATATTGGCTGTGGTGTTGTGCAGCTCGAACAGGAAGTCAAAGGCCTGGGCTGAGCCCTTGGGGCCGTAGAGCTGGTTGATCTCGCGGGCACGCTGCACTTCATAGGGCTCATCCCGTGCCGCCTTGGAGCTGGGACATGGGGACAGGGAGGGTCAAGGCCACGCACGGGCCTGCAGACCCCCTTGCCTGGTGGGATGTTAGTGAGGAATCTCCTGGGGGCAGGGTCCCTTGGGAGAGTAGCATGGCAGTGCACCCATCAGGGGCTCAGAGGCCCCATTTCACGGAGGGGATTTGGGGAATTCCATCCATTTTGGGAGCACTACAGGTTTGGAGAGAGCTTCCCTAAGCCCCTTAGGGCCGCCTCAGTTTGATATATTCTGCAATAGTTTATATTATGTCCCAGGTAGTCCTGCAGGGCAGTGCGTGCTGGGTTAGCCACTTATTCCATGCTCCCCCAGCAGCACTGCAGGGTGGCACATGCTGGGATAGCTTGCTCATTCTCATATTCCTGGTAGCATGCTGGGATATCTCCCTCCATCCCCAGGCCCCAGGTAACACTGCAGTGATGCATGCTGGGATAGCTCCCCCATCCCCATGCAGAGCTTTGCCCTGGGCTCACTTGAGGAACTGCTTGGTGAAGGTGCGGTTCAGGTCCCTCCCCACGTAGCGCACGCACCGCTCGATGGCAAGTGGGTTGGCCAGGAAGGGTGTGGCTGAGAAGGTATCCCGCTGCAGTGCTGAGGGCTCCCGTAGCCAGTGCTTGACCAGATAAATGCCTGACATCTCATTGCCGTGGGTGCCTCCGCTCACAGCCACATGGCCCAGGGGCTGAAGGCGCTGCAGGGCAGCCATGCATGCAGCTGGGGGGAAGAGAAGCAGGAGCCCAAGCTTAGGTGGGAGCCCATAGAGATGCAGGGCCGTCTGGGGGTATGGGCAAAGGAGCACATGGTGCCTCCCCACTGGGGACATCCTGTGGCTGCTCTCACTGCACCATGAGAGGTAGGACTGCTGCCACCCTTGTGCCTATGGTACAGGTGGCTGTGGCTTTGGGGCCGGTGCATCTGAGGCCTCTTCATGACACTCCCAAGCAGGATGGAGCCCCTTTTTCAGCATGTCTGCAGCAGCAGCTTCTGCAGCCTGAGGGGTGTTTAAAGTTTCACACTGGGCAGGTCTTCACAAGCTGTTTACTGTGAAACAGACTAATTAGCTCCAGAGTAAACGTCTCAGAGTCTACACATGCGCCCCTATTAGGGTGTAGGAAAATAACATACTCTGCAGCTGGTTAGTACTTGTGAATACAGGTACTACCTTGCTGCTGAGCTTTTTTCATGTGCAGCAGTGCACGTGTAGATGCAGATGGGGCTGGACGGGGCATGAGGGTGCTTCAGCATGTGAGCTGCCTGCTGGTTAACCCCACATTGAAGCACCCCCATGCCCCAGCCAGTCCCTTCACAGCACATTGAGGCTGGTCAGTGTAGCTTCGGACTGGCACACTGACCCCCTTACCAGCTGGCCAGGTGGTAGAGCTCATTGTGAGTTACTTGCTGTGCATGAATAAAATGCAGAGGTCATTTAAGTTAATTGCTCCCAGGCGTGTATTCAAATGGAGTGCCCAGGAACAATAAACTCCAGAGCAACAAGCTCCAGTTCATTCATGTGCATTAACTGCATGTGTAGATGTGCCCAATGAGGGTTACCTGTAAGCTGCCCCTTTGCTTTGCTATACCAAACCCAAGCAACTGTACAGGTGCCAACAGAGGTTTCTTACAAATAGATATAAGGTTCCTGCGGCGTTTGGGTCACATGCTAACAGGCTTAGGAGGTTAGGAACACATGGGTGCATTAGGATACATGCATGTAAGATATATGTAACAGGTGAGTAAGCATGAAGGGACATGCACTTGGAGTGAACATAACAGGCAATAGGCAGCTGCCCAGGAGAACCTTTCAGCAACAGATAGCAGGTAACCAGAAAGTAACATTAACCATGCAATATTTACACTGAGCACCTTTGAGCTCTCCCTCAACTCCAGGGGGGCCTCAAACCAGTCTCCAGTCCTCGGCGCACCAGGTTACTGGGCACCCAGGGGCTGTGCCTGAGTCCTGCCCCAGAGGCCCACAGAGTCAGCCCCTCTGTGCACTCAGGCTGCCCATTGGAGCCCTGCTGCTGTAGTTTGCCAAGTCAGCCCCACCACAGATCCTGGGTTTCTGCCACGTATCTCCCCAGCTGCAGCTGTCACTGCCACCTTTCCGTCTCTCTTTCCTGATCCTTTTTCGTGGCAAAACCCCAGCTTCCTCCTGCCTTCCTTCCCCTTTCCCCTGCAGCATGTGGGGAACTGTAGCTCTGGCTGTGCACCTGCAATCCATGACTTTGCCCTCTCCTGGGTCTCCATGCTGGGTGCCCCTGTCATTCTTTCTGTGGGACCAGGCTGGGGTCAATCACAGTCTACTCTGCAGTAACTGTCTCATGTAGAAGTGCCCAGTGAGTTCACCAGCCAGTTCACCCTGGCACCTTCACTCCTTCACCCATTCATTTCTGAAATGGCTGGGAGTCTGCTCTGATGTCAGAGGGCCCCACACACCCTGCAGTCCATGGGGCTGGTGCAGTGGAGATAGCTCCAATCCTGTATCTAGAGGGATGCAAGGGAGGGCTTTGGCCAGTAGCAGACTTGCCTGCCTTTGCACACCCACCCTGAATGAGCAGGTGCCCATGAGCAGCTGGGTTGACTGCGGGCAGCCTCTGGTATGAGTGCAGTGTAGGCCTTGAATGCCTGCCTTAGGATCCATAGTTAGACCCTAGCATGCCTCTGCCACCACACCCCAAAAGGATACACTATAGATAGACAAATCAGATGGCCAGGGACTTCCTCAACATAGTATTCACAGACCAGCACCTTCACAGAGGGGCAGGAGGGTAGGACGAGCTTGCTTTCCTGATCTCACTCTTCCTTCACTTGCCCCTGAGATCTGGGCTGGAGGGGTAGCATGTCCCCTTGCTCATCTCTGTAGGGAAGGTGTTGTTGGTGAAAGGATTGGGAGGCTGCTTTGTCCTCTGAACATCTTCCAGACCCAAGAGGTGTATCAGTCATGCAACATGCCCAAGGTACATAGGGACATTAACAATTTACCATGGGTTAAATGAGCTATACAGGGATTGCAAAAGACAGGGAAGAATGGAGGAAAGTTATTGCTACATCAAAGATGCCCCAATGGTTGGTGCGGCCTTGGGACTCATTGAAATGGGGTGAGGATTCACCACACATCAGCTGCCCTGTGGCTACTGCCTTTTGTACACTCTTACACTGGATTCAATGGGAGCAGATGCCTGGTAACTCATCCTCTTTCACTGAAGATGAAGCTGGTGCAGTTTAGCTTCCTATTACCTGGGCCATCTGAGACTGGGTTGTTCCCCTCCAGCCATCCTTTCTCCACCCTACTTAGTGCACTCTTGAGCAAATAGCCACAGAGATCTTCTCCCTCATGTGGATAAAGCAGCATAGTGATCCCAGCCTTCTTCCCCACCTGTTTAGCAGGAGCAGTGTGAAGTTGGATGGTGCAGAAGAGCAGGCCACGTCCCAGGGGATGGAGAAGTGAGGGGTTGCAACCTTATCCTCCCAGGGGCATCTGGGAGGAAGGTCAGCATCATTTCAGGCCTTTGCTGGGGAACCCCTCTTACCTTCCTGCTAAGGGAATAGGAAGAGGCTTGCAGAGGTCCGGGCAGGAGCAGAGGCCAAGGGCGTATGAAGTGGAGTATGCTGACGGTGCATGGGAAGTTAAGAGGGAGGAGTTGAGAACGAACCTTGTACAGACAGGTCTGGTGACTGCACCATCACGTGGTTACACACAACTCTCCTTCCCTCCCTCCTGCCCCTGGCCCCTGAGTCCCGGGGGAAAGTTCAGCTTAACAGCCCAAGTCTATCAGCCCCATAGCTCAGCTGCTCCGGGCATGCTGGAATCCTGAGAAGGAAGGAGAGACCTGGCATGATGAGATGGCTCAGGCACAAGACGAGCTTTCCCCAGTAGCCCACCTGTATGACCTGAGCAGAGAACTGGGACATGGTCTTGATGCTTCCCATCACTGTCCTCCTCTTCCTGGGAGATCTCCTGCCCTGTGACAGAGGCCTGAATCTTCCTACCCAGCCTTAGTAGTACTTGGGGGCAGGACGTCCCTGGATCGGTTGTGCGCTGCAGAGCTGCTTCTTCCCCTCAGTAAGCTGGTGTTTTCAGGGCACCCTCTTCACCTTGTCAGGGGGAAAAAGGAGGTATGGCTGAAGCAGGCAGAGAAGGGCCCAGCCCTGCCTACCCCTCAGGTATGCAGATAAAGTGCTGACTTGGCTGGCTGGCAGAGGCTACTGATTAAGTTCTTTGTCTCTAATCATAACACCCACCCTACCAGGCCCCAGCTGTGAGAAGTGCCTGAAGATCAGAAGCACGATGTGAGACTGTGTTTAATTTTTAACTGTTGCCCTTGGGATCTGAGTGAGTGTTTCCCCAAGGCTGGCGGTGACCTGTGTATTTGGCGGGGTGGGGGTGTGCCTTTAGGCCCCTCTGGACGCTCTTAGACACTGTTCTTGAGTAGAGAAAGTATGTTGCTCAAGGCAGGAGATTCAGAGATTTTTAGCAGAGCTTACTAGAAGTGCAGCTTGTATCCATGCAGATGTGCATCCAAGGAGCTTAAGTCCAACCCTTCCAATCATAGGCGATGCACAGGGGTGGCACATGCCCCTCCAGAAAGTGCTGGTGCCCCCCCGACAGAAAGCGCTCCAGTTGGTAGGGGGACACTGAAAGTGCCAGTGCTCACCCTGAAACTGGGTCCAGCAGAGGGACGTCAGTGGCAGAAGTCACTGCTGCTGTGCCACATGTAGAAGTGCTGGCACTTTTGTGCTTGGCAGCTGGCCACTTGACCCCCCTCGCCCCCGTCATGCCCCACTGGTACCCCACCAGACTTGGGAGGCACCAGTCACCCATGCTTCCAACACTCAGCTGCCCTGGTGGAGGAGCTCTCACTCTTTTGGCCTGGCTTCCTGGTACAGCAGCTCACCCCAGGGCTGTATTACTTTTCCCTAGTTCCAGGGGGAGCCACTGGAGCAGGGATGTGCTGTTTTTTGCCCCAAACTTTGAGTTCCATCCATTCCTCCCCTCCTGGGTTTGCTGGGACCCTTTCCACCCCAAGCAAGAGATGAGTCTGTCACCAAAAGTCCAATACCATTTAGTCTTTAGAGGGACAAGTCTACAGCCTGTCTGTGGTCAGGACTCTTTTGCAAGCTTACGCACGTATTAAGGAACAATTACAAGTTTTAGTGATTATAAGTTTTGGGGAAAGAGGACTTCCTCTTTCTCTCTCTCTCTCTCACCACCTGGGAAATCTGTTTGCTGTGTTCCTGTTTCTTTTACTTTACGAGGCCAGTTGTAATGTCTGCAAAGGTCTACTCTGAAACAGGCATTGTGGCCTCCTCCAGCCACATTTCAGTAACTTAGCATAAGTCCCTTGAAGGTGGCCAAGGCTGACAACAGGTGAACAAAGTCACATTATTATATCAGAAGGATTCTAGCTGACTATGTACAAATCAGTTGTTATAAAATGGCAAAACATTGGTTGTTACTTTTAGTGGCTGTTTCATGCTTTTTCTAAAAGCTGTTACATGTTCTTGGCTTTAATATTAGTGGCTTGATAAATAGACTCTTACTCTACTTTCCAGGCCACTGCTTGTGATTTAAATGCAAGTTTATTAAGCAGCAGCGTTTAAATATACCAGCATTAAGCACCTGTTATTCATAGCTCAGGCTTTTTCTAAGTCCATAGCGAGCGCATCTACATGTGTATATTAATACAGGATTGGGCCTAGGAACACTGTACCGCCCCCATCCAGTCCCAGGCCACCCCAGGCCCCAATCTAGTGCTCAGGACCATGCTACCTTATACAGGACTCCCCATGGGCCCAGACATTTGGCAGCAAGAGAGAGGCAACTGCTCCCCCACTGCCAACTCTTTGGACTCCTAGGGAGCCCCGCAGGCTGGATGACATGACTTTGGCAGCCAGATCTGGCATGCAGGGTAGGGTGAGTACCCCTGGACTAACTGGTTTAAAGACACAAGAGCTCTTGTACGTCATAACTTTGCCTGATGCCTGCTTGTCCAGCCCTAGTTATGGTACTGTGTCAAACAGTCTGAACCTGGGAGCTTTCCTAGTGGCTGGGACAGGCAGTCTCTGTGTGACACCCTCCCCTTTTGCAGCCCTCAGCAGAAGAATCAAAGGGCACACACCACCTACCTCAGTGCCCCCCACCCCCAATGAAAAACCATGGGCTGATGTTTGCTGGGATTTCTAGTACAGACACTGACACAAAGAGTTGGTCCTGGCTCCTCACCTTCAGGGCATGGCCACTGGTAGGGTGTGAGTCCAGCCCTAGGCCCTCAAGGCAGTAGAAGGTTGTAAGCAGGCAGACTTCTGGGGAAGTATTGGGTAGACAGAGAAAGTGACACTTGATTGACCCCCTGCAGACAGAGATGAAGGCAGTGAGCAAAGCTGAGAGGAGGAGGAGGAAGAAGCATCACTGAGAAGAGGCTCTGGCCAGGAGGAAAATAGGACCAACCTAGTCTGATGGCTCCCCACAAGGTACTCCAGGAGTGTGACACTCACTACAGGTTGAAGAGGGACAAACCTTGACATGGAGAATGGAGAAAGCATGGGACACATAAAACTGGTTGCATGTTGAAGGTGTTGCCTTCATGTGAATGGCTGAGTCTGAAGCCCACTGCTGGAACAAACTGTTTGTTTTCCATCCTTTCCACTCAAAAGTAGAAGAGGGTGATGAGGCAACCAGACCAGGAGACAGCAACAAGGACAGCAGCAGCAGATCCTCCAGCAAGAGTGACAGTGACAGAGAATGAACTGAGATTTTAAACCCTGTAACCAGAGTGTGAACTAAGGGACAGTATAATTAGGTTTGTGTGGCCTGCTGGTAGGTGTATGGGAGTGCAGATCCACAGGTGCATGTATTGTAATGGGTTTATGGATTTTGTTTTATGAGTTAAGGTATATGAAGAAAAGGTTGCTAGAAGGTGTATATATATAACTTCTATGTGTGTATGTGTGTGAGAGTATATATCTATACACATGCACACATATTTTTACAAAAAAAAAAGATTCTTAGGCACTTTGGTGGCTTGATCCTCTGTATCTCTATCACTCAAACAGTTATGGGACTGAGCACCAGTGCAAATCACTTTAAGTACAGTTGGCTGATTGCCCAAGGGGCCAGGCTACTCTGTGGTATAATGGATAGTGTATTGACCTTTTAGTTAGCAGAAGGTATTGAAAGTTTGCTAAAATTTAAAAGAGTTAATATTTTAAACTCCTCACCAGGAGCTTATACGTGACTGTGAGGCACCTGGAGCAGACAGTGCTGGAGACAGGACATTGGACTAGAGGCTACTAGGTGGGACAGGACATAGGTGGAGCTTGAGCTTCCACCCAGAGTGTTGTTCAAAGTCACATAAAACCAAGCCCATTAGACCTGGAGTTCAGTTTGGCCACTGGTAGGGTGTGAGTCCAGCCCTAGGCCCTCAAGGCAGTAGAGGGTTGTAAGCAGGCAGACCTCTGGGGAAGTACTGGGTAGACAGAGAAAGTGACACTTGATTGACCCCCTGCTCCTATTTCACCAGGAGGCATATACCCAATGGAAGGGAGGGGCCATCACCAAGGAGGACTATACCTCCACTGCTCAATCCTGTAGGGGGGCTGTCAGGAAGGACAAGGTGGAGACAGAACTGGGACTAGCGACCTGGATCAAGGATAACAAGAAGTTCTTTTTTAAATACATAGTGGGTAAAAAGAAGGTACCAGGTAATGTGGAGCCTTGGCAGGACATGCTTGGAAATCTGGTCGTTGCACCAAATGACAAAGCTAACCTCTTTAACAAATTCTTTGCCTCCATTTTTCTGAACAGAGACTGGGTCACTGCCCCTACCGGGATCCTGGACAGACCCAGGGGAGACGCAGCCAGGCCCAGGCTCAGTGAGGACCTAGTCAGGGAACTTCTGGTGGGACTGGACGTGTTCAAATCAGCAGGTCCTGATGATCTCCACCCCAAAGTGCTGAGGGAATTGGCAGAGGTCATTGCAGGACCCCTGGCACAGGTTTACGAGCGCTCGTGGTGTTCTGGTGAGGTGCTGGAGGACTGGAAAAGGGCCAGTGTGGTCCCCATTTTCAAAAAAGGGGAGGAAGGAGGACCCAGGAAACTATATGCCCATTAGTCGCATCTTGGTCCTGGGAAAGCTCTTTGAAAAAATTATCCAGGAGCACATCTGAGAGGGACCTACAGGGGAGATTATGCTTAGGGGCAACCAACATGGGTTCATTAGAGGCAGGTCCTGTCAGACCAGCCTGGTGGCCTTCTATGACCAGGTCACAAAATCCTTGGATGCAGGTGTTGTGGTGGACATAGTCTTTCTGGACTTTAGGAAGGCTTTCAAACACTGTCTCTCACCCCATTCTCATTAAAAAATTAGGCAACTGTGATGTCAGTGCCTACACAGTCAGACGGCGGGAGGGCCGCAGTCACTAACACTACAGTCACTAGTGTCACAGTATACCTTAACTCGCAGTCACACCACAGTCACTAACTGGCGGGAGGGCCGCACCCAGAGGGTGGTGGTGGACGGGTCATTTTTGACTTGGAGGGATGTGGGCAGTGGGGTCTCTCAGGGCTTGGTCCTTAGACCTGCACTGTTCAACATGTTCATCAGTGACTTGGATGAGGGGGTGAAAAGCATCTTGTTCAAATTCGTGGATGACACTAAGATGTGGGGAGAAGTGGGCATGTTAGAAAGGAGGAATAGGCTGCAATTGGATCTAGACAGGTTACAGGGGTGGACAGATGAGAACAATATGGGTTTCAACACTGACAAGTGCAAGGTACTGCACTTGGGGGGAAGAACCAGCAGCACACCTACACGCTGGGGAACTCCCTTCTCGCCAGCACAGTGGCAGAAAAGGATCTTGGAGTCATTATTGATGCCAAAATGAAAATGGGCTGACAGTGTGGGGATGAGGTCAGGAAAGCCAACCACACCTTGTCATGCATCCACAGATGCATCACAAGCAGGTCCAAGGAGGTGATACTACTCCTCTATGCGACACTGGTCAGGCCGCAGTTGGAGTACTGTTTCCAGTTCTGGAGGATGCACTTCAGGAGGGATGTGGCCAGCATTGCGGGGGCCCAAAGGAGGGCCACTCGCATGATCCAGGGACAGCAGGGCAGGCCCTATGAGACAAGGCTAAGGGACCTGAACCTGTTCAGCCTCCACAAGAGAAAGCTGAAAGGGGATCTGGCCATCTATAAACTGTCCAAGGGGGACCAGCAGGCATTGGGAGAGTCCCTGTTGCCCCAAACACTACTGGGAGTAATAAAGAATAATGGACTTCCAGATGTAGGCTGTGATGTTGCTCTAGGGCTTGAACCCAGAATATTCTACACATAAAGCAGAAGTGAAACCCACTGCACTACAGAACCAAATCTACTAGTGTGCTTTACCACTAGAAGTTGGAGTGTCTTCTTTTATAGTGGAGAAGGCTGGCATGGACACTTCTCAGAGCCAGGATCTCTGCAGGGAAGGAGATGAGATCAGGAGTGAATAGAGGCCACAACAACTGAATGGAAATTGGAAACATCACTTTTCTTTTGTTTAAAAAAAAAATTGTCACTGGTGAAAAATTGAGTAAATATAAAAGAGGGGTGAAAATCCTCTTCCCAACCCCATATGCCCCCACTTGCACTTTTATTGCTTGAACTGAACCAATGATATCTAAGGCAAGTTATGAAGTTTACCCTGGAAAGAAATGTAAAGTACCAGTAAAACTAAACAAGTATGTTCAGAAGAGTTTGGCTTCTCAGTACAGAGCTCCTGTTTCAGCCAAGAGAGGGACTGGGCCTGCAGAGATGAGGAGACAGGTCACAAACTTTTCAGTCGCTCCCCAAGAGATTCTCTGCCAGCTGGAAATGGAAGAGGCAATTATCCTTCCTTCCATACCAGTGGGAGAGCTGGGAAGTCAAGTGTTTGGGACTTGGCAAGCTTTAGCCAAATGGGTCTAAACACACAGCCTCTACCTCAGCAGAAGCTTGAACATGGAACTTCACATTAACACCCTGTTGGGCTTTTTTGTCCAACTGAACTAGCCAGACTCACAAAGGAAAGGTCTACCAAATTATTTATTTTAAGCTTATCTATCCTATAGCAGGTGACTTTACCAGGGCTCAGGAGACTATCACCTGCTCTGGCCTGACACCTGCCAGAGGTGCTGATTTGTAAACAAGTAATTTATTTAGGAAAAAATAATAAGAGAAAAACTTTCCTTTTAAAACGTGTGCCCGAGGATGCTGAGGGATCGTTTCTGAAAGCAGATCTCACTGGAAACTGAAGATTCTTCCAGTTTGGAGGAGGAGGGGAGACTGGGGCGGGAGGAGGATTCTTGGTTTGCTTGTCCTGTTTGCTTGTGCAGCCAGAAAATGTCCTGGCCCAAAGTCATTTGTGCAAGGAAATGTTCATGACAAAAAACTTGTTCCCAGGTGAGCCTCCTCACTTGGCTCCCTCTAGGCTCTCAGCTTGGCTGGGGTCAAAGTCCAGCCCAGGCTCTCAAGGCAGGAAAGCTGTGACCAGCCAGGGTGGGGAACACTGGGCAGGGCTGTGATGTGGTAAGAATGTGGTTCAGTGGTGAAATGGAGTCAGAAAACACTGACAGAAAGAAATGCTAGTATTATTTTCCAGTGGCCATCCATTTAAATCAGTCTTCATGGCCTGGTATACATAATTTTCAATACTGAGGCAAGTAATGTAATGTTATATAATATAATATATGCATGGGAAAGATATGTTTGTATGGGGGTGGAAGACAGGGTGGAGGGGTTGGGACAAGGGTGATTACAGTGGGGGAGTGTTGCGGGGGGGCTTGAAGCCTTGTGCTCTTGTTAGGGGCAGATGGGGAAAGATCCTAGGGTACACGGGTGGAGCAGGAAGCACTGATGAGGGCAGGGGCAGAGGATGCTTCCCTCCACCCATTAATTTTGGTGTTAATCTATGAACCAGGCTGTTCTGCACATGTGCAAGTATGAGTACATACCAGCTCTCTCTACTCTGCTCACACTCCCCCTTTCACTCCAATGAACTCAGCTCCATGTTAAATGTTGTATATATATATAACTATATATATTAGGGGTGCACTGATAAGAGAATTTTTGGGCTGATAATGATGGCCGATTTTTAATGAGCCATATTGGCTGATACCAATCCGATTCCGATATGCTGCTGGGCAGCTTGGACATCAGTGTCCAGCTGGTAAGTCTGCTGTGGGGGGAGTGGCGATGGGGGAGGGAACAGGGTTGGTGGGGCAGATCAAGGCCTGTGCAATGAGGGAGGGAGTGGGGCTGGGGCTGGGGCAGGCGCTGCACAGCCCGGGGCAGATCGCAGGCCGGAGCCATGGCTCATCTGGGGGGTGTGGGAAGGGGTGGCTCTTGCTCTGCACACACCTCAGGAGGGCACAGGGGGTGTATGCCCTTGGATCTGCATGTGGGGTGAGGCAGGCTGCTGCTGCAGGTTGGGGCCAGGCCAGTGTTGGGCTCTTCCTGGCAGGGGGCTGGGTCAGGCTGCACTTGGGGCAGGCAGCTTCAGTGCTGGGAGGGGCCTGGGGGGGAGGGAGGGTGCTGCAGCCACCCCAAAATTCTCTGTAGCTCCACCAAGCTCCCTTCCCAGCGCTGCTGCCGCCTGCCCTGAGTGGAGCCCTGGTCCAACACCCCTGCTGGAAAGAGCCTGGCAAGCCCCGCAGTCCCAGGCCACAGCAGTAGCCCACCCTCCCCCTGCACACAGATCCGGGGGCACATACACCCCTACATGCTGTCCTGGGGTGTGGGCAATGGCAGGAGCCCCCCACCCCCCGGCTGCGCACTCCCTGAACAAGCCATTGGCAGTTCAGTCCTGTACCCCAACTCAGCTGTGCAGTGCCTGACCCTGCCCAGCCCCAGCCACATCCCTAGTCCCACTCCCTCTCTCACCGTAGGGCCTTGATGTGCCCCTTCCCCTCCATGCCCCTTTCCTCACAACAGACTTATCAGCCTGACCCGACTGCTGTCCACGCTGCTGGACTGCACTCCTGGTCATCTGCATGCTACGCTGTGGCTGTGCACATGCACGGGGCATTTATTGGCCACATCAGCCAAAAAAAGCCCATTGCCAATACTGTCAATTTTTCTTATATCGATGCTGAACTGATATGGGACTGGTGTATCACTGTACCTCTAATATAGACAGGTTTCCTTCACTTTGTGCTGTACATATATTCCTAGAAAACAATGCATAACTCAAATTCACATAAAAGGAACCCACTTTAACAAATGGGGATACATTCCAAAACCTTGACTGTATGGATCCCCAGACCCACTTCTATCGCTTTTCCTAGGCAATTTTGATACTCTCCAACAGCAGACAGTACACACAAGCACAGGGCACCATCATAATGGGGATGGCAGCTACAGAAACACATGTTGCAGACAACAGAACCTGTTGCCCCGTTTCGACCAGTTTGTGTCCTGCATCAGAAGCGCCCTGTGGAAGGCCAGGAACCTCCTGTTGTACAGGCACACGGACGTAGAGGTAGTAGGGTGTGTGAAAATGGCACTGAGTGAACTCCAGACCTACTATTAGAAATCAGTAGTGGAGGATGGAAAGGATGTGGCCAAAGCCACCTGGCATGAAGACACGTGGCACAGGACCTTCCAACTTCCCCAAGTGGAGAAGGGGGCAGTGACAGTGAGGAAGAGGAAGAGACAAGTGGAGCTGAGGACAGCAACAGCAGCGGCAGGTCCTCCAGTGGGACCTGGAGTGACAGTGACATGGACAACAGGAGAACTAAGTATGTGACCCTGCTGGGCGGGGATGAAAGGAAAGGGTTGCCTGGTCTGAGAGACCAGGGGTTGTCTATGTGTGTAGCGCACGAGGTGGCTATTGTGACAGGTCAGATGGCCCGTGGGGCCTTGTGCGCGCTGTGCGGGTGCAGTTTTTGTTAGGGGTTAAGGTTTTCTTTGTGGAATGATACTTGGAGTGTAGCTATATATAACCTTATATATATATTTATAGATAGATGATAGATATTTTTACCAAAAAAAAAAAAAGATCCACACAGGAGACTATATTTTGGTGCGTGTCACTCCCACAGTACTCCACACAAAGCAGCTGTCTGTGGGCTTCCATCACACTGATCACATACGAGTGAATTTACCTCGCATATAAAGAATTTTTGGTATAAAAAGTGTCATCACATAAGAGCAGTTTTGCACATACAGAACTTGCATAAAGTGAGGGAAACCTGTGTATAGAAATATATTTTCCAAAAAAAAAAGAAAAGGGAAGAACACAGATCCACATGGCTGCAATTAGGAGTAAGGGCCCTGTGTATATAATCATTTTTGAGTTGGGCTTATAAGCCTTATAACCACGCAGACGTGTGTGTTGTGGGGAGGGGGAATGGCAGATCAGCATGACTTGCTAGTCAGAGTGAGGTGGTAGGGCAGAATGAGACTGTGGGGGTGGGCAAGCTGAGTCTGAGGGGGCTTGCTTGGATTGGCAGTGGGTGCCCCCAGCTACCTCTTTCACTCCTCCTGCCCTTCTCTCCTGAAGCACTGCATTTCAAATGTGGCCCTTATTCCTAATCATTGGCACACAGACCTGGAAAGACATGTACCCTTCCAGGGTGTTGGACTTGCTTGCTCTGGGCATCAGTCCTCAGGACACAGGGTCGATGTCTGTGGTAGACGGAGCTCCTGTGAGCTGCAGCAGAGGTGCCCGGTACTCTGTTCCTGGGTTTTGATGTCAGTAACCTCAGAGGACTCCTTGGTCTTGGGCTCAAGCCAGGAGGTATATGGGGAAGACATGCCCAACCAAACCCAGCAGCACCTCACCATGTTCCAGTGCTCATGAAGTCTTGTCCCTGACAGTGTGTGGGTCTGGCTCCAGGCAAGCTTCAAGTGTACAGGTTGCTCATTTCAGGGACTCAGAACCGGCCTCTACCTGCTTGCCCTGGCTTGCAGGGTTATATGTCTCAGGCCAAACCAGGGGAGCGAATTTAATCAATTGTCAGCTACTTGCAACATGAGAGAGGCAGGCAGCCAGCCACACCCTGACCTTTCTTTAAGAATGCTAATGGGGGATCTGCCTGCTTGCCCCAAAAAGGGGATATCTGCCCAGTGTTTTCTCCTCCCTGGGGAGCCGAGACCCCTGGCTTATCTCCCCTTCTGATCCTAACAAGACCACAGGCCCTCGAGGGCTCCCCGCTCAGTTACTCCCTCTGCTGCCACTCAATTCCACCTCCCAAGCCTTGCGCCACCTTCTCACCCCGCTCTTGAACATGTGTTTCTTCCTCTATGCATCAATCCTATATAGGTCTCAGTATTGTAATTATGCATGTCTGGCCATGAAGACTGATTTAAAGGGCTGGACAATGGGAATTACGCTAGCCATTTCTTTTTTCTTTCTCTCTAACTTCCTCTCCCCACTTTTCCACTTCAGTATCTTATACCCTTCCAAACCCCACCGCCTATGGAAAAGTCAGATCCATCCTTCAGAATGATGGAGATGAGAATGACCAGAAGCCACTGTCTCATTATGAGTCCTTAAGCTCACCACAACACTTAAGACTACTTGTATGGTTTTACTGGTGTATACCCCATGCATAGCACCCTGGGATAGGCTGCCTCCTGGCCAGGGTACATGCCAGGCCAGGATGCAGCCCTCTCCAGCAGTAGGACTCCCAGTAAGAGCCAGGATGCCCAGACCCTGGGATGGGGCCCTGCCATGCTGCTGCCATGTTGCTACTGTTGGCTACAAATGTCCAACTCAGAATCCTTAAAATTCTGTAGATTCTGTGGATTGAAGCACTGTAATGAAGTTAAATCATAAACCTTGGGGCTGGTCCCCACACACATACATACACACACACATGCACACACACACACAGTAGCAAGCTACAAGAGTCGGGTATACCTATCCCACAGGCGCTGGAGTTTGCTGTCAATGACCAGTTGAGGCTTCTTTCAGCATGGTGTTATCCTCCAGAAGGGGGTCGCTGGCTGGTCCTTCTGGCTGGACAGGTCGAGTGCTGGTCAAGTTGGAGATCAAGAAGGCACTGCTGAGGGTCATTTTTCACTGCTTTTTATCTGTCCTTGGCAGACTTTGGTGACTCCCCACTTTTCAGGCTTGCCCAATCCAGAGGTCGTTGACCCTCATGGGACTTTCCCTTTGGTGGCTACTGGATGGCATCTGTCAGCCACAGGGGTCGTCCGCATGTACGTGCAGGTTTGGGAGTTCGTTGATGAATTTTGCCTAGGGCTTTGGGAGTGGTTGATCTGGAGATCTTCAACCCAAAAGTTGGCTCCCCCCCCACGTTGATTAACTCAGACCAGGGCTTCTAGCCCTTGAACAGTGATGTTTAGAGATTTCCCGGTTGTTACATTGTCTCCTATTGATTTGTTCCCTTGGTTGATCTGTGGTTTCTCTAGCTGTTAATGGCTGCCTCCTACTGTGTTACACATTCAATCACTGATTCACTCACTCTTACAGGGTCCCACCTGATACAGGGAAACAGCAGTTTGACTCCTGCCCTTGTTAACATTGTTACTAAACACATTTAGTTGAAAGTTGAAAGGTGAGGAGTATAAAATATAAGCTACAAAAGTAATGTCGTGGCACACAAATAGATAAAAATACCAAAATACAAGGGGAGATACAAAATGCACACATACGAATTTTAAAACACAATTCCTTATCTTAAAGTGAAAGAAAGAGGAAGAAAGAAAAGGTAAAAGAGGGAAAACATATTCAAACACAGGAGAGCAAATGCAGGTAAGAGGAAAAGGGGGCTTTCTGCTATACTACAGCCCTGCTAAAGTGCATCCCCGCTAAAGTGCAGCACTGCTACATCCCTGCTATAGTGCAGCACTGACACTTTGGCCTGCAGGTCCTGGTGCCTGCGGGTGACAGCAGGGCACAGCTGGACTGGCCAGGCCTTGCTGGAGACCCTCTCCCTCTCCCTGCCCACATCCCACAAGCAGGCAGGGCAAAAAGGGAACTGGGAGCTGGGCAATGTGCAATGCAGTCACCAAGGACAAGAAGGTGGGGCAGGGAGAGGTGGTTGTGAAGCTCTCTTGCCACCTCCAGTGGTTGCGTGGCACAACAGCCTTGGCAGTGATGGCATGGGGCTTCCTATCAAAGAAGGAGCTCTGAGCAGGCTCCAGGGAACCCTGGCAGCTTTAACCCATTGCAGCCCTTTCCCTGCTCCTGCAAGCCAGGGGATCTCACCCACTGGAATTCCCTTGGCCAAGCGTGGGTGCAGTGAAAGCCACCAGCAGGGGCATGGAGAGGGAAAAGGGGCTGGCAGAAGCAGGGTACAGGGGTTGTGGAGAAAGAGGTGCCATTCCAGCCCTCAAGGCAGTGCCTTGGCACTGGGCACCATGCCAGGCTCCCAGCTGTGGCTGCTCAGGGGCTTTGTGGTCTTTAGGTGTTTGATGAGTTTCTCCTGCCCCACACTTCTCCTGCCAAGCCATCACACTTCCTTGACTCATCCAGGACCACAGAGGCCCTTCCCAACTCTGCTGTGCCATGAGGGAGAGGGTCCCCAGCTGGGCAGGATGGCATGAAGCTGATGCCAATGCCCCCCTCCCACCTAGGCTGCATAGAACTGAACCAACCCCTTTCCCACAGTGCTGCCCAGCACAGAGCCTTCCCTGGCTGCAAGCCCCACTGGCCTTCTGGGATGACAGGAGCTCTACAAGGTCCCGGGGGCCTACAGCCCACAGCCAGCCTCTCTGGTTGAAGAACCGGGATGCGTTCTCCCTTCTCTCCCCTGCCACCCCCCAGTGCCTTCTGGTCTGATCGTTGCTGTGTCAGTCAGTGGGTGGGAGCAATGGCTTTTGCAGGTCTGGCTAGTGCTCCCTGCCTACCCCTGGTGGTGCCGGGGAGCACTAACCAGGCTCACAAAGCCCATGGCCTATTTGATTAAAAAGACCCGTGGGCCTAGCCCACTAAAAGCATGTGGGTCAGCCACAAAGCCCATGGGATACTGAAGGAATCACCAGAACTTTGACCAGTGTACAGAAGTTATTTAAAGTGATATAGGTTGCTAAAGTGCTGTAAAATGCAGTATTTCAAATGTAATACCTCGTTTAACATGGGTTAATTGAAGGTGCGGTGCCCATTTTTAAAGTGCTGTAAAGCAGTGCACTTCTGGCAAGTCCTGGCAATAAAGTGCTTTAAATGGCATTCTGTACATACCCAGCTGGCTTTCTTGCCCTTCTGGTCTTTGTTCCCCCTCCTCCTGTAGACAACACCACAGTCTTGGAGTACCTTGGGGGAAGGTGTCACACCTGGCTTCTTCTGTTGTTTCTCTCCTCATGGCCAGAGCCTCCCTTACCCCTTCTTAGTGCTGCCTCTTCCTCCTCTACTCAGCCTTGCTCCCACCCTTCCTCCAAAATGTGGAATTGATCCTTCCACGGTAGTGATTCTCTTATATTGGATTTGGCTGAATACCTCTGGGCTCTCCCTGGGACCTTCCCCCCAACACTGAAGCACCAGGTGCTGCGACTGCTGGAAACAGGACGTGGAACCAGCCCATGGAGCTGACTGAGAGGGAACATGAAAACTGAATTACAAGTGCCCTGCCAGGCTCATGGGTGAGAGAGAGGGAGAGGGGAGTGTTTGGGGCCAAAGTTGCTGCAATCCAAAAAAAAAACCAAAATCCAAAAACTTCTCCTTTAAGAAGAAGCATTTCCATTCCAACCATTCCTGAGCCTCCCTGTCCGCAGTCCCTGCCCTCACTCAGCTTGAAAGCTTAGCAAACAGACAAGGTTCTTTGGGTAGATGTGATATCTTTTATTAGACCAACTGAGTAGTTGGAAAAAGTTCTTAGCAAGCTTTTGGGCACAGTCACCCTCCTTCAGGCATAGGGATTCTCTGCTGTAACCCTAAACATGCTTCTTGCTGGTCCCCCAGGGTGAGCAAGCAAAGCTTTTGCCAGCCTTGGGTCCATAGAGTAGCAGTGATCATGTCTACTTTACAAGCAGAAGGTACTGGGTTTGTGATCCAGTTCACATGACTTCTTTTACCCAGGGGACAGATCCGTTTTTCTGTTGTTTCTTAGTTTCATAGTTGGTAAGGTCGGAAGGGACCTGAGCAGATCATCAAGTCTGACGCCCTGCCATGGCGGTAAAAAGTACTGGGATCAAATGACCCCAGCAAGGTGTTCGTTTAACCTCCCCTTAAAGACTCCCAGGGTAGGAGCCAGCACCACTTCCCTTGGAAGTTGGTTCCACGTCCTAGCCACCCTAACTGTGAAGTAGCACCTCTTGATGTCTAGTCTGAATCTACCCTCTGCCAGCTTGTGACCGTTATGTCTAGTCACTCCTGGTAGTGCTCGGGGGAACAGGGACTCCCCCAATGCCTGCTGGTCCCCTCTGACTAGTTTGTAAACGGCCACTAGATCCCCCCTCAGCCTTCTCTGGTGGAGGCTGAACAGGTTCAGGTCCCTTAGCCCCTCCTCATATGGCCTGCCCTGCTGTCCCCGAATCATGTGAGTGGCCCTCCTTTGAGCCCCCTCAGCACTGTCCACATCCCTCCTGAAGTGCATCCTCCAGAACTGCACACAGTACTCCAGCGGCAGCCTGACCGGTGCCGCATAGCAGGGGGAGGATCACCTCCTTGGCCCTGCTTGTGATGCATCTGTGGATGTGTGACAAGGTGTGGCTGGCCTTCCTGACCGCGTCCCCACACTGTCAGCCCATGTTCATTTTGGCATCAATAATGACTCCAAGATCCTTTTCTGTCTCTGCACTGACAAGAAGGGAGCTCCCTAGCTGCTAGGTGTACTGCTGGTTCTTCCTCTCCAGATGCAGCACCTTGCACTTGTCAGTGTTGAAACCCATCCTGTTCTCATCCGCCCCCCCCTGTAACCTGTCTAGGTCCGATTGCACCCTATTCCTCCCTTCTAGCATGCCCACATCCCCCCACATTTTAGTGTCGTCTGCAAATTTGAAGAGGGTGCTTTTTACCCCCTCATCCAAGTCACTGATGAAGATGTTGAAGGTGGAGCAGGCAGCGCTGAGAGGGATGGAGGGAAACTAAGGGCAGGAGAGAGCGAGCAGGGCAAGCCGTGTTTATTGGCTTCTCTCAGGCCCCTGGGTGAGAAGAGCATAAAGCTCACTGTGACAAGAAATGGCTCTCCTAAATGGCTAAGCAGCAGAGAGAACGGACATCAAATCTGCTGAATTTGGTCTGGCTGAATCTGAGCTTCCCTCAAAGGGCTTCTTGTTACAAGGAAGCTTTTCTGCCTCCTGTTCCCTTAAATGTCTCCTTTCAGTTTTGAGCTGGCGGGATCCTGGGAAGCGTATTTTGGATCAATCATGTTCCTGGGCATGTTTGCTGAAATGTTTGGTGTTTTGCTGCAGATGCCATTCCCAGTTAAAAAGCTCCTGTATTTTCCTGTCTTTTCTGTTCTGCCTGTGTCCAAACAGGGGAAGGTTGTTCCCAATAGACAAAGCTGATGTCATAGCCTTGCCAGCTGCTTCCCAGGAAGCAGGACAGAGCAGCAGCATTCAGGTCTCCCAGTTTCCCTGCCTCTCTTCAGAGGTAGGGTGTTAGCCTTCCCTCTCTTGCCCTGCTTTCCTCAAAGACACTCTGCCTTGAGGAACCCAAGACCTGCCTTGCCTTCTGCAGTGGGGCTCCTTCCTTCACCTCCTGGCATGTGCTCCTTGTGCTGGCTGCAGAGGACCTCTGTCCAGGGCCTGGACAGCAGAAGCCCAGACAGGAAGGGGGATTTGTGTTCTGAAAGAGAAATGGCAAGTTCTCTCCAGCCAGGAGGAAGCTGGAAGAGCAAGATGGGGCCTAGGAATGTAGGATTGGGCCAAGCAGCTCAGACTTGATGTCCATGGAGGCACAGGGACTACCAACTGGGAGCCAGAGTGGGCAGATAGCTGGGAGACGTGAGTTTGGGGAACCAACAGAGGTTTTTCAAAAAAGATTTTTGAAGGGCTTAATAGCACACTTCAGTTTTTAAAAACTGCCATTTTCTCTTAATTTTGTTTCAACAGCTTTGTGCCTGAGTTTTCTAGCTTGCCAAGCAAACAGAAAAGATAAATTGAGAATTTCCCTTTCCGAACTGGAAGAGTCTCTATTTTCAAGTGAGAGCTGCCATCAGCAACAATACCCCTCAATTCTTGATAACAAATTTAAGAAGGGATCTATTTCTCTTATTCATTTTTCCACAATAAATTGCTTGTTTGCAAATCAGCACCTCCAGCAGACCTCAACCCCGAGCAGGTGACATCTTTCTGAGATCTGGTAGACAGGGATAGCTAAGCAAAAGGAAAAAGAAAACAAGTACTCTGACAGCTTTCTGTTTTGAGAGCTTGGCTAGTTCAGTTGGCAGCTCCACAGCCTTTTAATCTGAAAGTCTAGAGTTTAAGTCCTGCTTCCTGTGCTGGCTGCTGTTGCAGACAAGGCCCTCCTGTTTCCTTTAAACAGAGTAAGATTGTCCCAAATACTTCCCTTTATACCCCTCCCACTGTTACAGAAAGATGACTAGTTGATTTCTGAATTTCTCCTGGGGAACAGCTGTCAGGTCCTTGAGCTGTCTCCCTGTTTCCCACAGGACTGCACCCTCCTTGAGCTGGGGTAGAAGCCCTCCACTGAGGAGCTGAACACTTTAGAACAAATTTCATTTTTTTATACTTAACATTTCTTTTCAGTGTAAACCTCATATCCTCCCTCAGATAGCATTGGTTCCATTCAGGCAGTAAAACAAGTAACTAAAAGTGGAATTGGGGATTTCATAGTTTTCATAGAAATTAGGGTTGGAAGGGTCTTCGGAAGATCATCGATTCCAGCCCCAAGGGCAGGAAGTCAGCTGGAGTCAAAGGACCCCAGCTAGATAGATGTCCAAATGTTTCTTAAAGGAGTCCAGAGTAGGTTCTTGCACCACCTCTGGAGGGAGTCTATTCCAGGCCTTGGGGGCTTGGACAGTAAAGAAGTTTTTCCTTATGTCCAGCCTAAAATGGTCTTGGAGAAGTTTGTGACCATTTGATCTTGTCATCCCTCGGGGCACTCTTGCGAACAGGAGTTTCCCCAGATCCTGATGCACACCCCTTACATGCTTATAGGCAGCCACCAGGTCCCCCCTGAGCCTGCGCTTTTCCAGGCTGAAGAGTCCCTGTCATCATAATGCCTATTCTCCTGCCCTCTGATCATGCGCGTGGCTCTTCTCTAGACACTCTCAAGCTTCTCCACGTCCTTTTTAAATTGTGGAGCCCAGAACTGGATGCAGCACTCCAGCTGCGACCTCACCAAGGCCGAGTACAGTGGAAGGATGATATCCTGGGATTTGCTTGAGAAGCATCTATGGATGCAAGCCAGAGCATCTACGGGGGAAGGGGAAGGTTTTTCTATACCTTCTCAATCTTTCCCCAATAACAAATTGTTTTTAAAAAAAAACCAGAAGAAAAGTGCATTTCCATTCTCTGTTCAGCTGCTGTGACATCATTCCCTTCCTACCTAAATTCCTTCCTCTCAGAAAGTAGAGCTTGATAAAAAACCTCTCATTTACTTTCTTTCTGTGCAAAGGAAGAAACTCAAGTATTTCTCAGGAAAGAGTTTCTAGCACCTGTGGTTCCATAGTGTAGTGGTCATCACATCTGCTTTACACGCAGAAGGTCCTGGGTTCAAGCCCCAGTGGGACCAAAGTGCTTGCATTTTAGGAAACCTCATGCAAAGGAGGGGGCAATCAAACTACCAACATTTCTGGGATTTGGCGAGACCCAGTGTTTGGCCCCATCCTACCCAACCCAAATAATCTGATAATCATAGCTGCTCCCTTACTATGTGCGACCCTCAGCAAAACAAAAGCAGCCTTGAGAACTACTGCCTGATATCAGCCCGTGCTTTTTGGGTGCAGCTGGTGTGCAGCCAGGGAGAGGGGAGCTGGGCAGGGTCGGGGTGGGTGACTCTCCACTTATTTGATTCCCAGTAATGGTCAGCTGCAGTGGCAAGGGAAGGTGTCAGCAAAGCTCAGAGAAGGAAGAGACATCACTAAACGGGTCTGGGGGAGGCACAGTCCAGAATGGAGAGACTAGGACCAGGCTGGATTGGCTGACCTCCCTCCCCACCAGCTCCTTGGGCTGTGAGATGCTGGTCACAGGAGAAGTGGAGAGCAAAGCTCATAATGGCAAATGCCCCACCAAGATGGCCAATAGAAAAGGCTTTGAACTTCAGGTGTAATGGGCTTGGGTCCAGGTTCTGGTTGGGAGCTTCTTATCCACTGTCTTACAACCAACCACTTGTCCAGTGCCCTGTCCTCTCAGGTAAAGCCCCTGGTGAGCAATGGGTTTGTAAAATGTGCTGATTCCAGTGGGACTCAAACCCACAACCTTTGAATACCTTTTGCTCACTAGAAGGCCAATATGCTAGCCATTGCACCACAGAGCCAAGGACCACTGTGAAATCTTGGTCCAACCACCCAATACAGTTTGTGCTTTGCATGGGTGTTCAAGTTCATAACTGCCTGAGCAAGGCACAGGGGCAGCCATGAAAATTATTTGAAAAATTCTGGCTTTTGGTGCAACCGTAGAGCTAGAGGAGGCAGTCAGTCATCTCGGTGGCTCCGTAGCAGTTGGACCGTAGGCACCTGGATCTCTCTGGATGTCCCTCTCTATGCCTCCAGGTCCTCACTGGCAAGGCTTGGTGTGCTATCAGCCAGTTCAGGTCCTTGTGATCTTTGCACAGGTCCTTGTGGTCGATGTGCTCCCCCACAGCCTGGCAAGCATTGTCCAGGAGCAGGTCCACGGGTGACATGATATCCCTCAGCCTCACCATCTCCTGGATCTCTTTGTTATTGCTAATGATCACAGGGCTTGCACTCTGCAAGCCGTACAAACTATGGAGCCAGTTTAGGATCTTGTAGAACCACGGTGAGCCCACGATCCATTGTCTGTTGTTGGTCAGGGTGACCTCCCCTGCCCCCAGTGTCTCAGGATACGCCCTGCAAAATATCTCAACAGGCAGGCAGTTTTGAATTCTGTGCCCATCACCAGCTTGCATATCTGGCTCGTGTACTTGGCCCATACGAAAAGGAGGATGCCCAGCAAGGCCCTGTCCCGGCCCTCTTATCCTTGCACAAGGTCTTTCTGGCAACCTTTTCTTATCTGTAGTCCCAGAAGAACACACACGCGGCCCTTGGAAATTCAAGCCCTGCCTTCAGCACTCACCTGTTCTGGCATGAGCTTGACCCTGCTCTTGCCATTCTTAGCTTTGCTCTCCCTTTACTGTGTAGCAAGAGTTTTCCTTGCAGTAGTTCAGGCTAGTCTTGTCTTCTCCTCCTCCCTCAGTGCTGCCTCTTCTCTGCACTTTCAAGTGCCTTCACATCCTGCTCCCCACCCTCTGCAGTTGGTCCTCCCTGGGAACTATCAAAGCACCTCAACCCCCTTCCCACTGGCCACAAAACTTCGACCCTGCTTGTCGAGAGCTCACACAGGGGAAAGGAAGAGAAGGCTGAAGTAGGGAAAACCTCTTTGTTAAAACTAGAGTAGACCATGGTCTTTGGGTACTTTCCTTTTCTGGCTGCCTGTCTTGTATGTATCAGTTAAAATGAGGCAAGGTTCTTTGGGTAGATGTGATATCTTTTTTTAGACCAACTAAATAGTTGGAAAAAATGTTCCTTGCAAGCTTTCAGCTAGAGTGAAACTTCTGTTTTTCAATAAAAGGCATCTTCAAATTAAAACCCTCCAGGATGAAATAAAATTGCAAGTGGAACTGATTTTCTATTTGCATTTTTCAGGCAAAACCTCAACTGTTTGGAAAGCAGCAGCAGACGTAGAGCAGGTGGCATCCCTGTGGGAGCCGGGATCCCACTCTCAGAAGCTGGGATGGGTTAGGAGCAACAGCAGCACACAAAAAAGTAATGTCAAGTGAGATCTTGGTCATGTCAGCCAGTGAATCATCATGCTTTTGCTCTGATGGTCCAGGTTTTAAATCAGGTGAAGGCTGCTCTTTGCAAGGAGAGAAACTTGATCCTTTTCCCAAAGAGCTGGGTGCAATGAAGCTCAGTGTCGGAGAGACTGCTTACAAGGACATCATAAAATATTTTGTTTCAATTGTATTATTCACTTTTTGGGGGAAAGAGACTGTTTTCTTCTGTTTATCTTTAAAAAAATTCTCCCTGGAGAATGACTAAAAAAATAAAACATGAGAGAAAGTCCAGTCCCCACTCCACTTCTCACTTTCCTTTGATTAAACAAATAGAGCAGGGGATCACATGTATGGCCATGGAGTGAGTCTGTCTGGCTCAATGGGTGGAACAATGGAAGTTGGGGTTGTGGCCAAGGCCAGTGGCAGACCTACATTTTTGGGGCCCTGAAGCTTGAACTGTTATGGGGGCCCCTTCGCAACCAGCAACAAGGTCTGGGTAACCACTGTTATCTTCTTCAATAGGGTTGTTCCACAACAGATCACCACAAATTTTTAAAAAATGTAACCACTATATCTCAGATTTTGATTAAAATTGTTGTACTGGATTATTATTGTCAAAGTCACTGGTGTGAATAATAATTTCCTATGCCTGATAGTTTTTGAGTTATGGGGGGATGAAAATTAGGGAAATGTTATATATATGCATGATGCATCATAGCCTACATGATACTTTAATAACCTTTTAATTTTTATTTTAACTATTATTTTGTATTGAATTACACTATATTATTAATATTAT
>JAGPOW010002698.1:143646-168322 GCA_030014935.1 Caiman crocodilus | reverse complement strand
TTAACTATTATTTTGTATTGAATTACACTATATTATTAATATTATTATTTTTTAAAAACCCCTTCTCATACAGTAGACCCAAAATTTTTAAGCAATGTGAACTAAAGTCGCTTCGGGGCCCCTCCGGGATGAGGGGCCCTGAAGCTTAAGCTTCATTAGTTTCATAGTAGATCCACCCCTGGCCAAGGCACCTCTGGCCAAGGCAGGACCTTAGGCCCTGGTAGACATGGCAATTGGGAGCAGGAGGTCAAGTGAGGGCTGACACAGCCCCAGCCCCCTTCAGCTGCTTCACCTGTTGCCATTGCTGCAGTCCCAGCTCTTCCACTGCCAAACCCTTCACCACCCCATTTTGAAGCTGCCATTGCCACCACATGCCCTGTGCCCCATGCTTGTGCTGTGGAATGGGGAATGTAGTGGCATGTAGCAGTGGCGGCAGCTTCAGGTCTGGCCAGAGTATGCACTACATGTCAGTAGCTGGAGCCATTCTGTATTTTTTGGGTACAAATATATGCCTTTATATATATAAAGGTTATATATATATACACCTTCTAGTCACTGATCATTGCCTTCTTAACCCACTATAGGAACCCATGCACATGTTATGATACTCGCACCTGCGGAAAAGTGCTCCCACGCACCCATCCTCAAGGCATCATCTCCCTTAAAACCCCTTGTCTCTTGACCCTGTCTCTGAATAGGGGGTTTAAAACTCAGTTCATCCATTTTTGCTGATGGGCTTGCTGCTCCTGTCATTGCTGCTGTCCTCATCACTGTCTTCTGATCCAGTTGTATCGATGTCTTCTTCACTGTCTGTCAATTTCCCTACTGGGTGGACGGGAGAGTCTTGAAAAATCCTATACTGAATGTCCCTCTGCCAGGCTGATTTGGCTACAACCTCACTATCCTCTGAGACTGTTTTTTGGTACTAGAACTGGAGTTCATTCAAAGCCATGTTAACACAGTCTACCACCTGAGGCTCATGTGTCTGTACATCAGGAGGTTCCTGGACTGTGCTATACGGCCCAGGTTGGAACAACCACTGCAATTACATTGGGCTGGACCCAGTTTGCAAGAGGCCCCATGATCTGGATCTAGCCTGAGGCTCAAGGTGAGTTTGAAACCCTGAATGAGAGAAGCTGGAGTGAACTCAGATTGACATGAAATTTTAAGTAAAAACTAAAACATTTTATCCAAATAGTTTAGCTCCTCAACACTCCTATCCCATCACCAGGACAGACTAGGCCACTTGGAAAAATGGTAGAGAGGTGCCTGCCATCAGCTCTGCCTGGTGAAAACCTCTGAGAAACAAGTCGTTCCATGTGCAGAATGGACTGCTATTGGTGACAGAGTAAGGGTGTCCCTGTAAAAGCAACAATTACCACCTGAACAAGGACTTGAACTGTAGACCCGCAGATTAAAAGTCTCATGTTCTACCAACTGAGCTACCCAGACTCATGTAGTAGCCTTCCCTATTGGAATCACTATCCACATCTTTGGTCAAGGGTCTTTCTAGTTTTAAACTAATGTTGTCTACTTTGCCCTGATGCCTCTTAATTGCTGCTATGCAAATCCGGCAGTTTAGCATGAAAAAGAGGTTAAAAAATAAGACCCCTTTCTCATTTTGATTTATGCAACTGAGAGGTTCTCTTCTTCTTGCTCTCTGTCCTGTTTTGCTTGGTTTTACTTTGCTTTGGTTTTCAGGGGTTTTCACTGAAAAATAAAGACTTACAGTTTGGTGTGGCACATTCCTGGTTTGCTTTGCTCTGTACAGGGTTATGAGGGAGAGAACAAAGTTGAGAAGAGGAGGAAAGGTAGCATGGAGAGAACAGGAGGGAGCAGGACAACCTGGGTCTGACAGCCTTTCACATGCTGCTGAATGAGGAGAGAGTAAAGTTCACAATGGCAAGAAGGGCCTACAGGTCCTCTCCTGAATGGTGAAAGTGTTGCGCTTTAAGCCCACTGGTTATAGGCCTAGCTGGGTATGAGTTCCACTCAGAAGACTTCCTCTTACAAGGAAGCTACTTATGCTAGCTTTTCCCATAAATGCCTTATGTCACACAGGCAGGCAAGGCTCTTGGAGTAGATGTGATATCTTTTATTAGACCAAGTAGTTGGAAAAAAGTTCTTAGAAAGATTTCAGGTGCAATCACCCTTCTTCAGGCATCCTTCTTCTTATGTCACTTAGGAGCCTGTACTCAGGTGTCCAGTAGAAACTGTTGTTAAAGGTTCTGTGTTAAGAAATATTCCCTTCCATCAGAAATCTCCTATTTCCACATCATCTTTTCTTCTCTTGGAAAGGAGATTCCAGGCCCTGTGGTCAGGGAGGTGGGGAGCCTGAGAGTCCCAGAGGGAGAGAATGGCTGGTGCTGGTGATGTTCCCATGGGAGGGCACAGGACATCCCTGTGCTGATGGTTTAATGTGACGCTGGGAGCAGAGCTGTAAAACCTCAAAATTAAAACACTGCCAGAATGCAAAGCTTACCAGAACAAAAGCAGAAGCACATGTGAAGCTCACCAGAATGGCTGTGTGGTGAAAGTGTTGGTATTAGAATCTGATACCCATACCTCTGCATGAGTTTGGCACCCACTTCAGGTAGACTTCTGCTTTTCTTCCTGGCAGCATCACTGAGCTGTAGAGGCAATGTGGGACTGGTCAGCCTGGGCAGATCAGGGGTACCTGGCTCATCAATGAATTTGTGACTCTGGTAGGACTTGAAGCTGCACTTTAAGATGGTTTTCTTCTGTCTCAGATATCCACACATTCTCCATAGTGAATATGTGCAAGCGCTTGGGGAAGTGAGGATGTTGCTTTTCCCCACCAATGGGGAACTATGTTCCCAGGGCTCCAAGTCCACCATTCAGGACTTCTTCTTTTTCCATTTCCTAACATGGAAATAATTGCTCCTTATCAGAGATTCTCAGAAGCCAGGGCTGGCCAACCCCAACCCCCTGTGTTTTGCCTGGGACCTTTCCCTTGACATTAAGGCTAAGTACAGACAGTCAAAAAGCCTGAAGCTGAACTGATTCAGTCTTTGCAGGTTAGTCTAAACTGCAAAGATTGAACCAATAAGCAAATGGGCAAACATTCACTTGTCATTCAGGAATGCAGTCACATGCTTGCAATGGCTCAAACCAGAAGCCAGGGCTGCTAGAGCACAGCTCCTTTGCATGTAACCAGCATGGGGATGTGTGTCTGCTTCCTTTTCCTGCTGCCCCTAGGGTCTCTGGGATTTGCAGTCTACAATTACAGTAACAGGACTCTGCAGTGTTGCTCATCACTTCCTCTTCTAGTTTCCAGGTGCCTCTGGGATTTGTAGTCCACAGTCGCAGCAAGCATTAAGTAAGCCAGCAGAATTGGGAAGTTCTGCTCAGGGGAAGGTGAGTTTAACTCCCTTCCCTGGCCCCAGATCCTAGCCAAGGTTTCTCTGGGGGCATGGGGCAGTGGGCCAGCCCTCACTGCTCCAGCTAGAGAGCAGAGGAGCAGGGCTAGCCCTGCTCTTTTGTGCAGACAGCAAGGCTATAAAGCACACTGGGGTGCTGGAGGACTCTGATTTGACTTGAACTTGGAAGGGGTCTGAGTTGGAATGTTCATAAGCTGCTTTGACCCAAATCAATATGTTTGATACTACTTTCAGCCAGGTTTATCTTAAACCAGTTTTGATCATTTTGAAAGTGATGTATGTGCACTGAACTTCTGTTCTGTTACATGTTAAAACTAGTTTCTGATCACTTAAACTGGTTTATGTGTAACTTCTGTCCTTAGCCTACAACTTGGAGGCAGGATGTGGAACCCAAAGTAGCTAGTTGAGAGAGAGCACAGAGCCTCCAACAATGGGAATTGGTTGACTTAGTACAACAGCGGCTTCAGTTCTTTTAGGCAGAAAGTTCCTTGGGGAGCAGCTGACTCCCCCATGACCTACCAGGAGGGAGGTCACTTCTTTATTTAGTACTTTACATTTAGTTAGTATTTATACAAGTACTAAATTAAATGTGCAGTAATCACTGGACTTCAATGAACATGTAGATGTGCCCAGTGATTAGTGGGCTCATCTACACGAGACACTAAATGCTCAGTGCACTAATTCTACTGCACATTAGTGCGTCATGGCAAAAGTCATGCTAACATGCATTAGAATTAGTCTGCTGAGCATTAGTGTCACTAAAAAGGCATACATCAGTGCTACTGTGCTGTAATGCTAGTTACTGCATATTGAGTTAGTACCTGTTATTACAGGTACTAAACTTAATGTGCAGTAACTACAATCCATTAATACATGTGTAGACATTCCCAGTGTGTGCCCACCACCCCCCCTGCACAAAAAAACAGATGCTCAGTGCAGGGGGAGCCCCCTCCATTAGAGGCAACAGTCTCCAAGATACTTCCTCCTGGATCCAGATTAATTCAGCCCCAGAGAACATTACATGTCCTTTCCTGGGCTGTCTGTTCAACCATTGCTGTTCCCCATCTCCCTCGGTGTCCTTCCACCCCATCACCTGGGTGAGACTGCAAGCCCTGCAGTGTCACTCACTGGATGCATCTACATGTGCCTATTAATGCGCAATAATAAGATCTGGAGCTTATTGCTGATGGATGCACATCTGCACATGCACCCAGGATTGTAGCACACTGAGTGGGGATTGAGCAGTTCTGACTGGCAGGGAGCCCCAGGGGTCAGGTTGCCAGCCTAGGGCTGCTCCCCCAGCTCAGTGTGCTGCAGAGGGGCTGGCTGGGCCCCAAGGGGGCTTTAGTGTGAGGCTAGCTGGCAGGCAGGCCCCTCATTGAAGCCCCCTCATGCCCCAGCCAGCCCCTCTAGCATCCACACATGTGCTGCTGCAGAGTTTTTTACTCCACAGCAGGATAATACTTGTATTTACAAGTACTCCCTGCTGTGGACTAAATTACCTTGCTCCAGCCTAATAGGGGGCATGTATAGACACCACGATTTTTACTGTGTGGCTAATTAGTCTACTGTGTGGTAAATACCTTGTGTAGACATACCCACTGGGTATCAGGCTCTGGAGAACACCTGCAAGGTCAGGCATTTGACCTTCAGCTCTATCGTTGTACTTTCTGACAGGGGTGGACCCAAATCTCATCATCCACAGCTTCTGCTCAAGCACATTTCCCTGTCACAGCTCCTCCACCCTGGATGGTGGGAGCCCAGGTTTCTTCTGATCCATTGCTGTTGTGCTACCTTCTGTTCACATGTGTTGTTCCTTAACTGTGGGTGTTGCTGTGTGGTTGTTAAGGTGCTGAGGCAGTGGACTGCAGGTGTTTAAGTCTGACCTTTCTCCCATGTGTTTAAAAAATCATTTGCTTCCACTGGACGTCAGGGAATTTGCTAACAAGAGAATCCCAGGCAGGTATGTGGTCTTGGAAATTTAAGCCCAGCACCTTCATTATTGCACCCTTTCAGGGGCGGACCTGGCCCCTGCTCTTGCTAGTACACTTTGGCTTTCCCTTTATGGGACTGTTCAGCCTGGAGAAGAGAAATCTTGAGGGGGGGACTAGTATCAGGACCTGGGAGAAAAAATGCGCACAAGGGCAACTCAGGGAAGGAGAAGGAGCAATGGCCATAAACTGTTACAGGATGGTTTCAGGTTGGATGTAAGGAAAAACATCTTTATAGTAAGGGTGACCAGAATCTAGAATAGACTTCCCAAGGCGGTATTGCAGTCCCCAAACTTGGACATCTTCAAGAGGAGACTGGATAGACACCTCCCTGGGATCATTTGATCTCAGCAGTATTCCTGCCCAGAGCAGGGGGGTTGGGCTTGATGATCTTTCAAGGTCCCTTCCAGCCCTTGATTTCTATGATTCTTTAATTCTGTGATTTTTTTACTGTGTGCCAAGTGTCACACCTACCCTCAGTAGCTCAGTGGAAGCTGTAAGGCCATGTTAGCCTATTCTTTCACTCTCAGCCCTGTCTTCTTCTCCCTCTCTCCAGTTCCCTTACATCCTGCTTTCCATTGCTCTCTGCAGCTTGTTCTTTTTGAGAACTATGGAAGTGGGGACTCCCCTTCCCCAGTGGCCACAAAAGTCAGTCCTTGTCTTGCTGAGAGCTCACATGGGAGGCAGGCGGAGGGAGGCTGAGATGGAGAAACCTCTTTGTTCAGAACTGTTGACACCCTGAGAAATGGTCTTGGGGTAATTTTGTTTTCTGGCTGCCCGTCTCCATCAAAGTAGAGCAATGATTTTTTCATTAAAAGGTGCCTTCAGTATAAAAACTCTCTGACATGGAATACAATTGCAAAAGGAACTGATTTCCTTTTTTTTCCCCCCCAGACAACTCAACTGCTTACAAAGCAGCAGCTGAAGTACAGCAGGTGACATCCCTGTGGGCCAGGAATCCCACTCTGAATGGCTGGGTTGTGTCAGCTGCCGCAACAGCAAAATAAATAATTAAATAAAAAAGACCTTGCTGTATCGGCTTGGGTAGCTGAGTTGCCCTTGCCCTGCGCCAAGTCCCTATTGAAGCAGAAGTGTTGCTTTTTACAAGGAGCTGGGTGCAGTCATGTTTACTGCTGGGGAGGACATTTGTAAGGACGCATTTTTGTTTTGATTTCACAGTCCCTTTGTTTGGAAGAGAGCTTTTCCCCCCTTTGTTTCTCCTTACTCCACAAAAATCAGAAAACAATAAAAATAAAACTAAAAGGAGGGAGAAACCCGAGTTCCTCCACCTTCACCTTTGCTGCCCCAAGTCACTTCTTTGACAAAGCAAACAGGGCATGAGAAAAGCTGGAATGAATTCAGATTGAGATGAAATTTTAAGTAAAAACATAAAATGTCCAAGAAACTCAGTTCAGGGCTTCTGTCCTATTCCTAGGAGGGATGAGGACCTTTGGAGAATGGGACACAGGGAATCTGGGCAGAGGTTTTCCTAAGGAGCAGCTGGACATCTGCTCTGCCTGGTGAAAGCCTATGAGGAACAGAAAGGAGCTCTGTTTGCTGGGCAGAAGGGGACTGCTGTTGGAAGCAGAGCAGGGTTTTCCTTGCAAAAGCAGACAGCAGCGCCTGAACAGGGACTTGAACCCTGGACCCTCAGATTAAAAGTCTGATGCTCTACCAACTGAGCTACCCAGGCTCACATAAATAGGTATATGTTGGATGGCTTCCCCTAACCTTTGCCAAGGGTCTCCCCAGATTCAGAGGATTGATAATATTTGCCCTGACCTGACACCTCTCTCAGCTGCTGCTCTGCAAACTAGGCAGTTTAGAATGAAAAAGGGATTGGGAAAGTAAGGCCCTTTTCGCATTTTGATTTGCACAAATGAGAGGTTTTCTGTCCTGCTTTGCCTGGTTTTCAAGGCAGGGGCTTCATGGGAAATTGACTTTTTCCGTTGGCTGCAGCATATTCCTGGTTTGCTTTGACCTATTTGAATGAGATGCCCAAAAACAGAGCAATCCAAAGGCTATTTTCTGTGGTGTAAACAGTTCTTTCCTCCCCAGCACAACAGCCCCAGTCCACTCCCCTGTGAATGCTGGTCATGGCGGAGTCGGAGTCCAAGCCAGGGTTCGCAGGGCAATGACCAGTCAGGGTAGTGGGGTGCAGGGCATGGTTAGGATGAGTGACTTCCCCTGGTTCCTGGGAAGGGCCAGAAGCAGATAGTTACAGGGAAGTGAACAAAATTGAGAAGAGGTAAAAGAGGCAGTGCTGAGAGCGATAAAGGGAGGCAAAGGCCAAGAGAGAGAGAACAGGGCAAGCTGGGTCTGATGGCTTCCCTTGTGCCCCTGCTTGAGGAGAGAACAAAGCTCACAAGGGAAGGGAGATTGACTGGTGCTTTCCTAAATGGCTGAGTGGTAAAGGAGGTGTGCTTTAAGTCCACTGACTGTAGGCCAGGCTGGCTATGAGACCTGCTCAGAAATCTTCCCCTTACAAGGAAGTTCCCTGTGCTTGCTTTTTCCACAAATGTCTAATGTTACTCCTGTCCTCTCACTAACGTGCCCTGTGGAAAATGTTGTTAAAGGTCCTGTGTTAGGAAATACTCCCTTCTCGTTGGGAGCTCTGTTGTCCGGCATGGAGAAACCTCAGGATAGAGCTGGGTGCCACACGTCCCATCACCCCAGCACGATGTCATGTTGAGCAGAGGGAGGTCAGTAGCATCCCAGAGTGGCAGGCCAGGGGGAACCTCTCCAGATTCCTTGTCCTGCATCTGCAGATCTCAGCCAGCCACATTGCCCACCATTTCTTTTTGTTGGAAATGATGTTCCAGGTGATGGGGTGGAAAAGGAGCCTATGGGTCCAGAAAGGGGAGATTGGCTGGAGCAACTGGTGTTTCCATAGGATAGTGCAGGACATAGATAGTTTATAGTGGGATTGGGAACAGAGCTTTGAAACCTCAAAGTGGGTAATTTGGGCAGATAAGGAAAAGTACTTCATCTTGGTTTAGCAGGGTGGCTGAGTGATGAAAACAGTGACTTTATAGTGCCAGAAGATGTGTGTGTTCAAACCTCACTTCTGGTACTTCTTTCCTCTTTTCCCCCCTGGCAGGACTGGTCAAAGCAGAAGTCTCTGGGGATGAGGTGCACTTGGGCAAGTCAGGAGGTTGTCTGCACTCTGAGAATTGTTTAAATTAAGTCATTTCTTGTTTCCCTGGGTTGTCAAGGCATTTTATTACCCCAGCACAGTGAACTTGGGCTCAGACCTCTCTGCCTGCTTCCAGCAGTCAAAAGATTCAAGCTTTGCCCAAGCAGCGATCATGGGAGGTTTCCCAGGGGTCCGCTAAGCATTTTTTCTTCTTCTGGGGATATGGTGTCAGGGTGTTGTGATACATGCATCAAGAAGGGTGCTGCAAGGCAGGTTGGGAGGGCAGCCCTCTGTCACCCACCTGGGTGTCAAGGTCCTGCCATGCTCCAGCCCTGGCAGGTAGAGAGACCCACCTCTCCTCCCACTGCCTTCAGATTAAGGCTGCTAGCTACCCCTCTCTGCATATAGCTAGAAGCCACAGCTCCTGCCTTCCCGAGCCTGGCACAGCATCCAAGAATGTCAACTGAGTCCTTCCCATGCGCTCATTTTCTATCCCTGGTGGTATGTCCTTCTCCCCCTTACCTAGCAAAATGTTTTCTCTTTGCACCTAGGCACCTGCAGTTTGCTGGGAGTATCTCTTTTCTCTGGCCATTTATTTGAATGAATGGGAAAAGCTTTCAGCTACAACCACTATTTCTTCCCCCTCATTATTACTGTTGATCTGATTGCTGTCCTCATCATTATTACTATTGCTCTACTATTATTACAGCAGCTGTTCTCATCATCCTTTCCATGATGGTTGTTAGCAACATCATCGCCTTACCAACTAGTTGTTGATTTCAACTGACCAGACATACCCAGCAACCCTAAAACCTCCCGTCCCATTAGGGTCTGCTTTGCTAAAGCATGGTTGTTTTTTTTGTTTTGTTTTTTGGGGTTATTTTTTGTGTGTGGGGGGGAAACCTGCCCCCATGCATCTCAATACGAAAGGTGAAGAAAGACAAAGAGGAAGCAAAAGCCACGATCCAAAGTCCAAACGAAGTAGGTGGCTACTTTTGATGAGGATGATTAACAGCAATAACAATAATAATTATCATCTTCTCCTAGTTTAGTTTCCAAAGGGTCACAAACACTCGACCGCCAAGTACTTCGTTGGCTTCCCCACGTGGTTATTTCCAGCTTGGCAACCAGTGATTTTCGGAGGACATCTGAAACCAGATGTTCCCCCCCCAGCCTGAAATGGGTTAGTGGGCTGCCCTTGCTCCGCAGCCCTGGGCATGAGCAGGATGCCGGGGAGGGAGGGGTGGGAGTCAGGGCACAGGCAAAAGCAAACCCCGGAGTTTGCAGCTGGCCCCACGTAGCAGCAGAGCCCTAGCACGCGGCACTGGCTCTGCAAGGGCGGCGGCCAAAGTGCCTGGCGGCGGCCCGGATAGCTCAGTCGGTAGAGCATCAGACTTTTAATCTGAGGGTCCAGGGTTCAAGTCCCTGTTCGGGCGATAGCGGCTCCTTTTCTTTTTGGCAAGCTCTTTTCCTCTCCCGGGTGCTGGAGACGATCCGCGGGCGTCAGGGCAGGGGCTGGTGCATCCGCTCAGCGCTGGGCTGTGCTGGGAGCGAGAGCCGGCCCAGTCGCTTGGCATGGGATTTCCTGTGCAGCCCGGGGGCGAGCTGAGGGATGTTGGAGAGGTCCCCGGCCTAGCGCTGGGGCGGTGGGACACGGGGCTCCCCCTCCTTCCTGAGGCCTCTCAGGGCTGCTATGCTCCGTCTCCCTGATGCATCGTCGTCCCTATCAGACATGGGGAGCCTGGGGCTGCAGGATGGCCACCCCCCGTGGGTGCGAGAGACTCCACTTGCATTCAGGCACGAACACCAAAATATAAGGAGAGGAAGAGGTGGCTCCACTGGGGCTCGAACCCAGGACCTTCTGCGTGTAAAGCAGACGTGATGACCACTACACTATGGAACCAACACCTGGAGTTTTTGGTCTGGGGCTGGGCATAAGACGTTCAGAGAAGCAGTATCGATCATCTCTCCAGCTGGTTTGCTGCAGTCAGCCCCGCTCAGCCCTTCCTGGGTCTCTCATGCACCAGGAGCTACTGCCCCAATTTTATGGGGCAAGAATTTGCATACTAGATGCCAATGGATCCCCAGGGCTTCTGCTTCAGTTGATTGTAAAGAGCTTCACACCATGAGTGCATGTATATGTGTGACCATGCACCGGGGGGGGGGGGAGCATAGAATTATTCCCATTTTACAGATGGGGAAAATGAAGCACAAAAGGGAGGGACTCGCCCAGGGCCATCTCATAGGCCAGTGGCAGAGCAAATGGCAGGACTTCTCTGGGACCACTCCCGGGCCCCAAAGGGCCACCTTTGTGAACAGGAATGCAGGGGCATTCTTGGAGCAGGGTGGGCCTAGGGCTGGATGGGAAGGTGGGGGGATTGGCTTACAGTGGGGTGCAGATGGATGGGAGCTGGGGAATGCCAGAGCGGGTGGTTGCAAGCTGGGGGCTGGGTAAGAGTATTGCAGGGGCAGTGGTAAGGACTACAAAGGTTAGGGGGCAG
Organism: Caiman crocodilus; assembly: GCA_030014935.1. NCBI lineage: Eukaryota > Metazoa > Chordata > Crocodylia > Alligatoridae > Caiman > Caiman crocodilus. The sequence continues at coordinate 157,293 of JAGPOW010002698.1, read as the reverse complement.
GTTATAAACCAAGCTAGAGGTGGGGCTGCTGGTGGGAGGAGCCTGGGGCTAGGACTGCCCCCCCCATGCAGCAGGGAGGGCTGCAAGAGGGGACATAGGACAGTCTCACAGTAAGCCCTAGTGGCCTATAGCGGTCACTGCCACTGGCTGAATGCGTGATGGGGTGGCAGTCAATGCTGTGCGGCGTTCCCAAGGACCCTTACAGTGGGTCGGGTTCGGATTTAAAAGACAGGTTCCGTGAGCTTGGTTCACTTGTATGTAGTCTCAGACCCAGAGGCTGCCCTGGTCCATTTTAGCTCCAGCTGGATAGAAGAAAAGAGCACATGTGGGAAAAAGGGCAGCAATGAAACCCCACATGACCAGAGACCTCAGCTACTTGGTTCGCACAGCTGTGAGAGTCCAGTGTAGCTGCTGCTGCCTCAGGACTGTCCCTTGCTCCCAGCTTCCCTGGAGCACAAAGGGAGAAGCAGCCTCCAACCCTGCTGAGCACCATATGCAGCCACAGTGCAATGAATGGGCCAAGCTCATTGGGATAGAGGGATCATGCCCAGAGAGAAGTCTGTGGTCCTTGCCTCTTGGGAGATGTGCTTGCCTCTCCTTGCCTATTGCAGGCTGAGCCAGGGGTGGGTGGGAGGGAGACAGTTGGAGGGAATGCACTTTACCAACACTCTTTCTTCCTTCCTCGCCCAGCAACATAAAGATCCATCACTGACCAGGGAACAAGGGGGCTGATACCCGACCACAGCTCTGACGAAGAGATGGGGGTGAGGAGGGCCAGTATGCAATAAGGAAAGGAAAGTCCTGAAGGGTGGGTCCAGGATCCTCCAGTTGAGACATGGCCTGTGTACTGCTAACTCCAGGATCCAGCCCCATTTTGAATCATTCCATCTACACAAAGACCAGGTCCCCTGCCAACACTTGCTGAGTGGGGCCCAGATAGACAACATCATGCATTGACCAGGCATGGGAGCAAGGATAGGATGGAAGCACTCTCTACTCCATTTCCTGGTAGACTTCTATGCTATTAGACAAAGTGAAGAAAGGGTGCTTTGGGGTTGCAGACTGTTGCATTCCTCTAGCCTAGGGGCAGGGAATATATGGCCCATGGGCCAGATCCGGTCTGCCAGGACATTTTATCCCACCCATGGAATCCCTAAAAAAAATTAGTATTTGCTCCTGGCTACCTGTCAAAGATGACAGGAGCCATGGGCAGTAGGACCCAGGGAAGCCAGCAGGACCCAAGAACAAGGTCAGCCTAGCCTCACCCCCCACAGAAGCCTTTGCCTACTGCAACTTCCACTGCTTCTCTGCCTGCCCAGCAGCAGCTCCAGCACCAGGTGGCTCCCAACTGCACCACCAGACCATGGGAGCACAAGGCCACAACAGTACCTGGGGGCCAGGAGCAGGAGAGGGGTGTATATGTGTATACACAGTGAGGGAGACAGTGTATGTATATGCAATGAGAGAAAGTCTGTGTTCATAGGGTGAGGGACTGCTGGTGGCAAAGGTTGAGGGTTAGGGGTCAGGACTTCCAGTTCCAAGATGGTGACCGGGGGCAGGGTACTTGTCAAGGGCTAGGGCTACCCATTACAGCTTGCCAGAACTCCCGTCAGTGGCCCTCTGCCTAAAATAATTACCCACCTCTGCTCTAGCCCAAATATCCTCTGCACACGCTGCAGTAGGCTCAGAGGGCCACCACAGCTCCATCCATGTTGATATCACATACTGATCATTCAGGGCAAGTCATACCCAGGGCCTGTGGTAGGTGCAGGGAGCTCAGACCTCTGGCAGGTTCCTCATCGCCCACCCCCTATACCACTGCTTGGTTGCAACCCTTGGTGTTCCCCTTTCCTCCAGAAATGATTTGCCCCAGAAATCAAAAGGGAAAGCAAGAAGCCCACAGGCCTGGAGCTGGGCCTCCATCAATGACCTACAAGAAGCAGAGGGTGATGAGACCCCTAAGCCAGGGCACTTCTTGCAAGCAAGAGGGGAGAAGTGAGGCTAGGCACAGGCTGAACTGGCCCCTCAGCTATTCTCCTCCACTAAAGCCCAGAGGGCAGTGAAATTGGACAGCTCACCCAAAGCAGCACTGAAGTCACAGACCACAGAACAAGGGCACCCCTTTCCCTTAACCCCAAGCCAAAAATTAGCACCTCACGCAGTGCTGGGGCTTTCAGGTTTTTTAATTTATTCATTTTCTTGGAAAAAAATAAGGCAAAAAAAACCAAAACAGAAATAGAGGGATTCTCTCTCTCACTTTAGCTGACCAGGTGTCCCTTCAAGGGAATTTGGGGCACCTTGTTCCCTCTGCCATGCAGGGTGGACTGCTGGGCTCAGCCACATCCCTGACAGCTGGCAAGAGGAAACCCTGGGTGGGCAGCAGGCACAAGCCCCAAACTGAATGACTGCCATCCTTCACCCCGGTGGCCGAGGCTCTAGTCAAGGAAAAGAAACAAAAACCCCAAAGAGAAACATACAAGGAAGGCACCTCAAATGTGTGACCCTCGGCCAGGGGTAGGGGCTGCAGAGGAAGATGCCCTCCAGCTGTGGGGCTGGGCTGGCTCAGGCCACACACCTCCTCCACAGCAGCACCTACTGAACATCAGGAATGGGCTTTGGCAGCCATCTAAGCCCAGCAGTTAGGACTCCAGCCTTCAGCCTCCCCACTGCAAAGGGAAGGGTGCATGGCTTCCACTGGGTGGGAGAGGAAAGGGGGAGAGGGACAGCCTTGCTTGGTCCCCAGGGAGGGGTCACCCTGGGGGAGAGATAAGATGTGGGCAGTGAGTGTTACAAAACCCAGAGTCCGTGGGGCCAGGGGAGGAACAGGAAAAACAACCAAAAAAAAAAAAGTTAGGTCTCTCTACATATATATAATATACAGGTATCTAACAGATGCTCTCTAGGCTAGAGGCTGCTCTTGCTGCCACGGAGGAGCCATCCATCCACATCCCAGCTCCCTGCTGCCAGGGCTTGCCCACCTGCCTGGGGAAAGGGCAGGGGGGAAGACAGGGCAGGGTAGTGAGGGGCTGATGGCTTGTCAAATCCCGCCATGCTCGGAGATCAGACTGGAAGAGACCAGCTGCTTGAGGGGAGGATTCCAGGAGACCGAGGCCAGCCTCAGGCTCTCCAGGGAGAGGGCTGCTGTGCCATGTCCCCCATAGTGGGGTGGAGGTGGGGATGTACCCTCAGCCCTGCACCAAGGGCACCCACACTGCCCTCTCCCCAACTATGCCCACCCTGCATGCGTCCTCAGCTCCCCACCAAGGGCAGGAAGGGATAGACTCCCATCTTGCCAGCACAGGAGCCACAGCGATCCCAGACACCCCTCATGGAGATTTAAGTGTACATGTGTATTTGGAGGGGGAGGGGGGGCTTTTTTCCTCATCCCCTCTACCCTCCAACCCCTGTGGGGACCAGACCTTCTTTGTTGGCTATGGATGTTAGGAGTCAAGTGCTTTTTTCTGCAGCAACTCAGCCTTCCCTCCCTCCCTCCCTCCTCTGCAAATTGGCAGGGACTTCAGCCAAGCAAGACTGAAGACAGTCATGTAAGGGAGCCAGGGATATGGTAGTCAAGGGCAGAGTGCATGGGGCCCCCAGCCACCTGGGATCTGGACTTCATCAAATGTCAGCTTCAATCAGCTAAGGCAACCCAGCCAATCACCGCCACCGGCTTGTGCCGTGGGCGACTGACTTGCAACAAGTGATTGGTTAAGACAGACAGATGTGAGGGAAGCGCCAGGCAAGGAAAAAAAGTCACATGATTGGCTGCTTCCCTCCAACCTTCCTCCTCTTCCTTCCTTCTTCTGTGGCTAGCTCAGAAAATATCCGGGCACACGCTCCAGTCCTGCTTCTCCTTGCTTTCCCAATAGCCTCCTTTGTACACATGCGCTATCTCCTTGGTGTCGGGGTCTTTCTTGCGCTCAAACCACAGTGGCTTGTAGGGGTCATAAAGAGTTCCTGTGGGGAAAGCAGAGAAGGTTAGACATATTTCAGCATGCTCTGCTATGAAGTGGAAGAGGCAGCGGTAGAAGCTGGGTGGGCCCATTACTGTCCCCTTACCATCCTCTGTGGCCTTCACAGCCTCAGCTTCACGCTTCTTGCGGGAGATACGCTGCTTCTCCTCCAGGCGCTGCTTCTCGGCATTGGCTTCATCCCAGCGCCCATTCTCCATGAGGCGCTGGTCAGGTCGCAGCCTGCTGTCGGTAGGGGCAGTGCCACTTTCAAGAGCGTTAAGGGTCAGAGCCAGCTCTGAGAAGAAGTACATGTTCTCGGCATTCTTCCTGTACCAGTGGAGGGGCAGAGGCAGACAGGCAGGGAGTGAGGTACCATACCACAAACATCCCAGTACTGTACTGACCAGCTTGGGTCACATGCTACCAGCCAGCAAGAAATTCAGCCTTATTGGGAGGGGAGAGGCATGCAGCCAAGTTCTGCCACTAGTTTTCATGCTCCCAGGAGAAGACAGATGGCAGCTAGTGCAAGAAAAGCACCCACTGCAGATGCTGTGTGGTGTGAGCCAGTTCCCTTTACTGTAGCCCAACAGGCAGTGAAGGGGCTCTAGGTTGCCCAGCCCTACTGGCCTTGCCACACCAAGTCAGTGCCTGCTACTCACGGGAGTGGATTCCTTTTCCATAGCAGGAGCCTGGTGTCCTCAGCCTCATGCGCCTTCTGTCGCCCCTCAGCGCCATTCTCCCCACTGCCTGGCAGCACCTTGTAACAGTCCATCTTCTCATCCCAGGTGCCCAGCAAAATGAAGTGGACCTTTCCCGATGGGTCCATCACCTCCCCCGTGACCTGCCAGGAGTGAAAGGATGGGAGGATATGGGCATCTGAGCAGAGCAGGACCAAGCATTTGCCCATCACAAATGGACAGGACCAAGCACCAACTTTCAAGCTCTTCAGCTCCATTTCCCAGGGGCATCTCCCACCCTCAATGCACTGCTCTCCACATCAGCAGCCAGTTTTGATCAGAACTGATATATAGCATGGAGACTGGGGACATGGGCCTGCCTCCCTGGAGCACTTCCCCCATTCTGGTATAGAATTGTATAGTTCTAACCCTATCCTCTCACCCAGCGCCACGCCAGTGTGCCTGGCCCCTTCATTTCCCTCTCTCTATTTCTCAAGGCCCTAGGCTACAATACCCCCCCACCCCCCCATTCCCTGACATCAGCTCCCTGCCACTGGATGGGCCTGGAGCTCGGCCCCTTTACCTTCCTGGCCACGTCCCGGGAGAAGTAGCTGTAAGGAACAAACTTTAGATTGCACTTGTCGCCCGTCTTGTGATTAATGATCTCGATCTCACCTGACTGCAAGGGAAGAGAAAGGGTCAGGTCAGTCAGTCTTGGTGGCATTGATGCACACCCCAAACTGACCCTGGTTTACAAATGGGGGAAACTGAGGCTCAGCAGTGCAGCAGCCTACTCAAGCTCAGTCAGTTGGTGAAAGAGCTGGAGAAGATAGCTTCCATCAGCTCTCATACAGCAGGCTCTGGCACAGTTCCCACCTTTGTCCTTACTGCTGCTGCTCTGACTCACCTGGTCTATCCACAGTTTCCCGACGATGATGTTGTGTACGGTGGTGGTGACCTTCTTCCAGGTATAGTGATTGCCGCTTGAGGGGAAGATGCAATGGATGGTACCTAGGAGCGGGATGTGTGGGGGGGACAGTGGTCAGAACAGTGATCAGAACAGCAATCTCCTGCCTGACAGCAGATCACCAAGTGAGCTGTTCCACAGAAAGACAAATGTCATGCATCCAAGACCCTGCCACCAGATGTAAGGCTGCTAATGACACTATGTGACTCAGATCCAAAAAGCTATCATGTCCATCTCCAGAAGATGGAGATCCTAAAAGAGGATGAACTTTGTAAGTGCTCAGAGAAGCAAAGGAGAACCACTCTGGAGAAGAGCAAAGCTTGCTAATGAATGCAACTTTAAGAATGGTACTTAGGCCAGCTAGGCTGCCTTTGTCCAGCTTCAACCCCAACCTGCACTGCTTTTAAGGCTGCTGCTGTGGTTCCCCTAATTTACCTGTGGCAGGTTAGGGTTTTAGGTCAGTGTTGTCAAGGTTGATGGCAGTCTTATGCAGACTTCAGATTACGGTTGTATGGGATAATTTGGACAGGGATGCTCCTACCTCAGGCAGGAGATTCGACTAGGCTTCTGGAGGTCCCTTCCAGCCCTACTTCTCTATGACCCGACCTCTAGCTTGACTAAGGTCACACGGCAAGCATTTGCTTACACTGTCTCTGTGTTGTGTTCAAGGGCACTGCCAAGAAGCATGCTCGCCCATTGGGCCAAATCCCATTCTACAGCAGCCCTAAGCACACCCTCAGAGCCACTGTCAGGCTGTTCTGATGTGCTTCCAGCAATGTTTGTGGCACTTAGCAGCAGCTGTGCTGCCACCTCAGGAATGAACTGGCAAGGTGCTGTGCAGAACAATACCCCTGGGCATGGCTGGAAGGAGGTACAGGGCATCCTTCAGTGGCAGGGTTGAGCAGAGACCTGGTTTCCAGCTCAAGGTTTTCAAACTGCAGGCTCCCACTACCACAGAGCACAACTGTGGCCCTGTATTGAAGTGATGTGGTAGGTGCAGCACCGAGGTAGGAAGAAGTGATGGGGAGTTAGCAGCAGGAGCTACTTTCCTGTAGCATGCTCATTTTCCAGGAATCGCTGGACATACATGCTAGATTATTTGGAAATGTAGACACTTCTATTTGGGGAAAGTAGAAGGCTCATGCTAAACTAGCCCCAACCATACAAGTTGCCCCTCCCTGCCCATACAGCCTGTTACAGCAGCACGTGGAAAGCACATGCAAGAAGTAGGGAGCAGACTAATTCCTAGAAAGACTGAAAACTCAGAGCCCTTGTAGGGATCACACCCAAAACTTGTCTTTCTGCTTGCAATGGTAAGCAGCACACACAGGCACTAAAGGGCCTAGGAGGGTCAAGGGCAGATTTCCCTTGCCACACCATGAAGCACTTGGGCCAGTGCTGAACAGGCTACAGGTAGGGGCAGGCTAAGGGGGCACTTGGTCTTGGATTCTACTTGGAGGTAAAGGTTTTGTAATGCAGGTATGCCTGGCTGTGAGGGTCTCAGGATGAAGTGAAGGGCTCTGCTGGGGGAGTAGACATGCGAATCACACCCAGTATTCAAGGAGCCTGGGACACTCTCCTTGGCCCAGCAAGCATTCCCAAAGCTGCCAATGAGCTAGAGGCACTGGCAATCTGAGCACAGGGACTAACCGAGGGGCATGATGGAGAGGTATTTGCCACGGAACTTGCTGGTGATTTTGATCTCCTGGCGAAGTGTCCAGCCATGCTTGGACTCTGCGTGGTGGGCAGCAGCAGGAGGGTGGTGGCTTACCTGGAAGAGATGGGGAGGAACAGAGCACATCAGGATGAGACGAGCACAGTCAGGTAAGGCATGGGGCATATGCAGACACAGCGGTGGTACCCCCCAAGAGAGGAGACCCAGGCACCCACTCAATTCTAGAAGGCGCAATGCTGAGGAGACCCAGCGTGAATGCTGCCCACATCTGGCTTGGGTGGCTAGGGCCTGAAAGGCAGAGAATGAGGCTGTTGGTCCTGCAGACCTGCTCGCAGAGGGAGCGGTAGCCATTCTCCTCCAACCGGTCCAGCTCAAAGGTCTCGCCAAGGAGTGGGTTGAATGGCTTGCTGGTGCGGTAGACAGTGGTGGAGTAGGATGACACAGTGAAGGCAGCCACATAGCACAGCTGCTCCAGGGAGTTCTCGCACTTGGCCGCTCGGTCCAACAGTGCGTGGTACTCCAGGTCCTCAGTGAGGCGTTGAAGCATGGACAGGGGCTCATTGAAGTTCACCTGGGGACAGGAGAGAAAAGTCAGATACTGGAGCCAAGCACAGGGCAGGATTCTCTGAATAGCCATGGATCTTGGGGCTCAGAAGCTAAACAGAACAAGGATGATCTTTGCATAGCTTCTGGGCCCTGATAGGCCATCAGGGCTGAAGATCAGCTTTCCCAAGACAAAAGGCATAACTTGCTCCAGAGCTCCCCCTGCAGACCGGGGACTCACTGGCATGGGGATCTTGGAGAGCTCTTTCCCAATGCAGTTCTTCATGATGCTCCACAAGTTGAGGCTGTAATTTGGCTTGTAAGGGATGCGAGTCCTTTTTTCTTTCTTGGTGTCTTCTGGCAGGTGCTTGTACTGAAGACAAGACAGAAGACGCATCAAGCCAGGATGCAACCCCCACCCCAGAAGGCTAAGCTCCAGATTTTTAAGGCCAAACATGACCTCCTCCTTTCACAGCTCACTCCACCACCCAGGTCTTCCAGCTGACTGACTGACACCCCTCTGTGGCCTTTATTCCATCTCCAGCCCTTCTTTTCTGCAACTTTCCAGGCCCAAAGTACCTCTCCTGGGCTTGACCCACCAAGCCTACTCCCTTTCCTCTCTGCACACTATCCCCAGAATGAGTCTCCCCCAGCAGGTTTTCATGGTTGCTTAAGTCTCCATCACTGCCCACTGAGACCAGTCTCCAGATCTTGGCTTTTCATCTACCAAGAGCACAAAGTACAGTGATAGTGCATGTTGTGCCACTAGCCTCATGACCGACTGGGTGACGGGTGCAGTCACAACCCCCTCCCCTACAAGGCTCATTCCTCCCTTCTGGAATCCTCCTTCCATTGGTAGCAGCAAGGCCAATCACCTCTAGCCCCCGCCTCTGAGACCCACCTGCTCATCAAGGCTGATGTCACTGCTGGTGCCACTGATGTTACTGCCAGTGCGTCTGCAGGGAGTAAAGGTGGTGAAAATTAGTATCCTGCCCCTCACTGCCTCTTGGCCACCAGAGATGAAGGCTTTCTGAGCTGAGAAGGCAGCTTAGAGAGCAGAGAAAAGACACAACCTCTGGCAGGAAGATGCAGAGGCCCGTGCCAGGCAGACAGCAACCCTTCCTGCTGTAGGACTCAAGAACCCAGCGCTCCAGAGAAGAGACAGGCCACCCATGACCACTCACAGGCTCATGAGGAGAGGGTGCTCTTGAACGAGTCTGGAGATCACTCACTTGTGGCCCATGGTCTCTGGCATGGTAATGATTTCCGGGGCATCGAAGAACTCATTATCATCATCCTCATCACTCAGGTCCCCTTTTGCTGGGCAGCATTGATCTGCAAAGGAAAACAGCATCAAGATCCATGCCCAAAGGGTCTTCCTTTCTTCATCTGTTGGGAGTCTGCAGCTAGAGCCCAATGTGAAGTGACAGTGTGCAAGTAAGGGATTCCAATTACCCCAGGCCTAGTGATAGCAGCAACAGCAAGGAGGAAGGCCAGTAACTCCACCCTCTTACCTTTTGAAGAGCCCCCACTGCCTGGGGCATTGGCAGGCAGTACAGTGGCCCCCCGGAAGGCTCTCTCCAGATGGTTGTGCTGCTTGGCCAGCTGCTCCAGGGTCTCCTCCAGACGGATGCGCTGGTCTCGCTCATACTGAAGAGACTTCTGCCACTTCTTGCTGTGCGTCTGGGCCAGCACAAGGAAGTCTCTGCAGGCCTGCAGGGAGAAGCACCTGTTACTGCTCCCCATCTGGGCTCAGGGTCAGTGGCTGCTATACAGCACATGGCTGTTGTCTATAGATGCCTCAACTCCCCAGCCCCTTTGTGGTGCTCCAGGATGCAGATGAATACATGTCTTTGGGATTTCTTGGTTTCTAGCACAGGGGCGGGTAAAGTCTGACCCATGGGCCAGATCAGGCCCACAGCAGACTCCATTTCCCAGCAGCCCCTATTTGCATTGCTGGGGCCAGTTTCCATGGAGACTGAGGTCTTTATGGATATTGGCCCCAGCAATGACAGCGCAAGGCCAGGGGTTCCATGGAGACCAGCCCCAGCAGCACTGGCAGGGTGCATGGCTAGGCCCGGGGCTGCTCAGGGGCCAGGGCTGGGATCTTGCAGTGATGACAGTATGGTCCTGAGCTGAGGCACATCTGCAATTCATTGCCTTGCCAGAGCAGCTGGGGCTGGTCTCCATGGAAATCCTGGCCCTGTGTTGTCACAGCATCAACACTACTGGATTCTCCATGGAAACTAGCCCCAGCGATGTGCAGGAGCTGCTGGGAAATGTAGTCTAGCCACTGGCTGGAGCAGTGAAGCTCCAGAGCCAGGCAGGCTGTTGGGTGGGGATGGGGTGGGGTGGGGGCAGGGACTGAGCTCATCTGGGTACAGGAACAGCAGTAACAGCATGGTAGGAGAGTAGCTTCCCCACTCCCTCCCCAGTCCCTTTGGGAGCAGATGCAGGGAAGGGGCACCCCCCTGCCTATCCATGCAGCTGCTGTCCATGTCTCCAACTGACTGTGCTTTAGGAATTTAGAAGAAATCCCTGGAGGCTCCCGTGTTGCAGTGCAATCCAAAAAGCAGGGGGCAGCTGCACCACTCCTTTGAGTCTACCCCCAAGCACCCCTGCTCTACACTATCATCTTTGGCTGGATTAATGATGTCAGCCACAGGTGTAAGTAGCCAGCACCCCCAGGGATCGGGCAGTGCCAGCCCCAGGGTTTGGCAATGCCAGCAGAACCCGAGGTAGACAAAGCAATGCCAAAAGGCTTCTGTCTGCTAAGTCTGCATTGTTCAGGAAGGTAGGGCAGTTGTGGTGGCAGAAAATAAACGAATATTTGCTGGCACATGCTGCTTCTCCACTAGGGGACTCTGTTGTCTTAGCTACAGAACTGGGAGCAACTCTGCCACATAGGCATAACTACAGCAAACCTGGATCACCTCCTGAGAAATGGCCTGTGCTGGGCACCTCCCCCTCGGGGATGTGGCCTACAGCCTGGCTCCCCTCCTCTCTTCAGGTCAGGGTACAATGACTCCAGAACAGGTAACATTCCAGCCATTCCTGGAACAAAGTCCTGCCCCATGCTTCTGCAGGCCTGCTCCCCCACATACTTCTTCTCTGCCCACCACACAGCCTGGCTCACCGTGCCCTGTGAGCAGGGAAAGCCCAGACAGACCTCACAGCAGATTTATTGTAGCATGGCAAGGCTGTGTACATTATGGAGTGCTTGTGTTGGCAGAAGAGGGACTGGTGCAGGAATCTGTTGGTTTCCTGTACTAATTTGCACAGAAGACAGTTCCTCTACCACCTGCCCAAGGCATGGCTGCTGCTCAGAGACCACTCTCCTGCAATAGCGCTCAGAGGCCCTGATGGGGTCAGGTCCTCAAGTGCATCACAGACAGACATGGCAGTTCATCACTATCCAGAGCCATGCCATACCCTGCTCCATGCCAAGTGCAGAGGCCTCTCCCTAGTGCACTCCAGTCTGGAGCACTACCTATTGGAGGCTGTGAGCTTGGCAGTTCCCTGTGAATGGGGACACTCACGTTGATCATAGCATTGGAGGTGATGCGGAACAGTGTGGCACGCTCATTGACTTGCTTGATCTTCTCATTGCTCTCAGCAGGCAGCTTGAGGGACTCCAGCTCACTGAGGGAGCGCTGCAGGGCTGTGCCATGCTTGGCAATCAGGTCATTGCAGGTGCTCAGGTCCTCCACCTTGCTGGAGAGAGTGCGTAATGTGGTCTGCAGTTCTGTCTTGTCTGTCTGAGACACGGACTCCTCATCACCAGAGTCATCTGGAAGCAGGGACAAGGAGAAGCAGCCAGGTCACATTCAGACAGGAAGGGAACCAGGGCAGAGCCAGCCCTCATACCCTCCCTTGCTCCTTGGGGATGGTCAGGACCTCTAGTTCCCCAGCTCCACCAAGCCCTGGAAAATCAAAAGTAGCCAACCAGCTATTTCTACAGAAATGGTCTCTTGTTGTGAACCAATCCTGGAAGCCGGAGATGACGAGTAGTTGTCACTTCCTGGCTGATCAGTGGCCCATGTTATCCACACTTAGCTACAAGGCCTGAGCCTTTAGTGTTGGCAGTGCAACCCTGCATCTCTAGGCATGTTGTCAGAAGTTAGGTGGAACTTGGGGCCTGTGTTTCTCAAAGCAAAAAAGCTCACATATTCAGGTCTGCTAGCGAAGGTTGGAACAGGCTTAGCCTCTGCATCCCAGTCACTCTGAGAAACATCCAGAGCAGGTGAGGGTTAGTTACACCACCCAAGTGACCCACGCAGGTCACCTGCAGATCAGAGTCCCTCCAGTATAGTCTATACAAGGTCACATTGAATATCTTTATTTAGCTGCGAATGCAGCAGCCCAGCTGCCTAGCAAGCAATATTAAACTCTGCCATGGGCTACTGGTGCCTCGTGGGTCAGGGGGGAAACATGCTCCCCCTCCCAGTGGCCAGTCAGCAACCAGGGGATCACACTGACTGGACTGGGGGGGGCGGGGGGGGACCTGCAGCTGATCAGGCTGATCCAGAAGCGCAAGTGGTGCTCCCAGATGTGCCAGTGGCACTTCTACTGGCGACCCCACTTCCTGGTCAGCACTCGTGGGGGGAGGAGGGGGGTGCCGGCACATGTGCCTGCCCCCCAGCCTGTCACGTAACCAGGGAGCGCTAGCTGCCAGGGGGTATACCAGCACTCTCAGGGGTTGCACATGAGCCCTGGTTTAACTGGAAGTCCTAAGTGGTTTAGGTGTTGCCTTGTTCATCCATGTAATAAATCAAGACTGCTGAAGTACTCAGGCCCTGGCTGAAACATGAGAGGTTGAAAGAACTGGAGCTACTTCATTTAGAGAAAAGATGACCACTAAGTCTTGAAACCCAAAACTAATTAATATGAAGCTCATCCTATAAGCAGTATTACAGATCACTTGAAGAGGCTGCGGAATCTCAATGCTTTGGAAGCTTGTAAGAACAGATTAAGCAAACACTTGTCTAGGATGGTTTAGGTAGGGATGATCTTGCCTTGGCAGGGGTCTGGCTCAGATGGCCTCTTGCTGTCCCTTCAAACCCTATTTTTCTATGATTCTATGAGGAGCAGAGCATTAGTAGGTGAGGCTTCTCAAATTGGAACCAGCTTTGGCCTAAGAGAGAGGCAGCCTGCTTAACCTGGAGGGCACAGTATGGAGATGGAAGGGCATGGTTTGCGTGCCAAAAATGAGTTCAGGGAAAATGGTGTTTATTTTCCTCCCACAAAAAAATTAAAAAGACACATGGAGGGGTGGGGGAAGGCTTTCCTTCTTTTAAATCAAGTATTTTCCCACCCCAAAGCATGCTCCCCCCTCCCAGTGGCCAGTACCAGTACCAAGACTCCACAGAAACAGATCAAGCCTAGAAGTCTTAGGGGAGAGATTGGATCAGAGCATATGGCTGGGTTTCCTGGCATGTGAGTAGCATGTTGAACATAAAGGCAGCCAACTCAGGCACATACTAGAGATCTGAGAGCTGAAAAGTTTCAGAAATATCAGAGCTGTGAATCCTGGTCTTCTCTTGTCATCAATATGCTGAGATAACAGTCAGGATTTCACACTAGCAGTCAAGGAAGAGCAGACTGCTGAGCTTTGATTAGTTGGTGATAGACCAAAGGAGGGGGAGGGGAACATGCAGATGTCTGGAAATCATCAGGGGACAACTGCAGACCAGTATCAAATATCTGGGTGTTATGATGAGAGAGAGGCCATAATCAGTACGGCTTAGTGGCTACAACAGTGCTTCTCAGCCGTTTTAGACTCAAGACACCCCTCCATACCTATTTTGAATTTAGTGGTACCACATTTAAAAA
>JAGPOW010002698.1:56397-135363 GCA_030014935.1 Caiman crocodilus | reverse complement strand
GCCACAGCCACAGAACAGAGCCTCTGCCAGACCAGCAGCATTCCCCGCTCCCCTGCTGGGGCAGGATGGGTATGTGCCCCCTCCCTGCGGGGGTCCAGGCAGAGCCTTGTGCCCGCCCTTGCCCCACGTGGGTCCGTCCGGAGCGAGGCCGGGTTCAATGTGGGGCGTGGCCAAACCGGAGGCGTGGCCTCACCTGGGTGCCGCGCGCAGGTGGGGGTGGGGCGTCGCGGGAGGGGCGGGGCTCACCGGTAGTAGCTGAGGAGGCCGTTGCTGAGCACGAACCAGCGGCGCTGGTAGCCCTTGATGTAATTGGTCCACTTGAAGAGCCAGCCCTCGCGCGCCGACCCGGAAGCCGAGCTGCCCGACCCGGAAGCCGAGCTGCCCCCGGCCGCCGCTGTCACCCCCCCCGGGCCCGCGCCGCTCGGCCCCCCAGGGCCACCGCCTCCGGTTGCCGGCGAAGGGAGCGGGGAGATCGGGCCGCCCGCGGGGCCGCTGCCGCCCCCCGCCGAGGCCAGGGGGCTGGGCGCCGCCGCGGGGCCTGTGCCGGGCCCGGCTGCCGCCGCCCGCACCTCCGTCATGGCGTGCCGCGTCCGAGAGCCGCCCAAGCTCGAACGACGCCCGCCCCCTCCGTGCGCGCTGCGCCGTCACCCGCCGCGCCCCGCCCCGCCCGTCTCCGCTGGGAGAGGCGGCCCCGCCCCCACGCTCCCATTGGTCGCAGCCGGCCCAAGCGGACGCCTCCCGCAATGCCATTGGTTGCGCCGCGCCCTCCGAACCGCCCCCTTCCTTCCCGTGGCCTCCTCTTCACCCGTGCCATTGGCTGCGCCGGCCGCTCGTCTCTGCCTGCCACCAATGGGGAGCCGTGAGGGGCGGGTGACGTCACGCCCTCTCGTTGGCAGTGGCGGAGGCGGTGCCGCGCTCCGCTGGTCTCGGAGAGGTGACTCACCCTGCAACGAATTGGCTGAGAGGCTGCGGTGGGCGGGCTCTCTGCGCTGGGGTTGGCCGGTGTGGCAACAGCTTCCCCGAGAAGCCGAGGGGCGCGTGTGGCAGTGGGCGAGGGGCTTGGCCCTATTACTTGTTTCTGCTGGCATTCCAGCTGGCTCCTTCCAGCGGAGCGGAAGGAAATCCAGCTGGGCAGGCCTCCGTCAGGGAGGGGCCCTGGGAGCACGTGCTCCCTTGCCCTTGGCTGGGGCACGGCTAGAGGGGACCCCGCACACCCCAGCGCTGGAGCCCTGCTCCACAGGCCCCCCCAGTGCAGGATCGGTCACGTCTCCGTGACACGGGCAGGACCCAGCCGCTCATGGAAGGGGCCGTGACCCGGCAGCCAGGAGCGGGGAGCACAGGGCAAGGTGGTGGTGTGCTGCAGCAGTAGCAGAAGTGCAACGCGAGACAAGACAAGGTGCAAAGGGGGTGTTGCCCAGTTTCTGTCCGGTGCTAAGTACCCACCAGGAGAAAGACAGCCAGCTGTGCAGGGAAGGAGGCAGCGGACGTGTGGACAGCCGGGACAGATCCTGCTCTCAGCCCAGATCCGTCCCTGCGATGCTGGATGTGTTCCTCTCCCCTCCTGGGCAGGCTCTGGTTGCAGCCGGGCAGGCAAAGTCCAGGTGAGGTCGGACCTGCCCATCCAACTGCAGGATACTGCTGGGTGCTCAGCCAGGCAATGCTCCCGTGGTTCTCCACCTCTTCAACCTCCAGGCCCCTGTTGGATGATGCCGGCTCCTATGCTTCACCTGTTTTTGAGTAGAGAAAAATACTAGAACAGTTCTTTTGTTGCAAGGAGCTCAGAAAGGCCACACCAGATTCCTAGGTTTATGTTGCAAATCATATCTCCCCTTAACAGGGCTAACATTTTGTGGCACCATGGCACCCTGCTTGAGAATCACTGCTGTACTCGGCTATCAAGGCTGCACTGACAATGTGGCGGAGGGAGGATCCTTCTTAGGACCGTATCAAGCCTGGACACTCCTGAGATGCTGCTTATGAGAACCTCCATGCTGGAAGCTGTCCTCTTCGCTGCCTATTTGTTGCTCCTAAGTTTGGGTTGATCTGATGACCTCCTGTCTCCACATTCCTTTAGAAACAAGTCAAGCCAATTCCCTTTCCTGACTCCTGCCATTGGCAGCTTTTCTCTTCTCTTTCTTTAGGAACCAGATCTTTCCAGGAATCCATTTCCCACTATTCTCTTCACTCCCATCCAACTTGTACTGATTAGAATTGGTGCTTATTTCTGTTATCCAATCTACCTCCACCCAGAAGAAATGGAAAAGTCCAAGCTGGTGGGTGGACCCAAGTCCTTCCATAGGAAGGTCAGGACTATCAAGTTAGAAAGTTGAGCCCTACTGCACTTTTCAAACACATGAAACCAAGTCAGTGGTTCTCAGTCTGTTTAGACGCAGATCACCCCTGGTTAGACTCAACATATCCTTTGGAAGATGCAAGCTCTTAGTTTTCACTTATTTTTTATGACTACAGAAAAATAATAGAGCCATTTTTCTCTTGCCAGGAGCTCAGAAAGGCTACAACAGGTCAGAATGTTTTTAACACTTTGGATTCTGATTTGAAATCTCTGGGTTTCTCTTCTAACGCTGTGTAGCACCAATCTGCATCACCCTAGCTGAGAATAGTTAAACTACGTAAATCCCTGAACTTCTCCTACCAGACATTATTAAAAACCCAGCCATAGCTAAAATTTTAATTAAACAAACTTTTACATTTTGAAACATCTCTTTACATCTTTAAATATGATGAATAATCAACAGGGACATTAAGAAATGGCTGAAATCAGGTTATTTTATTTTTTTAAATTAAAACACAGCATTCGCTGTTAAGGCTATCATAGGATTCTTTCATTACAACTATTAAAAACCACTGATGTGGCATTATGAATATTTTCCTTCAACAAAACTTCTTGCACCCAAGGGTAATTTGATTTAGCTTCCCCTCATTGGCTGTGTCCACACAAAATGCTGACTGCACAATAGCCTGATACTACTGTTCAGTAGCATCACATGGCAAAAATCATGATGTGATGCTACTGTGCAGTAGTGTCACAAAAGCATTCACTGGCACTACTGCACAGTAACTCTGGTTACTGTGCATTTTAGTACTCGATTATACGAGCACTAAAATGCGCAGCAAGTACTGCGCAGTAGTGTCTTGTGTAGACGCGGCCATTGGGGTTCAGAAGACATGTTGTTTTGTTTCTTGGGCTTAGCTCTTTTTTTGATTGTAGGGGAGAATTGTGCTACCTCCCAAATTCACCCAATTATGACACCAGCACAAGCAGTTATTCAGTTAGTGGTGCATATTTTCTTCACATGATGCTTTCCTTCCTTATATGCCTGGAGCAGCAAAATGTACCAAGTTAAAATAAGTGCTGATATTGACCTCTTAGACACCAATTGAAATGACTAAGGCAATTAAAAATACAGAGCTAGTCTCAGGCTTCCCACAACTCAAGGAGGCATCACTGCACTGGTTACACCTGGGTCATATATTCATGGTTTCCCTCTTCTACCTCCCTCCCCACTTAGAATTACCACAATCTGGAATAGCCCCTTAAAAGAAAAAGACAACAAACCAGAGACTTGGCTGAGCCTTCTGTTTAATTCTACATTGCTTCACTGATAATAGAGGAAGGTAGGACAGAGTTTAATGCTAAACAGCCTTGGATCAGAGGATTAGTGTGCTGGAGATGCTCAGAAATGATAGAGTTCTAGTCTTCTCTCTGCCAGGCTGCAAATCAGGACATGGAAGAGAGAGAGCGAGCAATGGCTGCATCGATAGATGATCCCCTCTTAGCCACTGACAAGAGCCAGATTCTAGGACTGGTCAGGATTTCCCCCCCACCCCCATTTTTGAACAAATAATGATAGCTGGTTAGAACCTATGCTATTTGTGAAGCTGAGCCCTTTTTTAGGAAAATACCCCTGAAATTAATTAAAGGTTTTGAAAATGTTATACAGTATTTTTTCCAGTTGAAATGACTTGCTTTGAAATTTTAGGTTGAAAATAAAAGGGAAAGGTACAACACTAAATGAATGGCTTCAGCAGATTCGAACCAAATGTTTGGGATTTTCTTCTTTAGTTCAAATAAAGTTTGAGATCACCTCTTCACCCTAAAGCTTCAAACATGTTTATAAAACAACCCTACCCCTTGGCCAATCACCCACTGCTGGACTTCCTGTGGCAATTGAGATCCTGATGTTCTGCCTAACTAGTGTTTTCAGTTGTTCCTCTCAGGTTGTACAAGAAGTAAAGATGAGCTGTGAGCTGCTCTTTCGCTTTTAGAGTTCTCACCTGCTGAGTTCCATAGGCATCCATCGACTTACACTCTTGTTACAGGGCTCTGTAATGCAGCTGATGCTAAATAGCAGTGACATGCAAACACCAAACCTGCTTTACAACAGCTTTACATATCACTGGCTTTCCAAGAGTCTCTTTAAAAAAATGCAGCTGCCTGGTAGAAAGAGCACACTGAAAAACTATGCCATCATTCCCCACTGAGGAAGTCTGCTCTTGGGTTGCTAAAATCGTTCATTGCCTGCTTATGCACTTGGATTCTTTGTGGTGCCTGGACAAGGAACTCTGTGTAAAAGTCTATGTCTATCTATAGTTAGCCAGGGGACTGTATTCAACTTGCATCACCTTCTGATTTGAAAAGATACCTTTGTGATTTAAGATAGCGACCACATGGTTAAGAATGAAAGTATGGGAAACTAAGGGGGGGAACTAGAAAAGAAACAAAACCCAGCACTCCAAATGGTTTAAAACAGAACATCCTCTTGCACAACTGGGGAGAATACTAGGACCACTTTACTGTAGCACTGATTGCCTGCTATTCTGATACGTGACCAAATTTGTGCAAATAGTTGTGTAGCTAAGGCTGATCTTATTTAGTCTGCAACTGACACAATAGGTGATGACGACCCTGCATGCCAAAATTATGAATGCTGTCACTTCTCAGGCTGCTTTGTGGATTAAATTAAGCTTGTGCTGGGGTTTAGTTAGAAACGTCATAAAGCAACCCTTTCACTCTAGCAATGGCAGGAGGAAGAGAAAGGAGCAAGTCTGAATGGCCCTGTTAAGCAGAACTTGGCTTGTCAGCACTTGGACAGGAGACTCCAGAAGGGAAAACTAACTGCCTGCTACCTGATAGCAATGCTGACAATTGGCTACATCACATATGTCCAACCTGTGGCATGGGTGCCACAAGTGGCATAGGTAGCTTCTCTGTGTGGCATACAGCAGGTAAGGGAGGGGACAGGTAGCAGACTGGTAGATAGAGCAGGAAACAAAAGCAAAACAGCAAATCAGGCAGGGAGCACCAGAAAGGAAGCAGAAAGCAGAGGAAATTAGGTAGGGGAATGGAAACAGAGTGGCACTTGGGGATGGTGTAGAGTTAATTTGTGGCATGCTTGTTAGAAAGGTTGGCCAGCACTAGGCTACATATTCTTCCCTTGAAGTCAGTAGCACATTTTCAATCTCATGTCAACATCATGCAATATTATGCTTTTAGTAAGACAGCACAATTGAGCACTGGGCTTATTCAATTTCCCAATCCCTTTCCTAAGAGCTAGGAAGTTCAAAGGATGGTATATGCGAAGGGCACCTACACAGATACCAGATGCCTGCTCCAACACATGCTCATTAGCATGTATCAGAGCAGATTCAATTAAGTCTGGTGGAGCATGCTCCAACAGCTTTGGTGTTACATGTATTCAGTGTCCCTATGCTTCAAAATGGTGGTGGGGGTGCTTTAATTAAAGCTGGTCAAACGAACTTTAACTAAAGTGCCCCCACTGCAATTTTGAAGCCCAGGATGCTGAATACATGGGATACCGTGGGCACCTCAGAGCTGCTCCTGAGAACTGCTCTAATCAAAGGCTCCCACCACTACACATCCCAAGGCGCATGTAAAGATACCCAAAGTCTCTAACCTTGGGTCTTTGCACTTTGTCTACTTGATGTGCACTGGCAGGTGGACACAGTTCATCTTTCCAGCCTATTCCAGCTTTGGGTAGTGCCACTTGACCCTATTCAGATAAAAGGAGCAAGTTACAGTAACTCCTTTTTACAGGCCGGTCCAACCTTCTCACTCATAAACCAGAGAGTGTCACTCAGTAATTCTGGCATCAAAGTAATTCTGGCTCAAAGATTTTGCTCAAGCTAATATCTACATTTAAGAAAGCATCCCATCATCCTTCAGGACTGGAGACAAAGAATCCACAACACAAATGGTTCCAAACACTGATTGCCTGCAGCACTAACACGTTTTTATTTTCAGCCTCAATTTGCCCCACTCCAACTTCAGTCATTGGAACCCACTGTTTTCACACACCACCTCAGAGAGCTGCCCCCCATCTAAGTCATCACCCTTTACAAATATAGCAGCAAGAGATCCTTCTTATGAGCACATAAGGCTATTATTCAATGAAAAGAGCTCCCAGCACCCAGGATCACTGAGCGGAAGGAAATCACTTTACTCTCCCAGAAGTATACAATTTATTTTTATTTATTTACAATACCCTATAAAAATGTAAATTTAGAAACTTTTATTTCATTAATCAGAACCAAAATCAGGGAAGAAAAAGCACAAAGAAAAATATAATAAAATGAACTTTTTTCACTTGATTGGCTGTGAGGGAAGAGAAGGTGGAGGAGGAAGGGAACAGGGCAGATGGAGGTTCTGGTTGTACTGGGGGTAAAGAGGAGAGGGAGCTGGTTAATATCAGGGAAGAGTTTACTGGTTGTAAAATACCTACATGTGCAAATATTTTTTGTTTTTAAAAGCAGAGTAAAATTAAAAACCCCACCACATTCCAAAAGGAGCAAACAGCAGGACCCAGCCATGGATGGACATGGAAAACTTCAACTAGCCTGGAGCTCTACCTGCAAAGGATCAAACCCAGACCCCATAGTTAGTGGCCAGAGAGCTCTTGAGCTGCTGGGGGTTAAACAAGGTGCAGGAATGCAGGAGAAGGCTGGGTGTTAAAATGGTTCATGGGAAGACGAGGCAAGTGTGCAAAAAGGGAATAAAAAGTGTGTTCACTGCATCACACGATTGGGATAGGTGAGAGGGGAGCCCACTTGTGCAATTAACTGCACAGGGAACTAGGGCCCTGCGCTGTGTCTGGGGCAGGGGGAGAAGCAGACCTCAGTGCTTGATTAAGAGGAGAAAAGGAGAAGCCATGAGACTCACGACTCAGCCAAAGATTAGAGAGAAGGTCACAGGCCCAATAAATTGTTTAAAAGCCTCAACCCTGCCAACCATATACGGAGGCAGGGTGGCTGTTAAGCACCTCCCACTATTTTCTAGAGTGAGCAGGGACTCTCTTCCCAACTCCTTGGTTCTCTGGCATCTCTATGGCCAGGGGGCAGGAAGGAGGAGCAGGCATGTTCCTTCCCAATCCCTCAGTAGTGTGTGCGCTGGGGAGGGAAAGGAAGGGGATAGATAAGGGGTGTTTAGAGAAGCAGCAGCTGTTGTCAAGAGGCAGGAAGGGGGAGGGGGGGCACGGAAATCAGAACTGGGGGAGAGCTCAGCACAGCAAGGACATATAGAGCTGTGACCTAGCAGCAGAGGCCAGGAGGGGAGAAACCAAAACACACACCCAACCAAGTTCATGGAGCCAGGGAGGGTCTCCCATGCCAAAATTCCAAGTGAAAAAAAATCCCACAAGACTTTGCTTCGGGGGAGGAAGTGCCTCCCCCTCCTCCATTGAAATACTCTGGTGGTGATGGTGGTGGCAAGGATGGCAGCTGGGGTGTTCTGAAACCTTCTACCGTATTCCCTGCACCAACCTAACAGAGCAGAGGAAGCAAGGAGAAGACAGAGTCAGACAGTAGCAGTGGTAGGAGATACAGTGACGGTCAGTATCGTCTTCCCTGCTGGGAAACACCCACAGATTTTTGGCTTTTGTTAGCCGTGTTTGTCCTCATCAGGACTGTCCATTTCTCTGCCCATGGAAAATAACTCCTCTCATTTGCAAAGGTGGACTGTGAACTTCACTGTTACTATGCAGCCACCTTCCCCCTCCCTCTGATACAGCAGGGAGTTGTGGGGCAGCTAATAGCAGTGACACACCCAACCCAGATGAAAGGGGACCAACCAATGCTGTATACTTACTGCAACTTTGTCTCCAACAAGTTCAGCTTCTGCTGATCAACGTAGCGAGAGAAAAGGGTTAACAGATTAGAGGGGGTAGACACTGGTTTTGCGAGGGCTGCCTGAGGGATCCGCAGAAGCTCTCTGGTTGCCATGAGCATCAGCTCTGTCCTGCCAAGGAAAATGGGCAGAGAAAAAAAAGCATGAGAAGGTGGCAAGGCAAGAAAAAAAGAAAGATTTCACACCCAGCAGCTGTGATATGTTGAAACATGTCTCTATGTATGTCTACAACATACGTGAGCGCCTCAGGATCAAGTCCAGAGATATTTTCTGGAGTGGTACCCAAGCAACATGTAGGTGCCCTGCACCAAACAGTGTGAAGGGTGGTGTATGTTTACTATGCTTCAGTTCTCAACTGCAGAGCTATGGGTAGGTCAGATTGAAGGGAATGGAAGGCAGACTGCAGAACACACCTATGGGAAAAAACACATCTTTAAGAACTCCTGTTACTGTAAAGTATTTCCCTTCCTTTGTCCATATGCACACTCCATTGAGGGAGACTTTTAGAGGCAGCATCCAATTTACTTAGAGGAAAGACTCTCTCTGGCAACATGGTGCATAAATCATTTGCTCTAAAACACAGCCAGTTGCAAGGAACAATATAACTTTTTGTAACTGTTGTGCTGCTCTGCAAATGCCTGGGTTGGATAAATTTTGTAGCAGTGAGGGAGAGATTACGTGAGCTTTGGCAGAGCATGCCTGGTAAGAGAATTCACCCTCAGCATTTTTGTCACTTGGTCTTTCCACAGTCAAGGATTCCTTTGGAGTCCCTGGAGGGAGACTGCTGTGCAACATAGCCCAGTCACACCATGGCAACAAGTTGCCCAGAAGAACAGTTTTGTCCTCTGTAAGCAGAGGCCAGGGCATGCCTCATGTCCAAGGTATAGACTAATGGCTCCATTCTGGAAATGCATGTTTTTTGGAAAGACTGGAAGGTAGATTGTTACTTGAAGTGAGATATTATGATTGCAGTTCACAGGAATGCGTGGCATGTCTTTTAAAGATACCTTGTCCTGATGCAAAACCATATGCAGAGAAACCTCTTATGAGGGATCATTTCTTCCCAGCCTTTTCACTGAAGTGCTAGATTGAGAATGTGATTTTTACTGATAGGTTCAATAGAGAACTTAGTTCTTCAAATCTGAACAGCCCAGTACCAGATCAAAATGTGATGGGATGGGAGGTGGAGAGGGGGAAAGGGGATCAGTCTTGTGTTGGAGGGAACACCTTATTCAGGTTGTGCAAGAATTGGGGCAGGGGCCAGGGGGAGAGAACCAGTACGACCACTTAGCGATGAGTACTGAGCTGAGATGGATACTGGAGCATATCTGGACTGAACTTAGGAACAGACTGTTCTACTTACACTAAAGAAAGTAATTTAGAGTTATAGTTCTTGGGTGCAGAACAGCCCTACTTTTCTGCAGTTTACCTCATCCTGGCCAACAGCAGGAAACTTGCTGAGTCAAACCCACCTGGAAAAGGGAAAGAAATTCTCTTCTTGATGCAGTATATGAGATCTCTAGTCAGTTATGAACATTGATACTTGTAATCATCCAGTATCCAGGCTGTGAGGTGGAGGATCTGCAGGGAATGATGTCGCAGCACAGGAAAAGGACTTGTGCTGAAGAACATCTGGGAACCAGAGTCATCTTGGCCATACTGGGGATATCAGGATCAAGTTGGTGGAGGCTTATCCAGCTTTGCAAAGAACTCTGGGGACCAGAGTGCAGGGATACTGTTGTTTCCGTGTCCACAAAACCAAGACAGCATCAGACAGGGAGCCTGGTCAGACCTCTCCTTGAATAAATAACCTTTTCTGTTAAGCCTGAGCTCTGTCTGGAATAACCCATCCAACGAAATGTCATGAAAGACTCTTTGATCTCTTGCTTATGGTACAAAGACAAAAACTCTGCTTTGGTTTTCTGGCCAGCTGTGCAGAAGACCACGTATACATACTGCAGAAGATGAATCTACTGTTTGACACTAGTTCCACAGCTCAGGTGCTAGGCTTCTACGAGTAACTGACCTGTGCCATTTGCTAACGTAAGAGATAGCCATGGTGTTCTGCCAATCTGTATCAAGCATCTCAAAATGTATTGCAGGAAGGATTCAGAAGCCTTGCAAACTGCCCTGAGCTCCAACATGCTGATAGTCATCTGTGTTTTCCATGGAGATCACAGTCCTTGCACCTCTGGAGCAAGCCCTCAAAGAATCTATTGTGAAGAACCTTGAGGAGAAGAGGACAATTTCTATCTATGATAAGGTGACAGGCTCAAGCAGTGGATGTGATATACCTTGACTTTAGCAAGGCTTTTGACAATGTCTTCAATGTTCTCATTAACAAGCCAAGAAAATACAGACTAGATGCACGTGCTGTAAAGTGGATATATAACTGACTGAATTTTGTTCAACGAGTAGTTATCAATGGCTCAAAGTCTAATTGGAAGGAGTTATAAAGTGGGGCTCTCCAGGAGTCTGTCCTGGGTCCGGTATTGTTCAACATGCTCATTCATGATTCGGATGATGGGACTGAGTATACGCTTAGCAAATATGTGGATGCCAGCAAGTTACAGACACTCTGGAGGGTAGGACTAGGAACCAGAATGACCTGGATAGGCTGGAGAAATGGTTTACAGATTAACCAAGCAAGATTTGACAAAGACAAGTGCAAAATCCTGCATGTGGGATGGAATAACTGAAAGCACAAATGCAGACTTGGGTATGACTGACTAGGTTGCAGTACTGCAGAGAAGGACCTGGGGGTTGATCAGTTGATCATAAGCTAAATATGAGCCAGCAGTTTGCTTTTGTTGCAAAAAAAGGGCCAAGAGCATACTGGGTTGTATTAAGAGCAGTGTTCCTTGAAAATCAAGGGAAGTGTTTTTTCCATTCTATTTAGCACTGGTAAAATCTCACCTGGGGTACTGTGGTGTGATTTTACCAGTCTTGGGCCCCATGCTTCAAGAAGAATGTGGACAGTCAGGAAAAAGTGCACTGCAGAGCAACAAAAATTAGGGGCCTAGGAAGCAAGACTTATGAGAACAGGTTGAAAGAACCAGGGCTATTTAGTCTGGAGATAAGAAAACTGAGGAGGAATCAAATATTTGAAGGGCAATTGCAGAGAGGATGGAGATGGGCTTTTCACTGTAGAGGTAAGGGACAGGATTAAGACAATGGCCATCAAGTTTCAGCAGAAGAAACTTAGGTTGGATTTCAGGAGGAACTCTCTATGAGGGAGGTCAAGCACTGGAACAGGCTATCTAGAGAAACCTGTGAATCTCCATTCTTGGAAATAGTCAAGAGTAGGTTGAACAGACACATGGGCTAGGATGGTTTAGTTAACGACAATCTTGCCTTGAGCAGGTAGCTTGACTAGATGACCTCTTGAGGTCAGCCCTGGTTTCCTATGATCTTATGTCAGCAGTTTTCAAATATTTGTTTTCTCTCTTGTGGCAGCATTTCATTCATTCTTCCTTACCATACAAGGCAAAATAGGAGCCAAGGGCTTTAAAATTGCAGCAAAGCAGATTTAGATAGTCTCTCAAAGGAAACCTTTCCAACTGTAAGAACGGGGCAGAAGGCAAGTAGTGGAATTCCCGAAAAGGGGATAAACAGCTGTATGGAATGATTCAAGAACAACACATCCTATACCTGTGAAGTGTTGACTTTTTTTTTTTTTCTCCCCCCAGGAAACTTGATCTATCCTAGGAAAAAACTGGGCTGCGGTCAGACTTTGAAGAAAACATAACTGAGACCTGTTGTGCTTCTATTTTAGGTGCTGGGTGCTTACAAGTCAAGGAGTCTTTCAGGGTCATAGAATCATAGAAAATGAGTGTTGGAAGGGACCTCAGGAAGTCATCTAGTCTAATCCCCTGCTCAAAGCAGGACCAGTGCCAACTAGATCATCCCACCCAAGGCTTTGTCTAGACAGGTCTTAAAAACCTCCAAGGATGGAGATTCCACAACCCTTCTGAGCAGCCTGCTTCAGTGCTTTACTACCCTCCTAGCGCAAAGGTTTTTCCTCACATCTAACCTAAACTTCCCTTGCTACAAACTTGAGGCCACTGCTCCTTGTTCTGTCATCTGCTACCATTGAGAACAGTCTTGCTCCATCCTCTTTGAAATCACCCTTCAGGTAGCTGAAAGCTGCTATTAAACCTCCCCTCAGTCTTCTCTTTTCTAGACTAAAGAAGCTCAGCTCCTTCAGACCCTCGTCAGAAGCTGTGTCCCAGCTCCCTAACCAATTTTTGTTGCCTTCCGCTGGACTCTCCAATTTGCCCACATCCTTTCTGTAGTGGGGGGCTCAAAACTGGACACAGTACTCCAGATGTGGCCTCACCAGTGCAGACTACAGGGGGAATACTCATGTCTCTTGATCTGTTGGCAATGCTCCTATTAACTTGGCCCAGGATGCCATTAACCTTCTTGGCAACAAGGGCACGCTATTGGCTCATATTCAGTTTACTGTCTAGTGTAACCCTCAGGTCTTTTTCTGCAGAGCTGCTTCCTTAGCGAGTCAGTCATAAACTGAAGTCTGTTTTGGTGCTAACTCCACCACCTTGAAAGGCAGGGCCTTCCAGAGTGGCCTTCCCTAGGGACCATGGGGGTGCAGCAGATTTGTGACCTTCTGCCTGACCACAGCTATCTGCCTTGAATGGGATACCATAGAAGCCACATCTAGGACTGCTTGTTATCTGGCCTAAGCAATCACTTGGCCTTCCAATACCAGTGAATCAAACTGCTCCTAGAAGTCAAGCAGCACTTTCTTCCTAAAGGAGGCAAGCTTCCTGCAGTCCTGGAAATTGTAACTCAGCACCTGGATCTGATGATTCATCATGACCCACTGTTTTGAATTTTTTCAGACCTTTGCTTTGACTGGCGTTTTCTTTTCCAATCTTGAGGCAGAGAGTCCTAAATAGTAACCCTGGATTTTCTTGGGGAATGACCAAGTGAGTCCTGGCTTCCTGAATCCAAGGCCCATCCCACTGATTTGCTCAATGGGGATAGATGACTACAGTCTTGACCTCATCTCCTTAGGGGCAAGAGAGGAGAGGACTTGGAGAGAGGATTTCCCTGGGATGTGGTATTCTCTAATAGGCAGCAAAGATATTTAGAGAGCATCCATTTTTGTGGGGATGGCCTTGCCATGTAAAAGGAACAATCCTAGAAACCTGGCAATCTTGACTAGGACATTCAAGGTCCAAGGAATTTTTTCTGTTTATAGTAACCAAAGGAGGCTAATGAGCAACAGTAGAAAATTAAAATGTAGCAACTTGATCTTTTCCATACTACCAGAGAAGACATGAGGAGTGGCAGGAAGCACACAGCATTGTGGCCAAAGGAGGGGCTGAGGCAGGGCACATATGCACCTTCCAGCATGTGGGTGTGCATGGACAATCATGCAAAGGAGAGCTCTGCTCTCCAAGCAGCTGTCAAAGTGGGACAAGAGATGGTAGGGGGGCAGGAACGGGGGGAGGAGGAGAGAAGGATTAGAAACCTTTGGCTGCTCTGTTAACTCCCTAGAGCTGCAGGATGCCACAAGGGCTGCTGCTGGCTGAGCCAAAACTGCCCAAGCCCTCTTCTTTTCTTGAGCTGAGCTGAGCTGAGCGGGCAGCCAGCAGCCCCTGCTGAGTCAGCTGAGGCCCTGCTCTGCTGAGCCAGCAGAAGCCTCTGCTGCAGCACCAGGGGCTTAATTCTTCTTTAGAAACACACTGGAGCTGAGCCCCAGGGGCAGTAGCAGAGGTTCCTGCCAAATCAGTAGCAGCTTCTGCAGCACCAGTCTCTACCAGGAGAAAGGGAAAGTAATGTTGTATATGGGCAATGCAGTGAGCACAAAGGGCTCTGACTGTCCACAGCCAACAGCTAGGGAGCCCCAGTGGGATCCAGTGGCAGGTACAACACTCTCCCAGGCTTAGTTCCTAATATCTACCTCTGCCCACTATCAGTGGCAGAGACCTGGCTTGGGAGGCTGTAGTATAAACCATTACCATGCAATTCCTAAGAACATATTTTAACTTTTGGTAATGCTTACTATGAATTTAAAATAAAACAAGTGCCAAGTGTCAAATGCAACAAGGTCCTATGCAAGAGCCCACTCCCAGGATAATGCAGCCAGAAGTGACAAATTCAAATTCTTCTTACAGGTTAAAAATTAACTGGAGGGCTACCTAGGCACCCTCGCCATCCAGCCCACTTGCCTAGATACCACCTGCCGATGTTACCCAAGAAGACTGCATGTTGCACACCCTGGCCAAATAGCTTGTTCTAGAAAGGATCTGAAAAGCCTCCAACCATACATTTGCCAGCAGAAGACTGGAGGGTAGAAATTAGGCTCCAAGAGGATATTCAGGCCAAAAGTTCAGTTCTCAGAGACAGCAAGGCATTTCTGTAAGAACTCAGCTAATAAGAGTGGCTTCAGAATCTAACTCACAGGAGCTTTGAAGAGATTCAACTATGGATTACCACTTTGGCCACACTCAGTGCATTTATACTTAAACTGACCACCTATTCCACATTTCCAGATTCAACAATTGACTGGTTGGACAAAACCCTTCTCAAGTTTCATATATTTTTTAAAAGCTAGAATGGACCATAAAAAAATCGCTCAGTCTGGCTTTCAGCACAGACTACAGAATATCACTCGGATACCTCTATATGTTGAGCCTAATAACTTGGACTGGACAAAAGCATTTTCCAGAATGTAGCATCCAGTCCAAGTGCGTAAACTTGAAGAAATGGAGAATCCACCTCTTCCCTTGGTAGCTTGTTCCAGTAGCTGATCATCAGTACTTTAAAAAGTGTATGTTATATTTCTACGTATCTGAATTTTTAGTTTTAGCTTCCAGCTATTGGTTCCTGCTATTCTTTTTCTCATTATATTAAAAAGCCCTTTGCTACCTGACATTTTCTTCCCATGAAAGTACCTACAACATGATAAATCACATGTCCTCTTGAAATTTTGACAAGCGAGAAAAGATTTAGTTCAAGTCTCCAGGAGGATGGTATTTCTCAAGCCCTCAAACCTTTGAGTCCCCTCTGTATCTTTTTCAGTTTCCCCATCAGGTTCTTTTAAAAACCAAAAATGTTGATACCAATACAGTACCATCTAATTTTGGTATCAACCTCAGCAACGGCATTCAGGGGAAAAAGGATCACCTTTCTACCCTTTTCCAGTTCTCTACTTCATGCATTCAAAAATCATGTCAGCATTTTTCACCCTGACAAGACTGCATCTCCTGTTCAGTTTGAAGAACATTCATGGATCACTGTGGATAGAAGTCCCTTACATCAGGCAGAAACTGCTGTTAACACTTTTCTCCAGCAATATGGCACCATTATACAGAAGTAAACTTATGGCTTCCTAGACGCCAATGTAGAACATCTCCATGGTGGCCAGATGCATCACTTTCAGAAGAGGAAGAAGTAGAATTCTTTCAATGGGGCACGTTTTCCACAACCGGTAATCCTCACTAATCTGATGTGCACAGAAACTTTGTACAGAGTGCAGCACAATCAGCAAGACCATATGAAGGATTCAAATTACTGCAGGAAACCATCACCTCAGTGCAATTTGCAATTCCCCATTTCTGCTGGGAACATAAAGGATGACATCTCCAGATTCTTGTTCCTATTCTTTGACTGTTATAGAAAGTCTCAACTGTTAATCAGGAGGTTGTATTATTCAGCATGTAGATGAAAAAAGGCAATATCCATCTCACCACTGGCTAGTCTGCATTATCCTCAAAAAGGAAGATAGATGCAGGGGAAGACATAAATAGCTATGGAGTTGGGACTCACCACTGGTTGTCTTGCATAAGTTCTGTGGCAGCATCTGAACTCTGCAATTCTTCCCCACGGCTTAAAACCAAGTATAGCAGGGACAAGCCAAACTGCAACAAGAGGGAGAGTGCATGTTTAAGACAGGCTGGTCTTCAAGTCTTCATGCACTCTGTGCACCCAACAGAACAAGGAGTCACTCTTCTTTTCCTGGTCCTGTTACACAGCCATATTTCCCTCTTTCAGGACCAGCCTTCATTTCCCCTTCTCCAGTCCCTGCTGGTTTTCTCTGTGCCTCTCCAGACTGCAGGACAGTATCAAGATAACATTTGCAGAATATTCCAGGATAGACAATGCTTTTTCCATCATCTCCCCTTCAAGGACAAACTACTGTAACTTTCCCTCAACCCTGAGGATAACTGTCTTCAAGATACAGTTTACTAAGTTCAGAGAGAAGAGCTGGACAAAGGCCTCCCAAGCCCTTCATACTCAGTGTTGGACTCTGCAGGAGTGATGCTAACCAGGCTCACTTTGAATTAGAAATGCAAATGGTTTTTTCCCCCGCCCAACAGCTAAAAAATAGTCCCGTTTCTTTTTCAGACATTTTGGCACATGCTTCTTCATTTTTTATCTTTTCCTCTCAATCCCTGTGCTCTTATAGTTATTTCGATAGGCCAAGGCTCATCATATCAGATTCCACCCCCTGCCAATCCAAAACTGGTCCACTGCCAAATTCTGCTGGGATTGGATTCAGAGCCATGGCTATAAACATTTCCATTTCTTGTTTGCAGCCTGCTGCCCCAACAAAATATGCTATGCATCAGTCCACCTGCTCTTTGTGCCAGCCTTCACAATATGCTTGGGTATACCAACCATCTTGGCTGAGGTGTCATTGTGATCTGGTCCAAGATGCTGGGTTTATCTTGGTCCAGCATTCATGATTTCAATTCATTCTTTTCTATATCAAATACCAATCCAGGATAAGGTAAACTTACTTCTCACAGGCACCAGAGACCCTGGCATTAAAGTTAAAGCTCAGACAGACCAGCAGAATAAACCCCATTGTGAGGAAAAATGCCCCTATCCACCCCATTGGTAGTATTGCCAAAGGATGTTTTGCTTTAACTCCCAAACCTTTCAAAACTTCCACTGCCCATATTCTGGCTGGCCAATGCAAGGAGTCAGATCTAGAGAAAAGGGAAGAGGAAGGTAATGGAAATTCTCTGTAATGAGCCTGAAAAATTCCCTTCTTTAAAGCTGCTAGCTAAAGGGAATGGGACTACTTCCTCATTCATTTCTACTTTCACAATTAAGACTACAAATTTCAGCAATATTTGCTCAGACACTACCCTTCCACAGAAGGAAACAATTATTCAAAAAGGGTAGCCTCTGAATAGGCTGTTAGCCTAGCCCTAGATTTGGGGCTCAGAGAGGCAGTGTCCAGACTAGTTGGATGGAGAAAAAGTCTGTTTTTCCAGAGGTCTTAATTTATGGAGGGTGTCCTGAACCTCCTCCTGGATGCTGGATTGGCTAATAAGAGTTCCTTCCAGTTAAAACGAGGCCAAAGGGGCTCTGTCCCCTCCTCTCAATGTCCAGGGGCAAGAGACACTGGGAAAAGTATTAAGAAAGTGAAACTTTCTTTGTCTAGCACCTTCTCTGCTCTGAAGACCTCAGCCTGCTTTCTACGCTCAAGTCAGATCCTAGCACTGAAGGCAATGAGTACGCAGAAGCTGTAGTCAGCTATGGCTCACACAGGGCCTTAAGGGTTTAAGCTAGTTATGCTGAAATTCCCTAAAACCAACATCTTGGCAACAAGCCCATGTTGAGCAAGATGGAAGAAAGGCTAGTTCTTCCAGCCCCCTCCAATGCAGAACATGAACCTCATCTCTTCGGCTCACCACTAGCAAAACTGGGGTAAGACCCCGGAAGATGGAAGAGGAATAGCCCAAGCACCTTGTTCTGGAGCACAGCCGAGAGGTGCAGGTTGGCAGGTGCCAGCGCTGTTGCACTGTGAGGTAGGTTTGCTAGCTGCTGCAGAAGGCTGGTGACAGTTCCCAGCCGAAGATGATATAGAACATGAGAGAAGGGTCTCAACAGGCAGGGCAGCACCTGGGAATGAGAGAAGAGCACCATTAACCAGACAGCTTCCTGAAGAGTTCTCCCAGCTCACGTTCCAGGAAGGGCAGGGGACTAAAACACTGGTATGGTCATCTATTGCTAAGCAGAACAAGGGCTCTCCAAAGGATATTCCCTCTTCAAGGGAATCCAGCTCTTGCTGAGAGACACAGAACAAAAGGTTTAAGGTAGACAGAAGACTGGTAGAAAAATATAGGCAAAACAATAAACAGAACACCAACACCATGGAGTCAACAATAGCTTTACCTCCGGTGTGAGAAAGGATGACTATGCACTTTAGACTTGATGAGAACCGTTCTATTGTCTCTTGTCTATGTATACTGTAAGCTCCCAAGGGCAGGAACCCGTTCTTTCCACATCTCTACAAACCTAAGAGGAAGGGTTCCAACCTCAGAGGTAACTGGGTACTGCTTCAGTATGAACGGCAGGGCTATTTCAATTCCTCACCCAGACCCCATCTTTTGGGGGAAAGCTGGGTTTTAGCAGAAGTTCCCCAGCCAGGTCAGCAACTGCTCTACACTGTTCCCTCATTCCTGAGATCTGTTTCTTTTAAAATTTATATTATACATTATTCCTTTCATTCTTCTTCTATTACATTATGCAAGGTTCCTGGTGTTTGAGCACTAACAATTGTAACCTCAATGTGGCATTTACATGTCTTCACATTTTGTTTCCACTCTTTAAAACCAAAAGAAAAACGAAACAGAACAAGTATTAACCTGGCTACTTATGTTCCTTGCATTTGCTTTTACTTAATTAACAGTTTATGGAATTAATACAGACCTCTGTTAAAGTAGGAGAGACCAGACTTTTTGCCTTCCTCCGGGAAGATACTAAATGATATTATGAGTCTGCTGTTGTTTGCTTTAAAATCTGTAGCCTTGTTTGTACAAAAAGTGAATTTTCAGTCTGTGAAGTCTTTTGCTATTCATGGTTTGGTTCCCTCCCTACCATAACCACAGCTTAAGCCTTCTTCAGAGGGAGGAAAAATGTCAGCATTTAAGAATTCTGGCCATTTCTGAAGATTTTGCCATGTGTTCTCTCTTATATGGAGAAGAAAAAGCTCAGAATTAAGCCTTTAAAAAAAAAAAAGTCTGAAAAGGTCCTTCTTCTTTCAGTCTGATGTCTCTTAAAAAGACTGATGAACTGAGGCTTTCCCACTACTCAGCTGAAAGAACCAAATTCACTCTTCTACTTGTTTCTCAGATTTTTGTTTTTTGTCAAAAAACAAAATGCATCTTTTAGTTTAAATTCTTTCCTTCTTTTCTACACTTCCTTGGTAATAGACATTACCTGCATTGTGGTACCATACAGAAATAAAGACACTGTCTAAACTTAAAAGAAAATTATGCCTTTTTGTGGGGAAGGAGGAGGAGCAAGGACTCTCATGCCCATACCCTTCTGTTTGTCTTTAGTTATCTAGAAGACAAGAGGAGGGGATGTACATTAATGTCCTTTGGACTGCTGTCATACAACACAACAGCAAAAAAAAAAAAAAAAAAAAAGACAGAGACAGAAACACAAAGTGTTCTCCAGCTTCTTTAAAAAAAATGGGAAGTTAACAGTGCTCAGAGGGACAGGACAAAAATAGACCATCTGTGTGACCAGACCTCCTTTAGCTTCCTAAGATCATGCATTTTCTATCTTAGATCAAGCTAGGTCAGTTTCAGCCCAAGGGAGAACTTCAGGGACAGCTGACTGTGGGAAGAAGATGGTTCTACAATGCAAATATCCAACATTGACTTGTCCCAATGCTGCTCCAAGACCACAGAGCACTTTGCTAGTTCTATACAATTCATGCTCACACACCTACGTGAGGTAAGGAAACACAACTGTCCCCGTCACTGGGAACATGGAAATGTCAAGACACTTCCTCCTCAAGCTCCTGCAATGAATCAGGTGTGGCAAGTACAAACCCAATTCACAGTCCAGTCCCCTGCTCTGGTCATAGCTGCTAAGAGAATCAGAGACAGTGCATACAAACCATTGTGAAAAGGAGCCCCCTTCCTGCCTCAACCTCTCTAGTTACCTCATCCTGAGCATCCTTCTTGATAAAGAAAGGCAGGTTCCTGGCTGTTGCCATGAGTATATCAGCAGCCTGCTCCGTGGACAGGAAGGGGAGGATTCGGGCAACCAACCGTTTCCCTTTCCGGATACACATGATTTGTACAAAGTGGTCATCACTAGGCCTGCCAAGAACAGAAGAGTCAGGTGGTTGGTCAGTAACAGGAACAATCCCAACTCACAGTGGTTGGGTACAGACTAGGAAAGTATTTAGGGTGCTCCCTTGTTCTTGTTAAACACAGGCCAGCATTCAGTCATGACTTCTCTTACTGCCACAGAGAGGATGCCTTCCAAAAGCCTTGCTTGTTCAGCCTGAAGGGAAACACATGGGAAATAGCATGGTGCTCCTCCAAGCCTTAAAGGTTCCTCTAAAATGGCTCTCTTATAAACTGGGGCAACCATGATCACTGCAGTTAATGCTGCACAATTGCTTCCATACCACCCCCTATTCCACATTTCAGAGTATGTCTACACTGCGGTCACTTCTGCATGGCAGTAACTCACTCAAGTTTGGGTGCTGACACCAGTTGAGCTGTGGCAGTGCAGAGCTTGCATGAGCGCAACACAAGGGAACTACCAGATTCCCAAGTGAGGCCTTAAAGGTGAGGCTGAGTGAGCCCTGTGCTGCTACAGCTAGACTATTACTAAGCTGACTCTGGTAGTGCCCCCCTTCCTCCCCCCAACAGTCACTTCTGTGACCATAGCACAGACACGCTTTTTTTTTTTTTTTTTTTACTGGGAAGGTATCTTCCAGGCTCTAGCAAAGGGGTATTGGTTGTAGCTGAGTTGGTCTCAGGATATAGGCAAACAAGATTATTTGGGCAAATCCAGTATTTATTAGACCAACTAAGGTAGTTGGAAAAATTCTGCGCAAGCTTTTGTGTACAAACACTCTTCATCCTCTGGTAAAGAAACTTTGTGGGGGCAGGAAGAAACTACAGTCATTATAAAAAAGGTATGGCAGAAGGCGGACAAAAAAGGACCACTCTACTATAGATAAAAACTCATGTCCCTTTAGAGATAAAGTCAGAAACAGGAGGACTAGGCAGCAGCCAAGGGAGAAGTGCCTCTCAGTGTTATAAACCTTCCACTTGGAATGTGCATGGCATCCCCTCACCATGCCCATGAAGCACATGGCTAATGCCTCTCCATAGCAAACACTTTAGTGACTAATCCACAAGAACTAAAAGCACAAGCCCACCACACAGTGCATGTGGGGGTAGGGGGGAGTGGTAAGGAGAGGAAGATCAACTACTAATGCCACCAAATACCCAAGCTCCTCTGTTGTTTGCCTGGTTTCTCTTACATTTCTGTACATTTCCCATCTCTTGTACAGAGACAAGTTCCCCATACACTTCAGAATCTTTGCCTCCCTATCCCCATCCTTTCCAACCACAAGGGCAACAGTCAGGATCCCTACTGGTTTGAGCAAGGCTGTCACTGAGGGATGCTGTTATATGTACGCAGCAGCTAAGGGCCTGACCATCTTCCCTGACCTTCAACACAGACAGTACTGACAGGTTCTCTTCCCCCGCTACACTAAGAGAAGAGCAGCAAGGCTGGGCTAGCTCATGTGCAGTGCTGAGAGTACTGGAGGCTCTTATTTCTCCAAGGACATCTGCATGGCACCTCATATGAACAGACTCTAGCTACCTTTGTGCCAGCTGGCAAGTAAACTGCTACTAATGCAGACCACAAACCCTGTCTGGGACCAGGGACAAATATTCAGGTGGTTCCCCTGTTGCAAGTGATGCCTGAGCCAGGTGCAGTCCCTTCCATATGCCCACACATTCAGAAAGGGTCCTCACCTATCTTGGCTGGGCATTTTCCCCCTCAGATTGTCATACATGTCACAGATCTTCTGCTTCCTCTCCTCCATCAGGGCTGGCCTTTCCCCTTCCAGGCTCAGAAGATAGCGTCTCTCGTAGTCCTCCACATCTAGGAGGAGGCTATATGTCTGTAGAACAAAGAGCTAAATTAGAGCTTGGCAGGTGGAAAACAAAGTGGTTTCTTAAGTAGTTAGCTTTAGGAATGGAAAGTGCAGCTAGTTAGAAGAACCTGAGGAGGGGATTCCATCGATCTCTGGGGCAGACACAAAAGCAACAGCATACCACCCTCTCATACTAAAGAGGTCTCCACTAGGGCTGTGCAATGCTTCAGTAGCCGATTAGAGGAGATTCGGCGCCAAATCTGAGTCTGAATCGAAACACAAGACCAATGAAAAGGTCTGAATTGAATCAGAAGCCTCTGAATGGATTCAGAAAAGATTTGATGCTGCTTTGGAGATTCTGCTCTAGACTAAACAGGCAGCAGGCCTCACCATGCTGACACAGCTGCCTCCAGCTGGTAAGTCTGTTGTGGTGGACAGAGGGGGGAGGGAAGGGGCAGATCAACACCCCCACAGCAAGGGAGGGATTGGGGCTGGGGCGCAGGAAATGCAGGCATGGAAGTGCTAAGAGTGGGGGCTATGCCCTGCTGCTGCTTACCCCCCTTCTGCTCAGAGCAAGCCATGCCTAAATCACGCCCTCCTCCCCTCCCACCTCATTGTGGGAGCACTGATTTGCCCTCCCCGCCCCCACCACACACATAACAGACTCAACAGCTGGGAGGCAGCTGTGTCCAGCACGGTGAGGACTGCTGCCTGTTTAGCTTAGGGCTGAATCTCTGACGCAGCGCCGAATCTTCAGACCCAATTCAGCCACGGGAATCTCCGAATCAAATCGCTGTCCCTCCGAACTGGCCGAATCCAAATCTTAAGTGAATATTTGCTGCTTCACACAGGCCTAGTCTCCACTAGCTCCTTGGTGGGACTGCTGAAGGAGCCAATAAGGGGGAAAAGCATTACCATCATTTACTGGGAGTCTTAATAAAAGCCTGATTTATTTCTAGCTTTAAACACAATGCCACAATCAGGCCGACAAAGAAAAACTTGTGGTGTGAGGCCCCAGTTTGCTATCTGAATCCAAGAGGGGTGCAGACATGGAATCTTTACTAGGACTTGCCAGTTTCAGCAGTCCCAAAGCACTTTGAGGGCTTAGCAGGTCCCATTTTTTCCTAGCTTGGTTGACTCTTCTGCCTAAAGCAAAGAACAGGAAGGAAGTGTGAGGTGTACATGTACAGGAGTAAGCTGCACACTCACCTTCTCAATTGTGACAAGTGTCTGACGTCTCTTATCTCGAACCTGCTTCTCCTTGGTCTCCTAGGGAAAGAGATAACAAGGCTGAACCAGCAGAAGACTTGAGGCTCCT
Organism: Caiman crocodilus; assembly: GCA_030014935.1. Taxonomy (NCBI): domain Eukaryota; kingdom Metazoa; phylum Chordata; order Crocodylia; family Alligatoridae; genus Caiman; species Caiman crocodilus. Next base: position 111,978 of record JAGPOW010002698.1, on the reverse strand, counting down.
GTTCAACAGGCCAATTCAGCAGGATGGGACTGTGAGGCATGAGCAGAGAGGAGACCATAACCCAGGGAGGAAAAGGAGGAAGAGAGGAAAAGCCCAAGATCAAGTTGAGCAGCTTTCACCACCATTACTTACATCATCCTCACTGCGGGATGTCACCACTGCATCAATCATTTTCCGGGGGTTATTCACACTGGAGACCGTGAGCTTCCCTAATGAGCCCTCAAACTGCACTACAAGGACAGAGGAGAGGTAATGCAGAGTAAATCCACACCCAAGCCTAAAACCATTCATACTCTACCCTATTGATCCCATTCCCAAGCACAAACAATCTTTGGTTTCACCCTATACCCTGTTTACTCCTGTACTTCCCCAATCAGAGATGTCCAGAGAGCAAGCCTCCAAGATCTCTCTCCTGCCCTCAGCTGCATTCTAAAGCATCAGCCTCCACCCTTTTAAGAGAAGAATATATACCTGTTTCCCATACAAGCTTTTCCACCCATCTCTCCCCTACCTGGGATGTGGAGCAACAAGTGAGGAGGGGCACTTACCTGGCTTGTAGGCATGCTCCAGCTTGGCTACCTGGGGCGTGATGAGTTTAGTACGCTCCTTCTTGGGGCCATCTCCATGCATTTCCTCAGTTGCTGATATTTTCTCCAGCTTCTGGAAGTAATTCTGAATCAAGAAAAGGAGAAAGAAGAAGAGAAGGAGAAAGTTATAACTGCAGAACAAGGACAAGTTTGGATCCTTTGTGCTACTGTCGGCTGAGCCCTGCAGTTGGCCAACAAGCCAGACTGCGTAGGTATAGTTGGCATACCACCAAAAGCAATACCCACTGAAGGAAAAGCCAGAGCCAACACCAAGAGGAGATGCTGTGCTAAGAGCTTCAGCCTTGCCAGAAGCAATTTATCTAGGGGCACGCAAGACCTGAAAAAGGAGAGCACAGAGTACGCTTACAGCTCCAGATTCAGGTTCATACCTAGATGCAGGCTTGGTTGGCGTAGCCAGCTGTGGCTCAGCTGGCAAGTGCAAAGCATTTACCTGATAGTAATAATCATCTAAGTATGGGTCAGTGCTTTGCAGCTGCATCATCTGGATCTTAGACACCCAGTCTTTCTCCCGCTGCAGCATAAGATTGGCATAGGGGTCCTTCTGCATCTGCTCTTGAAGGCTGTTTCGATGGCTCCCTCGGTCCCCCGCTGAGCCGTTCAGATTCCGGTGCTGACTGATAGAAGGGCAAGTGGGGGAACCCCATGAAAGCACAGGAGAAAAGGCCCAGTAACAAAAGGGGAACCAGCAGAAAGAACCTGAGACAAAAGCCAAAAGGCCAGCTGCCCTCCCCTCCTAAGTGACTGGGGATCACCAATCCTTCTAAAAAGATCCCCATAGAGGAATTTATTCATACCCCAGGGCAGTATGTACCCACCTTGCCCACCAACACAGGTTCTTTCCCAAACACTCACTTCCGGTTCTGCTGTTGTCTCTGATGCAGAAGTCGCCGATGCTGTGGGTGAAGATGAGTCGTGTCTGGTCGAAACGTCTGTGGCTGGGACCTAAAGGAGAGAGAGCGACCACTGCAGATGGGTTTCTGTGGAAGGGCAGCTACCAAGTATCCACAAACTGAGCACAATCTCATTTGCTTATCCAATGGAAGGATGTGGTACCTCAAGTTCTGCAAATGGGACCCAGGACATGGGGGATGCTGCTGCTGCGCTGAGGGAGGTGCTGGAGGGGGCGGCGCCCCAAAGAAGGCACGGAACCCACTGGCTGGTGACACCATCTGCCCCACTCGGCCCTGCAGCAACTTGGGGTTCATGGATGGGAGGGGACTGCCAACGAGTCCAGAGATTCGAGCAAATTGGCTGGGAGACATACGGCCGGCCTGTAGGGACAGAGAACACTATCAGCTATATATGCTGGGAAGAGAGCATGAGACAGGTGGACTGACCAGCATAGCTTGATTTGTCCAGCAGAGAAGAAAAATGGAAGACACTGACAACCATATAGCAGAAGGGACACAAGGGAAAGAAAGGATTGTGCAAAGGCAGAACACATGATTCAGATCCCAAACCGCACACATAGGGTACTACTGAGAGAGGACAATGACAGAACACGAGAGGGAGTAGTCAGAGATTTACCTGTGCTCCTCCTAGCAGCTGTGCTCTCTGCAGGTGGGTGAGAACAGGAGTGACGTTGGGAGGGAACGGGTGGCCCAGGAGGGAGGAATTCTGGGGAAAGAAAATGGAAGAGCGAAAAGGAAACACTAACTCTAAACAAAGAAACAAAACGGATCAAAATATGAATGATCAGCAGGGACACTACTACAGATACATTTGGGTCAGGCAAATCGAGAGGCTGTGAAAAACTAAAGCTAGACAGACTTGGGGCACTGAGAGGCTTATCTGATTGGAGGGGAGGAAGGGAAACTGCTGAGCTATTGACTTTGGTGAATAAAGTTCACAACTGGATGGCTCCCATTAAAAAAAAGTTTAGACACAGGGGCCTGGAATTACGGGTGGGAGCAGAGGGCAGGAATGAGGACTGCAGGGACACATGCCAGTATTAGAAAGTGTTGGAGGTTCAGGAGGGAGACTTAGGAAGCACCAACTTCATTGATACTAGAAATTATGACTCTTATGGTTCAGATAGGGGAGGGGTAGGGGAGGACAGGACTAAGACGTTAGCGCAGAAGGGGATCAGGTGGGGAACACACAGAGGGGTGGGGAACACACAGAGGGCTGAGGAACTCGGTACCGGGACGCTGCACAGCTGGTTCGGAGACATCCTCTCGCTGTAAGGGGCAGGGTAACGCTGCTGCATTGGAGCCCGAATGTGAACAGGCTTTGGACATAGGATCTATCAGGAAGAGGAAAGGAAAAACAAAAACCACACACACACACACAAATAGCAAGGCCAGCCCTAATAAACTGGGTGGGGAGAAAGACTTCTCCTTTCATCCCTTCTACTTCCCACATCACTCCATCTCACAGTGGAAAGATGGGCAGCATCTGCAGACAGCACCTTGTGGCAGTTACTCTGGCTAGAGACTACTAGGGTGCACTGATGCATTGTAATCCCCATGCCCTCCTGCAAATGAAAGCAACCTACATAGCAGGACCAGGCAGGCTGCAGGGACAGTAGGGACATCAGCAGGACAAAAGAGCATCTGAGAGAACAAACCCACCCCTCCCCTCTTTCCATTTCCTGCCAGACACTCACAGCAGGTGAAATAAACCGTCAATCTTGCGGTTTTCTGCTCTGAAGATTGTGCAAGTAGTAAGAGATTAGACAGGTGCCTTCAAGACCCCTTTTACACCCTCTCTTCCCCACTATTTCTGTTCTTCTTGACCCAAACCATGCTGCTTTTACTTCTTTCATGGAAGGGGAGAGGGAGGAGAGGAGGCACCTGCTGGTTGAAGTTCGGCATGGCAGCTTGCTTGGGCGGGGTGCCGATGGGGACAGCGCGAACTGGGGGGCTTCCAATGACAGGGGAGGAAGAGCGCCTGGGCAATGCCCTCTCCGAGAGGTCACACTCTTCATCCCGGACCTGGGGTGGCCTCTGAGGCAGGGCGTAGTCAAGCACTGACACCGAGGGCATCTCCTGTACATCAAGGGAAGGAAAATGACGGACAATGGTCACTTACTTTGAACTGATCACACTCTACCAGCCTGCCAGTGACAGGAAGGCAGCCCAGCACACCCTCCATCTCAGAGAGAACCCTTGAGTCTCAGAGATCACTTCCCCTCAGCTAGCACATCTTCATGGCAGTCCCACTGGTCCAGCATATCAGAAAGTCAGGAGACAAGCACTCTCCAGGACTGATTTGCTGCTTGACAAAGAAAGGCATAGAGAGGTTGTGCCTCTCATTACTAGGAGAAATGTTTTTACAAGACTTTTGGATGAATGCAGCAAACTGTTTCATACACATGACTGCTCTTCCTTTTGGCTCTAGCAGCAGATTTATGTTTATTAGCCTCATTTGTCTTGCAGAAGACATGAAGCTGGATTTTATTCCATCTTAAGACACCAGAATTCTTGAAGATTTGGCCAGCAAAGATTAGTTATCTTAGCTTAGCCTTAACAGCATCCGTACCAACTTAAGTGGGGCTAGTTTACTAAGGATAATACGCAGTCTCACTTGCAGATCCCAGGGGATACCGGCAGAACTGGCTGTGCTTTTCCTCTAAGCTAAATGTGCTTGATCTAGAGTCAGCAAGGAAAAGCCACTGACCCCCCCCTTCTTTCACAATACTATTTTAGAATCCTGTTTTACAAAGCAGAATTGCTCTTCAAGAGTGAATAAAGTCCCATGATTCAGGGGCTTAGCTGGTTGCCACAAGCATAGGAAGAGATTGCTCATACAGGACAGGGCATTACACAACAAGTTAGTGCATTATGGGTACTTTCAGTTTCTTCGAGCGCATCTGCCAGGCAATGGTCTGATCCTATGCAGCAAGAGGGAGGTCACCGGACAAAAAGCACCTGTGGTTTGATGCAATACAGTAGGACACAAGGTGTAGAACTGGCAAATCTTGCGCTACTCAGACTTTTGCTTTAATCAGGAAAGGGCCTCCCAAGGTGGGAGAAAGCACCTTTTCTGTAGTTACTGCCAGTGCAGGTGGCTGAGAGGCCTCAAGTTCTCCTCTGTCAAGGTAGTAACAATACTGGGACACTACACCTGAGTGAGAAGCGGCCCTCGGATGCGTCTCAGAACTGCTGATCCATCCCAGATGCTAGAGTTCAGTCCTCCTGGATGCTGTGGAACCAAAGAGATGGGTTGATATGGAGAAGGTTTTTCTGGCTGCCCGCCCTTCTTCTCCTCTACCACCTCCAGCTCCACCCCCCAAACTGCACTCACTTGCACCGGGAGCCGGGTTTGCACAGCCTGCATGATGGCTGGGTCTTCCAGTTCATTATCGATTACCATCTTGGTCAGCCTCTCTGCCAGGTTCTCTTCATGGTCCCCCAGCAGGTCCATTTCATCAGTGACTGTCCCATCTTCCTGCTCCCCAGTGGTCGCAGGCTTGTCTTCCAGTTCAGCCAGCCGCTCATGTGCCTCCTGCCAATCATCATCTATAAGGGAACCACAGGGGAGTGGGGCTGGAACTGTTGTACCATGCTTCTCCTTCAGTGCCAGCTGCAATTCCCAGGCACCCCTCAACAGAGGCAATGAGGAACCCCTCAGCTTCCTCGCTGGACATCTAACAGAGCTGCAAGTGGAACCGCCTGAGCCTGAAGCAACAGCAGCATGGTGGGGATGGACAACATCTTACTTCAGATACGTCACCTCCTGAAGAAGAAAAGGAGGCAGAGACAAAGACAGGGAAACAAGGGGGAAACACAGCTCTTACCCACAGCACCGGCTCCAAATGTGTCATCGTTGAACTGGTCAATATCTTCATCCTCCTCGCCCAGGGCATGAAAGGCATCTTCGTCCTCATCCAGAGGGCAGTCCTCCAGGGACTTGGAGAAAGGAGAGAGAGAGAGAGAGAGAGAGAGAGAGAGCAAGCATGTGTGCTATGAGAAGGTCTTGTGATGTGCTGCAATTTCACCTGCCTTCCTAGCACCACCAGGCTGGGTTCCTCCTTGGCCACTTTTCACCCAAACTGGAGGTCTGCCCATCTCTCAACCACTGTCCTGGAGGCTCTCTCAAGTGAGTCTGTGGGTGGGATTGGGTGCAGGGGGAAGTATTTCTCCAGCACCAAACAAGCACAAGGCCTGAATTTCCCAAGTTTCACAACATACATTAAACATATATGCCAAACACAACCAGAGTGCGCTCTCATTCTACCAAAAAAGGTCCCTCTGCCCAAGAACTGCCGAAGTGCAGGCCCACAGATGAGGGAGATGGTGGTGGCTTTGCCTGAACTCCCACTTCCCCCTCCCATACAACAATACTAGCCACAGACGGTTTCCTGAACTTGCCTCCTAAGACAAGGTAACATCTCTCCACTGCCTCCCCACATATATCTCCCATCCTATCCCATGCCCACCCTCAAAGCCGACCAAAAGTTAAAACTCATGGTCCAGTGAATAAGGTGCCAGTCAGGGAGACCAGGGCGCAATTCTCTGCTCCACTACAGACTTCCTATGACACCTGAGACAAGTCACTTTGCCTCTGGGCCTCCATTTCCCACCTGTTAATCAAGGCTAATGGTGTCACCTGACCTCAATGCACTGCAAAAGCAAAAGTGCTAGCACCCCTGCACTGCTCAGACACTACAGCAGTCAGTACACAGGACACGAGAAACTCCTGTCACCCATGCATCCACAACACGCGAAGCACCCCCCACCCCACCAAAAGCATCCCCCACGTCTTCCTTGATGCACCCCTGCAAAACAAGGCACCCCATAAAAGCGATGTAAATGAGGACACCCCACAAACAACACACACCAGCACCTGCATTCCCAGGGCAAGCCAAAAACGTCCACTCAGACTGCCTTCCTCAAGGCAACTTGGTGAAAAACAAGGACTCCCCATGCCCCTAAACAACATAAATGCTATGCTGCTACTAGTTAAACTTTTATCATGCCACACCTCTAACCACATCACCCTTTCCCTTGCTCTCAGCAAGGCAGGTCCCCATCAGTAGGCCCACGGCAATTGAGCACACAGCAGAGCCAAACAGGCAGAGAACAAGGGCTGGAAGGGACCTCAGGAGGTCGTGGAGTCCAGTGTGTCTCAACCCATGGGTCACAGGAATATAGGAAAGGGTCTTGAGCAAACTTTAAAAATGGATTCTCCTTTAAAGGAGAAAAATGAGGGACACGGGGGCTTTTCCCTTGCAGGCTAGCAGTGCTCCAGCCTGTGAGGGGCTGCTTGGGGCCCCCTCCCTGCCCACTGGGGACAGGGAGCAGCAGGTCAGGAGTGAGGGGTCCTGGGTTGGGACTGGCCACGTATGTTTACAAGTGGGTCCTTCTAAAAAAGGTGGAAAATCACTGCTGCAGCCCAACCCCTGCTCAGAGCAGGACCATCTCCAACTTGATCGTTCCAGCCAGGGCTTTATCTACCTGGGTCCTGAACACCTCCCAGGATGGAGAGCCCACCACCTCTCTGGGTTACCTGCTCCAATGTTTTCCTACCCTCCCAGTGAGAAAATTCTTCCTAATATCCAACCTAAACTTCCCTGCTGCAACTTGAGACCACTGCTCCTTGCTCTGCCATCTGCCACCACTGAGAAGTCAGTCCAGCTCCCTCCTCTTCCCAGCCCCCGTGCAGGGAGTTGAAGGCTGCTATTAAGTCCCCCTTCGGCCGTCTCTTCCCTAAACCAGCCCAGTCCCCTCAGTCTCCCACAGCCCCGGACCACTTCCGTCCCGGGCGGGCTCCCTGCGGTGTGCGCGTCCCTCCGGCCGCGGGGCCCGAAGCTGCACACTGGACTCCCGACCCCCCGGCGCGGGCCCAGCCCCTGCTCCAGCCACAGCCCCCCCGGCCAGGCCCAACCCATCCCGCGGCTGGAGGGCCGGGGTCAGGGGTCAAGGGTGAGGGCGGGGGGGGCGGGGCCGGGCGGCTCCTCACCTGGTAGCGGAACATGGTGCGCGCGGCGGGCGCGGAGCCCCTCCCCCCGCACCGCCCGGGAGGCTCCGCGCGGACCCCGCTCCGGCTCCGAACCCCCGCCCCCGGCACGCAGGCAGCGTCACGGCGCACGCACATGACGTCACCGCGCCCAGCCTGCCGAGGGCCGAGTCTCCCGGCGAGCGCATGCGCGGTGCTGCCGGTCGCGCCCCCGCCCACCATTAAAGGCACAGCACCGCCTCCCTCTGGTGGCCTGGTTGTTACGTTCCATCCTTGGAACGCTCGGCTTAAAGGGGCAGCCGGAAAGGGCACGTGCTCTTCTGCCCGAGCAGCTGCTCTGCTATCTGCTCCCCGCCCCGCTTCTGATCTGCTGCTCTGCTGTCCGCCGCCCCCTGATCCGATCTGCTGCTCTGTCACGTACTCCCGCACCGTGCTCCTCGATCCTGCCGGGTGCCACTCGCGGCCCCCTGGGCAGCTTGGCCACCCCACCCTTGGAGCCGCTCTGTGTGGTAACAGCAGTTGCAGAGCCGAGGTGCTGCTGTCTCCCCAGCCCGGGGGTTACGCGTCCCTGCTCCCCAGCTCTCCCCGTTCACGCATCACTCAGCTTTCAGTTCGGTTTGCTGTATCACCCGGGCCAGGCAAGACTTGCTCAGATGGGGCCAGGGGAGAGTTTTTAGGCAGGACAGTGGCAGCAGCAGACTTAAGATCCTTTTATCGCTAGGTTGTAACCTGGGTTTTTTTCCTTACCCCACTCAGAATCTGACATGGCTTTTAGTCCCCCGGATCTCACTAGAAACAACGGCCAGGAACTTGGCCCAGTTTAGAAGCCGGGACTTGCTGCTACAGAGCAGCTTTCTAGCTCTCGCCAAGTGGTTCCCAACCTGAACCTGGCACGCCAGATGCCTTGAAGGAGGCTGCAAGGTGTGAGACGATAGGAGCAAGCTCAGAGTCATCCCTGCCTGGCCATTCCCCTGCCTCCACTGCCCTGTCCCCTTACAAAGGGGTAAGCACTGTAATAAATACGTTTTTGAATTTCACAGAAGGTAAGGAGGGGTACCTGGAGTCTGTCTAGGTTGTCATGGTATATTAGTTGATCCCATTCTTCTGATCCAAAAAGGTCAGCATTGGATCTATGAAATTCCTACCTTTTTGCATCAGAAATATGGGGTCAACTTATAGTGGACCCTACACTCCCTCACTACAAGCCGGGGACCTGGGGGGTGGGCATGTGCCACAGTGCCATGGGGCCAGGCTTGGTGTTTGGCTGGTGCAGCCCCATCCCTTGTGAGTGGCGATGCCTGTACTGTGCCACCTGAGCACAGAGCCTGGTGCTGTTCACAGAGGATGGGGCCCCATCAGCTGAGTGCCAAGCCTGGCTTTGTCTGCTGCGAGTGGTGCTGCTGAGCACTAAGCCTAACTTTGTCCCTGGGAGCAGTACTGGGCTTGGCACTTGGCTGGTGCACCCTCACCCCCCTGAGAGGGATGTTGCCTGGGCCACACAAACCAAGCACCATACCCAGCCCCATCCACTGAATGGCACTGCCGAGCACCAAACCCAGTGCTGCTCAGAGGGGATGCAGCTGGGCTCAGCACTCAGCAACAGCACTCACAGCAGACAGAGTCAGGTTTGGCACTCAGCTGGTGCACCCCCATCCCTACGAGCAGCACTGCCTGGGCCACACCAGCCTATTGCGGAGCCTGGCACCACTCACAAGGGACGGTGATATGGTATATAAGCCAAAGTTAAATTTTAAAGAGTCAAAAATTTGGTTTCAGTAGTTGACTTACATACTGTAAAATATGGTGTTTCAGGGCACAGTTTCTAAAAGCATGTCAGGATTCAAGTCAAGAAGTAGAAGGAACCAGAGTAATTGGAGTGGTGTAACTGGAAGGACCAGTACCTTGCTGCCAGAACTGGACCCCACCTGCAAAACTCAAACAGCTCTGATGTTCACGGTTGTTCAGGGTTTTGGAATGACCTGTTGTAGAAACCTGTGTCCAAATGTTACCAGAACTAAAGAGTGCTCTAATCTGAGGTTCTACGTCAGGCCCAACTCTATTCACATCATAGCAGGGCTAGAAAAAAACATCTGAATGAGAGGATACAGGACCTGACTTGTAACCTATCAGAACTTCACATACATGTTGCCCTTAGGGTCAGCTGTGTTACTGGAAAAGGTCCAATACAAGGCAGTGTGCTAGCCCCTGAACTTGTGGGGGAGGCATCAAGTCCCCTGTCACTCCTTAGTCCAAGCCAGGGCTAATCAAGACTGCCCCTGCCTCTCCACTGTTTCAGACAGGCTGCCTCCTAACCTGGAACCAGCATAGCCTCATCCCTGTGATACTTCAGGTTAGCTAATTAGCACTGCTGGGTGGCAATGCCACAGTGCCCATCTCCATGCTAATTAGTCTTCCAGGGCAGCTGCAGGGGCTCACCTATCCTGCTTCTGGTTGAGGAGACAGTCTGACTGGTGTGTTTGAGGGGCCTGGCATGGTAAGTTTAATTATATCTGGCCTTGATTTGCATAGACTGCACAAGTTGTGTTAGTTGGAGAGCTACAGAGTGCAGCAAGGTCTAGCCCTGGCCAGCAGCCTGAAGAAGGAAAGCCCAGTGAATATCCATCACAGCCACATCTGCTTCTATTCTGCAACCACAGCTCAGAATGTATTTCTGCGTGAGACTACACAAAGATTTCTTCACTGAGATTTCTGCTCTTCTAAGTGCCACGGTATTTGGGTTACTGCTGTTCAGTGCTGGCCTTGTGTATTTTTAAAGGAAGTGTGAGTATTATCAAGAGATGGATGAAGCGAGGGGGAGGGGAAAGGGGAAGGAGGAGGGAGGGGGTGGGGCACAATAATCTTTATCTCCCTTCTTCCCACCAGGGAGTTTTGGTCACTGATCACAAGATCTCCACTCTTCTTAACCTGTTTTCTTCCTACTTAAAACAATATTTACTCTCTTGCTACTGTTCCCAGAGCTGGAGACCCAACCTGCAACCAGACTGTTTGCACAACTTTAGGGACAACTCTTCTAACATGACCATACCTTAATGTCCCTAAAAGATGTCACAGCAACTCAATGGAACTGCCAAGGATGGACAAATTTCCCTGCACTTTCTGGAGGGTTGTTCTCTGCTGCCAGGTGCTATGGTAGCAGTGGCAGGTGACTGTAGACTAGGCCTGAATGAGTAAGCCCTCCAGATGATCAAGAAAAGCAGCCTAGAGTCTAATAGTTTCTGAAATCAGAAGGCAAAGAAAGAGAGTCCCAGATTATTATTAACAAGATAACTCACTTTTAAGCCAATCCTGTGACTTTTTAAGGGACCTGACTCCTGATTTTGGGGTTTTTGACACTGGCAATACTGCACCTCCTGAGGCACCCAGAACTGGCACTCTAGGTTACTAGATCTCTACCAGTCTAGTGGTGCTCTGAAGGTGTGTACTTTTGGTGTGTGTTCAACTAGCTTTTGTTGTTTCCTCAGCTTGTTTTGTTTATACAGTGACTGTTTAGATAGATTTGGACTTGGGACAAGGACCCATGCTCTATATAAATTTGTAAAGTGACATGTTATCACAGGACTATGCAAATAGAAACTCAACTATAATAGTTCATGTGTTTATTAGCTTTCACTGTCTTTGTTCTCTGTCCTTTTGCTGGTGCTTATCCAGCCACTCTAACAGCTCAGGAAGGAGGAGACTATTAATAACAATAATCATCAGCTCCTTATGTGCTTCTTTGTTCAAAGTATTTTACAAACTTTAACTCATTAATTAGTATTTCAGGGTTCCCCTCTTTGACCTGAGGGATTCGGCAACTGTCAGGTCTTTGCAGTTTGTTTCCACTCAGAGGAGAAGTTGATGATGGAATAGGTTGATGCAGTCCTATTTATTTACAAAGTGAATACAAAGTAGGAATCAACCAACAAGACACTGTGTCTTTGCTCACAGCACCAAGCCCAGTTCAAGCAGCACTGAGCCCAAGAGGTTTGCACTACTGCAGTGATGTCAGCACTTTCCAGGATGTATCTGGTACCCCTCAGCTTCTCTGATGCTTTCACAGACACACAAGCCTTCACACAGCAGCAGAGAAATCCTTCTGTCCACAGGTGCCTTGCATGAGTGGTGACATATCTCTGTTTGGGGTGGAGGTTGTTGTTTCAGCCCTCTGGTTCCCTAAGAGAACAACCACTCTAACTAAATAGCAGTGGTCAAGCCTCCTGAAATCAGAGTGGTTCCATTTGATCTATAGCATGTGCCATTATTATGATCCCCATGTTCCATTTGGGAGAACTGAGGCCAAGGAACCACTCCAATACTAATGGCAGAACAGCGAATAGGACCTGAACTTTGAAAGTCCCAGCCCCTTCTAAAGCCACTGCATATTTTAGGAAGGGTACCCACACAGCTGGGGAAAAAGCAGCGTACATGCACAATCTTTGCAGGGGATGTTCTCATCATAATGGATTTTTTGTGTAATACCATACCTGTGTGTGGGTCAGTGGAGATCGAATCTGGCACCTCTGGAACCTAATGCATGAATCAGTACTGCCTGACCTAAAAGAGCTAGGTCTGTTGGCTGGGAGCTCAACCATCCTCCACCTGAGGTGCCACTCTGAATGGGTGTGAAGAGGTACTTGTGCATTCTCATGGGGCTGGAGCTCCCTTGTGCTTGGTACCTCTACACTGTGACAGTAGGGAGCCCGGTATCACTACTGAGCTAATAAGCCCAGCCCACTTGCTTCCACTTTGTGCACATCAACCCTCTAGGTATCCTCACCACCTCACTTCCAAGTTCATACACACAAAACAGGAATTGGTGCATATGGCTCATTGCTTCATAAGCTCTTTGCTGTTCCTGATGACACCTGAGAGGACTGAAAGGGAAAGCAAGTTAAAGAGGAAGCCAATGTTTTCTGCTTAGTGGGTTTTCCTTCTACTCCTGTAGGCAATTTCAGTTTCTGAGCTCTTGGGTTAGCAGGCCAAGGGCAGCCTTCTCCTGAACTTGCTCCTGCAGCCTCTGTTCAGGCTCCATAGGATGATGGGAGAAGATCAGGGGACTGCTTCACAACCATAAAGAGGGCACAAGGATATTGCCTGGGCCACCTGTGAACAAGGGGTTGACCTCAGCTCAGCTTCCTGCTCCCAACACAATGAGGATCAGTGAAAGGGTTATAACGGAGATACAGGATAGAAGGACGACAGACTCCTTAGCAAATGTGAAGTTCCTGGAGCGACCTAGGAGGACACAGGCCAAGGTGAAGTGGGGTGGGGACAAAGACATTCATCCTGAGTCTCTCCTTGAAGCAGGGGGTTCATCCATGGAGGCACCCAGAGATGTTAGAATTGCCTTTCCCAACTGCCCATGGTTCTGAATGTGACAAGTACAACTTACCTGTGTGAAACTCCTCCCCACCCACACCCCCAAGCCTCTGCCTTTGAGGAGGAAGCTGTGTAAACCACCTAAATCATTCTCTACTAAATAGTGGCTCTGTCAGCCAGGTGATGCCAATGGAGGATAGAGCAGGGAGGTAACCTGGGCTCCCTAACCTGGCCACATGGAGTCTTGCAAAATGACTACATTATGCTTGAGAGATGGAAAAAAAAACTTTCTCACAATCATTGTTAGGATCAGTGCCCATGGAGATTGTGGCAGAGCACTGTTTGTGTCTGCCATTTTAAGACCAGAGCCAAGCAGCCAGCAGGTGCTTGATTGCGGCAGCTGTTTTGACCCTGGCTGCCTATATAAATAGTTCAGTTGCCTGTTAGCTGGTTAGGTAGCAACACTGTCTTGCTTTGAGGTTTCTTAGGACACTCTGGAGGTAAGGGATGAGCTGTAGAGGATGGATTGGAGGCTCCTTGTCCTGGGCATGACCTAAACCTGCACCCTGCCAGGAGTGGGTGGCCTGGTGGGGCTCTCAGTGGTGCAGGAGTCTTCAGGAGATGCCAGATCAATTACCACCCTGGTGAAAGGGGTTGGGTGCCTTAATCCCAGCTTCCATAACTGGGTGGGTTCACCCTGAATAGGGGCCAGAAAACAGACCCTAGGAGTGAGGGTGGGATTAGAGACTCTGACCTGATTGAGAGAGTACCCTTAACTGGTCCAGGCTGGGGCCAGGACCAAAATGGTGAAAAAGGCTAGGGGTCCATGGTGAACAAAACCCAGAGCTTAGAGTGCCTGGGGTACCTGCCTAGCTTTGGAGGTGAAGTCAGGGGCTGTGTGCCCAAAGGTCCTGGGGGAAGGGACCATACCTGAGAAGGGGAAATAGTTTCAGGGAGCTAGTTTGCCTGAATGAGGGTGGGGTAAGCCACTGGCATGGAGGGATCTAAGAGGGGTCCTGACTGAGGATTCTGGGGCCCAATGAAGGAGCTGGTGACTAAAAGAACAGCTGGATGCCATTTGCGAAGCATGAGCTGTGATATAGGGGGGTATGGAGCTGCAGATAGTGCCCCCTGGCATCAGGGCAAGAAATGGGCAGTCTTCTGCTTAATTAACAACTATTAATTAAATATCATCAAGACACGGTGGGAGAGAAAGTGGGTGGTTAGCCCAGGAACAGGTGGTTGGGCTGAAGTTGGATCGATGCTGAGAAGGCCCTCCTGTTACAGAGATCTTGAGAGCAGCAAGTAAAGCAAAAGGCTTTGGCAGGAAGCACTTCAATGGCATCACTGCAATCCTGCTACAGCAGATGTAAAATGTAGTTGGAAAGAATGAAAAACAATGACAGGATCCCCAAGTGGGTAGGTGGGAATTAGTCAGCTTTGAGGTTCTCAGCAGTGGTTATTGTCCCTCAGCAACATGAGGTGATGGTTCCCTATAGCTAAAAGCCTCTGACCCATCTCCAATCCAGCTCTAGGCAAGGTGAGGGCTGATGGGGCACCTGTGGCACATGAAGCCTCTCACTTCTCCATCACTGACTCTGGCGCAGCCCAGCTTTTTGGCTAGAACTGACTGGTGCTGTTTTTGACATGGCAGCAATGCCTAAGAGGCTGCAGCTGCATGGTCTATCCACATGTCACCTCTCTCTCGAGATGGAAGTCATCATTTTCTTTTGCTGAGTTATTGGTGACTTGTTTGAACTGATTTGGCCCAGTTCTTACTGAAATCCAGAGCAGCATCCATATCATCCATGCCATCATCATGATTGGTACTGGCAGACAGGTGTGAGGTATTGTAGCAATGGAAGTGCAGGACTAGACAAATTTTAGCTGTGGAACTAGCACTTGCTGCATCCACACTGCAAAAAGAGAGGGTGGTATGGCTGGATATGCCACATCCAACACCTGCTTTACCTGATAACCCCTGCTGAGTTTACCAGCTCAGGTTCCAAGGGGGATTTGATTGAAATAAAAAAAACATTTAAATCACTGGTCAGAAAATCTTAATACAATGATTATATTGAGGCTATATGAAACAAGAATGTTTTCCACAAAAAGTACATTCACAACTCAGAGGGAGATGTAGGTTTTATCTTTAGAAGGTACATGCTATACTTCTTAAAGCAGTGATTTTTTTTTTTTTACCTCCAATTCACTACATTAATCAGAGCTATTTGGGGGTTATTTTTGCCACACTATATTAGGGAGACCAAAAAAACTGTCACCAAACCCAAAAGAGAGTTAACTAAAACAAATTTAATTAAAACAACAAGGCTATGTATTTTGGATATTTTTCTTCAACAACAAACATGTATAATCATTTTTAACAAAACAAGCATATGTACTTTTGCATTTTTTTTATAACTATTTTAGTTATAAATATGTTTTTTAACAAATTAAATGGATCATTTCAGCCAGGTTGACATAAGCAACTTAAAATACTGGGTTATGCAGCAAACTCAAGTCTTCACCTTCTTCCCTTTTTGCACACTGGTCAATTTCTCTCATAGGCTTTAACCAGCAATTTGCCTGCTATAGCTGCTCTGTTGGGTGGACTGTATCCTGGCTGTAATGACTGAACCATGTTGAAGTATCTGTTCTCAGCCCTATGGAAAGGAGAGTTTTGTTGCATAAACAAACCAATTTTTTCCATCAGTTACTACTTATTTTATTCTTCTGGTTCTTATAACAAACTTATCTATGGTTGTTTCTGGATGATGGAGATTTTTTTTTTCCTACAGGTGATGTATATACTATGACACACACACTGGTATCATTAACACAGGGGTGGGCAAAATATGCTCTGTGGGCCAGATTTGGCCACCAACTGGCTGGATCTGGCCTACAGCTGTCCCTGCAATGTTCCACATGGGGCTGGGCCCCACATGGGCAGCTCACACCTGCACACCCCCAAGTCTCAGCCCCAGCCAGCTTGCAGCTTTTGGTGAGACTGTCCCCAGGGCAGCAACAGCCAGCTGGATGTTCCTCTGCTCCCCTTACCTCCCACCAGGAACTGCTGGGCTGAAGCTCTTTCCCCTGCCCCCCATACCTGGAAGTTTCAGCAGGGGTAAGAGGAGGAGTGGCTACTGGAGACAAGGAGCGGAGCAGCACTCCATTGGCTGCAGCCACACCTGGAACAGTCTTTCCAGAAGCTGTGCACTGGTGGGGGCTGGTGGTGCTGTACTACTCCTCTCGCCTTCAGCTAAAACTCATGCTCCTACCACACCACCCCAGACAGGTGAGTGTGGGGAAGCTTAGTAGAAGGTCCAGTGTATGGAGATGGAGATCCAGCTCCTGCTCCTGGCCCATCTGCTTGGCCCTCCTGCAGGGGTTGCTCATCAAGCTGAGTGGGTGGAAGGTGGCCCAGACCTGGGCAGGAACTTCCCACCCACTCACCCAAAGCAGCATGATGAGGTAAGGGTAGGAGCAGCTGCAGCTTCCGGCCACTCTCTCTGCTGCACCACTCTACCTGGATGGTGGCGCTCAAAGGGTAGTAATCAATCACTCGGTGTCTAGTTGTCAGCCAGTATCAAGTAGAGTGCCCCAGGGGTTGCTCTTGGGGCTGGTTTTGTTCAATATCTTCATCAGCAACCTGGAAAATAGGATGGATTGCACCCTCAGCAAGTTTGCAGATGACACCTAGATTGGAGGACTAGTAGGTATGCTGGAGGATAGGGCTAGGATTTGGAGACACCTTCCTCAACAAATTGGAGGATTCAATCATAAGAAATCTCATGATATTCAATAAGGACATGTGTAAAGCCCTGCATTTATGACAGAACAATCCCATGCACTACTACAGGCTGAGGACCAAGCAACAGCTCTGCAGAAAAGGACCTGGGGGTTAATGGATAATATGTTGAATATGAGCCAGCAGTGTGCCCTTGTTACCACAAAGACTTGCAGCACACTAGGCTATGTTAGTGGGAATGTTGCCAGCAGATTGAGGGAAGTGATTCTTCTCCTTTAGCAATGGTGAGACCACATCTGGAGTACTATGTACAGTTTTGGGCCTGGCACTAAAGAAAGGATATAGACAAATTGGAGAAGACTCCAGCAGAGGGCAATGAAATCACTAGGGGGCTGCAACACATAATGAGGAGAGGCTGAAGGAACTGGGCTTATTTAGTTTGGGGAAAAGAAGACTGAGGGGGGATTTAATAGAAACCTTCAACTACCTGAAGATCCAGTTTAGCTTCCAAGGAGGATGAAGTAAGACTGTTCCCAGGTAGTAGCATATGACAAGAAAAGGAGCAGCGATAACAAGCTGTACCAAGGGAAGTTTAAGTTGGATATTAGGAAAAACTTTCTCACTAAGAGGATAGTAAAACACTGGAACAGGTTACTCAGAGAGGTGGTAGAAACTTCATCCTTGGAAGTTTTTGAGACCTGGTTAAACAAAGCCTTAGCATCCCATATATGGAATGATATATTTGGTGATGGTCCTGCTTTGAGCAGGGAGTTGGACTAAATGGTCTCCTGAGGTCCTTTCCAGCCCCAGTTTTCCATGATTTTAGGCTTCTATGTTAGACAAGCTTTCAGACACCTGGAAAAGGGCTTTTTATGTCCAAAAGTTGTCTAACATCTTCTCCAGCTATAAAGATGGTCTAAGAAAATATTACCAAACAAATCATGCTCAACTGGCTTTGGCGTTTTGAAGTGAGAGAAGAGGGCCACTAGAGGACAGCAGCATACGGGGAATGAGACCTGAGGCCACCTGCTTTTTGCCTGAAGCTGAGAATTGCTTAAGCTTGACTTTCTGGGATTCCAAAGAGTTAAAAATTTAACTCTTGGTGCTTCCCTGAGCCCCAGGGTGCTGTCAAGTGTCATTATCCTCTCCTTTTCCCTCCCCTTCTCAAATGACTTCCCTCAGGCTCTCTGAATGGTATAAAGAAGGTTCACATATAGAGGAGCAGCATCAGAGTATGTATGGGGTAGGGAGCAGTATGCTGGCTCCCAGGGTTCAGGGGTTGGCCCATCATTAGTTCCCTATGCTTTATGTTGGCTTCTGGGACTGAAGAGCAAGAGAACAACGGTGAAGGCAGTTTTTACTGTACAGGCATGGGTTCAGAGCACCAAGTCAGGGACCTCCAGGTGAGCAAATGTGCTGTGCTCTTCCTCCTTTGTGTGTGTCTCTCTTACTTTGCTTTTTCCTTCAGCTCTTAATTCCCTGTGTTTGGGACCACATCAGTGCCAAAAAGTACCCACCTTATTTAGTAACAGGTCCTGTATATGCATGTTGGACAGGCAGACCCTCTAATACACCTCCCTGGTCCCTACTAAGCTGGGTCCAGTCTAGCCCCATATCCTGTCTAAGGCATTTAGGCTGTGGATGCCTCACAAAGTTTAATGTGTTCATTCTTGCCATACCCCTGAGAAGTAGTGAAGTGCTTTTATCCTGCTGTACAGGTGGTGGAACTAAGTCACAGGGAAGCTACGTGACTTGCCCAAGTTCATTGAGGGAGTCTGTAGCAAAGCAGAAAGTTGAACTCTGGTTTCTCAAATGCTAGGCTAATGCTCTGAATGCTGGACGGTTCTACTGTGACAATGGCTCATGCCAGTTTCTGCAGAGGAAGATGCAAGAAATGTTTTAGCTGTGGGATGACCCACTCCCAGGAAAAGCACATTCTACCCCTCAATAATTAAATCAGTTATACCAGTATGAAATTATTTATTTAGATTTTTGGCTGAGATTTTCAAAGTAGCCTAAGCAGTTAGGAGCCTGATGGCTGTTAAATGATAGCTGGGTGCCTTCTTCCCTGCTGTTCCATTGAAACATCTCAGCTTTTATGTGCATTACTATAACTCTAAAAAATTTTGCAGAAGATAGGGCAGAGTGGCACCCTAGAGACTGACTAGTTTGGACAGCTATAAGCTTTTGTAAGCAACAGCTTAGTTCATTAGATGCTCTGGATATTTTTGTTTTGCATGTATACCTTACCAGTTTTTGCAGTCCCCTAATAAACTCTTGGTTTTTTTGGCACTGAGACCTAGGGGCCAAAGGCACATCACATGAATAAAATATACCTGCAAAATTTGGCAATTTTCAGTTTCCCAGATTTGGCCCTCACTCTTCTGTTATGAGAACATGAGCAGAAGATTCCCATTTCCCTTCTCTAGACCATTCATTGCTCTGTGTACTTTCTCTAGTTCTCAATTTCTAGCTTCTTCAGATGCTTTCCAAGTATCTATGTCTCTTGACCTTCTGATTTCCTGTGTCTGAAGCTCTTCAAATCCTGCCATATCATGAAAGCAGAACCCCAGAAATTATGTAGCTTTCCCCTCATATTCCTGGAAGTTATGGTTAAGGAACATAGGACTGGAAAAGGACCTCCTAAGTCCCGGAGCTCAGCCTTCTGCTGTTGCAAGCTCTTGCAGGCAATTATATCAAATAATCCCTTTTATCAACTGATCAAGCTTCATCTTAAAGAGTACACAACTTGTCCTCTCCTCTCCTCTCCACTTCAGGTTCCATTACCATCATGATAATAGTATTTCAGTGTCTTCTAATACAGCATTGATAAAATGACCATAAGTTGGCTTGTAAAGTATCTATCTTTCTCTCATCTTCTTGCCATAAGCAAAATTATATGTGCAGTGAAATCCTCTGTTTCTGTACAACATTGATTTAATTTACACACTACTCTATGTTTATGGTAGTGGAAAAAGGTCAAAGAAGCATGTCTTGCACTTTGAGTAGAAAGGGTGAAGTTTCTCCAGTATCTTTAATGTCCCTGCTGAGCATACAGAGAGAATGCATTCTCTAAAAAAATATTATGAACTGTTTTTATTACGGATTAGTTGGATGTTGAAAAACTGGTTGGCTAAATCTTTCTCCCATCCCTTCCCCCATTACTATTTCTAAATCTGCATCCCACCTGTTAATCATGTCAGTCTAAACACCCCAGTACTGTGCTTCACATTTTATAAGCCTGAACAGGGAAATTAGTAAAGCTATGGACCCTTAATTTGGGGGTCTAGTGTTAAGTTCCTGTTCAGATGGTGCCTGCAGCTGTTCGTGGGTGCAGGAGCAATAAATGGAATGCCTTCACTCTTCTGGTATGGTTTATACAGGGATGATCCTAACCTGAGCAGGTAGTAGGATGTCCTAAGGTCCCTTTTAGTCCTATTCTTTTATGATTCTATAAGCCAAAGGCACTGCCACTGGGTTCCTCTCTTGCCTGAAGTTCAAGTGACTCAGGCATGTCCTCCTAAACTAACACTGGCCCATAAGTTTGTCCCAAGTTAGGTTTCAAATTGAAATAGTGAATAAATTTTGTTTTCTGAGGGATCTTCTTTGACACCTTAATTCTAATTCTAAGAAACAAAAGCATCTCCCAAGTAGACTTTGGACCCCAAAATGGGGAAAAGTCCATGAGACTTCCTGAAGTCAACAATAAGCATCACTATTGCTATTGAGGAAGGTACTCTATTTAGCCCTCAAACACTCAACAAACATGGGTGTAATCTTTGTTCAGTATAGGCTGAAATTCTCATATTGCAGGCAGCCCAAGTGTTTTGCTGGAACTTTGTCTTTGGGGAGAATTTTTCCACATGTTCCCATGTGAGGGTCTCCCACTCTCTGTATCTGATATGATATGGTTAAGGGTATGACAACAGATAAGCCCACCCTCTACTTGTAGGTCTAGCACAGGGATGGGCAACATATGGCCTGGTGGGTTGGATCCAGCCCACCAGGCCATTCTAACCGGCCCACGGGACCCCTAAAAATTTTAGAAAATTAGTATTTATTTGCTCCTGGCTGCCTGTCAAAGATGACAGGAGACAGGGGCAGTAGGACCCAGGAGAAGCCAGTGGCAGGAGTCAGCAGCAAGGCCTGCCCAGCCTCCCTCTCCAACCAGAAGTCCCTGCCTAGAACCAGAGAGGGAAATGCAGCCCTCAACAGCTTGCCAAAACTCAGTAAGTGGCCCTCTGCCTGAAATAATTGCCCACCCTTGTTCTAGCAGCACTTGCTTGTGATCTCTTGATACCTAATTCTGCTTCACTGAGGTCAACAGGAACTTCACCATTTGTGTTGGATGTAGGATCTAGTCTTAGAAAGAGATGAAAGGGCTACTCCAGCTATAAATTTCATGCTCTGTAAATATGGGATTCCCATCCCCTGGTGACATCAGATATTTTCAGCATTCATAGCTTTGTTGGCTCAACCCAACATACCAGGTGGCAGATATCAGGTGACTCTGTCAAATCACTATGGGGCCATGAAAATCTTACTTGATCAGAACAATGTCCATTTAGTCCAGTGTCCTGACTCCACATTGGCTAGGGCATTAAAGGAATGTATAAGAGATCCTAAATCAGAAATGCAAAAGACATTTTCAGAAGGGGTAATTGCTTCCTAACTCATTCACAAAGAAGTTAGCCTATGCCATAAAACAAGGAAGCTTATATTTCCTATTACTCCCATCTTCTATACCTGTGATACCTTTATGCTCTGTGTAAATGCCTAGTCCTTATTTGAAAACCAATATGCTCCAGGAGTTATTTCTGGGCAGTGAGTTCCAAGGTCTAGTTGCACAAGGAATGGAAAGTGAGTCACTCGGTTCAGTTTAAAATGTCCTATTTTCTGGTTCCTTTCGGCCTTCCTCTTGATTCCAGCATTGCAAGGCAGGTTGGAAGTAGTTAGGCCTCCCTTCAGCTTTCTCTGTGGTAAATACAAAGGAAGGAGTTAGCTTAAGTTTTGTCCTTTTTTTTCCTAATTGTTCCCTTTCACTCCCACTTCCTATCTGATCTGTTACTTTTCTCTTGTAGCGTGTCACCATGCAGAAATCTACTGGCCTAGTCAAGCTGGTATTCCTTCCCATGTGCACAGTGTTATCCTGATAGACATATTGATGTCTATTAGTTGAAGCTGTTCCTCCCAGCAGGGTTTTTTTTGTTTTACCTTGGATTTCACCTGCCATCTTGCAGCAAAACATTCTACTCTGTTTGGCCCCTCTGAAGTTCCTTATTGTCTTCCAGATTTATAATAAATATGTTAAAGAATGCGAGTTTTGTTGCAGAACCAGCTTCTGATCTGTAGCCATGGGGAAAAAAAATAACTGTTTATTTTTACCCTTTTGCATTTTTTAGCCAGCTTCTGATCCATGACTATATTTATTTTTCAGCCCAGCACTGTCTGGCTTCCTGAGTAGCCTTTTCCCCAAAGCTTCTTGCAAGTCCAAATCTATAACACCAGACAGTTCTCCTTTAGCCAGCATTTTACTGACCTCCTGAAATAAGTGTAATAGATTAGAGTGGCCCCATTTTTTTGTTATGGAAGTTGTGTTGGTTTGTCTAATATTCTGTTGATCTGTATGCTTTTTCATTCTCTTTCATGATTGTTTTAACCAGCTTTCCCAGCCCTGGCATAATTCTAGTCTATAATTTTTTGAAATCACTATCATGAGTTCTCCATTAGATCAGCTAAATTCATATTTAATTAACAACTTCTTTCATCAGGTCCTTTGAGTGCTTTTCTTTCTACAGTTCAGTTTTAGTGACTTCTTGCTAATTTGTTTTTCAGTCTCTCTTCAATACCTCAACTGTAACACCTTAATTTCTGACAAACCTACTACTCTTACCAGACAAATTAGGTTCTCTCTCAAAATTGCTCTCATAAGCATTACATTAAAGAAAGTAGATAGCTTTGCAATAAAGCCTTTCTTTTCCTAAATTACTCCCTTTCCCTCTTCCAGTTGACCCACAAATTCTATCTCAACTGTCTGCCTCTGTTTTTCTCTCTCTCTCTCTCTCTCTCTCTATATATATATATACACACATATATGGGGGGATTTACTGACATAGCTATGCTAATGTAATTATACTAGGATTACCATATTTCCAGTTCCAAAAAAGAGGACACCCGTTGGGGAGAAGCAGGGGTTGGGAGGGCTATATGATAGTGGGATGCAGGGGGCAGTTTTTAACTGTTACAGTAAATAACAAGTGTTATTGCCTCAGAAATTAAACGTAAAATTAAAATAAAACCACAGTGCCCCGCTAGCCCTGCCCATGCCCTGCACTCCCTACCTATAGCCCCTCTGGCCCCAAGACCATGCTGGTGCCCCTCACTCCAAACCCACATCCCACTGGTACTGCCAGTGCCCCACACCCCTGATTCACAGTCCCCCATCCTCCAGGTGCCTCTCACTCCTAAGCCACACCCCGCTCTAGGCCCTGCCAATGTCCCTTGCTCCCACCCCGCCCCGAGCACTGCCAGAGAGGAGCCCCACTGCTCCCATCCTGACTGGGCTGGAGCGTAGCAGCTGCAGTGGGTATGATTCGTGCAGGCAGTGGCAGAATGAATCCAGCCCTGATGTGGGCTGGAGACGGGAGGAGGGAAGACCTATGGCACCCCCCTACCCTGGGTTAGGGCTGCTGTGGTATGCCAGGCAGTCTGGCCGTGGTCCCTCCCAGGCAGCATCTCTGAGCTGCCCTACCTTTGTGAACAAGGGCACTAGCCCTGGTCCCACTGCCCTGGCCACACAATTCCCTGCTGCCCCTGAAAGGCGCCCCCCCCTCCCCCCACTTGTTCCCCTGCTGGAGGGACAGGTACCTCCCCTTCCTCCCCATGACCTGCTGCAGCTTCAGCGCCTGGCTACCTTTCCCCAGCTCCCGAAGGCACCTGCCACCCCACCTCATACACATATCCCCTACACATCCCATTGCTGCAGGCACACACACATTCATGCATGCACACACATGCACATGCTTCCCCCGCCCCCAGTCTCCAAGCCCTGGTCCTCTAACCCTTGTTCCACATAGATTTACCTGCATCCAGCTGCTGGTGCTGCTCCCACCACTCTGCCTGGCTGTATGCCAGTTGCCCCCAGGGAGCCCCTTGCAAGCTGGAAGGCTAACAGCCTGCAAGGGGGAACCCTCAGTTTCCTCTTTTAAAGAGGAAAATCCGGGTTTTTCTGCAGCAAAAGGAAAAGCCAGATCCCTGGCAAACACGCTCACAGCTAGGGCAAGCCAGGAAATGCAGTTTTACAAGCATCAGTGCTGAAAAAGGACTAGCTAGCAGAGCCAAATCCGAGACATTTGTTCACATTTGAAATTACTGCCCAAATGGAGATCAGAGGACTCCAAAAAGAGGGCATGTCTGGGAAAACATGGATGTATGGTAACCCTGTACTAGAGTAGCAAGGCTGGCATAACTTCCCATATTGATGCTCTTATCTTAGAAGAGGAGTGCCTTTTTCCTGGTTCAGTTAATACTGCTTTCAAGACACACAAACTGGGGCAGGGGAAACTCACTTTAATTCCTGGATTAGAGTGTCTACTTCAAAAATTATACCAGTATGGGGTAGCCACACTTGTAAATTTCCCTGCGTAGCTCAATCCTCAGGGTTTCGGCTTCTGGCATAATTAAAACATTTCTTGTTTTTAGGTCTTTGGCTGTTTGCTGTAGAAATTCTTCCCCAGCTTCTATAATTTCCTTTCTGCTCTTTTATCCAGCAAACAGTATCTCCCTTTCTATGGGAGTTTAGTCTATTAGACTCAAAGTCTATCTACTTCAGTGTCTTCTTTCCTGCACTGATTAACACCCAGTGTTTCAAAGGAAGGTGTGAGAACCCCACAGGAGGCTTTTAGGGAATAATCTGCCCTTCTTGAAAGTCCCATTCTCACCACTAGTAGTTGATTGGCTCCCATGGTGCTGGAGTTTGGGTTTTAGTTACTGGATAGCATGATTCTGTGGGAAGTATAACTAGAGGGGGAGATACCCACTATCCATTTATGCGCTAGTATCGTTTTCAAAACTGAGCCTGATTACTGTAAAAGCACCACAAAAGGAGAGCTCAGTGCTGTTCTTCCTTGCAGAGATGTTGTTGACCTTTCCCAGCACTTCCCATGGGTATGGGTTCCATTATCACTCCAACAAGAAGGCCTTAAATGTTGCCCCACCAAACACCTCGGCAACTAAACCTACTTTGTGCCATCCTCTTATGGTTAAAAACTGTTTCCTGATGCTGAATTCTTGTTACTGAATGTGGATGTTGTGCACTGCAGTAGGATTACCTTTGTTTGCTCTGCCCTTGGTGCCCAGTTACTATAATTCCTCCCTTCACCTCTTTTCTCTCTGCAGGTCCTGTGTGCTGGTTTCACAGGGAATGAAAACAACACTGGGCTGATACAGTTTCACTTCTGTCCCTTCTCAACCTTGCCCAAGGTGCAGTTGCTGATTTTTGTAGCTTTCTTGCTCATGTACCTACTCAGCTTCTGTGGCAATGCCGCTGTTGCAGTCATTGTCTGCACCAACCGCTCCCTCCACACCCCCATGTACTTCTTCCTGGCCAACCTGGCAGTGCTGGAGATCTGCTACTCTTCTGTCATTGCCCCCTTGGCCCTGGCCAACCTCCTGTCTGGGAGGAAGGCGACCATCTCCCTTGCTGGTTGTGGCATCCAGATGTTCTTCTTTGTTTTCTTGGGTGGGGCTGACTGCATTCTCCTGGCTGTCATGGCTTTTGACCGGTATGTGGCCATCTGCCACCCACTGCGATATGCTTTCATTATGAGCTGGATGGTCTGTGTGCACCTCATCACAGGGTCACTGATGCTGGGGTTCCTGTTAGCCCTGCAGCTGACAGTCTTGATCTTTCGCCTGCCATTCTGCAGTGCCAACAAAATAAACCACTTTTTCTGTGACATTCCTGCTGTCCTGCAGCTGGCTTGCAGTGACACACATGTCCACCAGGCTGCCCTCTTCATTGTGAGTGTCATGATTCTGACTGTCCCTTTCCTGTTCATCTGCATTTCTTATGTCTTCATTGTGGCTGCCATCCTGAGAATCCGCTCTGCGGCCGGTCAGCGCCGGGCCTTCTCCACCTGCTCCTCCCACCTGACCATCGTCCTCCTGCAGTACGGCTGCTGCAGCTTCATCTACCTGCACCCCAGCTCTAGCTACTCCCCACAACAAGGCCGGGTGGTGTCTGTGGTCTACACTTTTGTCACTCCCATTCTGAACCCCCTGATCTACAGCATGAGGAACAAGGAGCTGAAGGAAGCCCTGAGCCGAGTGCTGGGAAGGACAGTGATACCCCAAAATAAGTGGTGACTTTGGGCCACTAGTCAATATATGATACCCCCTTCAGAGACACCTGTGCACTTCTAGTCTGCCTCCAGGTGGAAGGGACTGCATTGCATGACAACCTGGGTAACCAGAACTGATGAATTTCAGTGAGTGGTTACCAGGGATCCTGGTTTTCTCTGTTTAGAAATCCAAAATTCTCTGTAAAAATGCAAAGTTCTCTGATTAAGCCCCCCAAATCTGTGTTTTTCCATGATTAAAATTAAAGGCCACTTTATCAGATATCAAGTATCAGATGAACACAATATTTTCATAGATTTTAGGTTTGGAAGCGACCTATTAGACCATCAAGTCTGATCCCCTGCTCTGGGCAGGAAAGAGTGCTGGGGTCAGATGACCCCAGCCAGGTGTTTGTCCTATCTCTTTTTAAATGCCTCTAAGGAAAGGGACAGCACCACCTCCCTTGGAAGCGTATTCCATATTTTGACAACCCTCACTGTAAGGAATTTTTTCTTGATGTCCAGTCTGAATTTGCTCTCCTTCAGTTAGTGGCCATTGTTTCTAGTTACCCTGATGGGCACCCTGGTAAACCTTGTATCCCGTTTCCTTCTATGTCTCCTCCCTCCCAATGAGTTTGTAGATGCCCGCAAGATCACCTCTCAGCCTTCTCTTGTGGAGGCTAAGGATATTCAGGTCCCTCAACTGGTCCTCATAGAGTTTTCCTGTAGGCCTTTAACCAAATGGGTCCCCCTCCTCTGAACCCTTTCTAGGTTATCTACATCCCTCCTGACATTTTATTTATATGTCTAGAGCTTTAATGCAATTTGGAAGCCTGCCAGAGCTTCAATCATTATAATAAAATACATTCCAAATACTTATATATTTTGGTGCTTGATTTGGTTTTTTATCATAGAAATCAGAGCTCTCTCTGTTCCCTTTGCTCACCAAGATGTGGGTCCAACTGCAGCCATTCCCACAGCTGCTTTGTGGTGCTAAGCACCACTTGCATGCTGGTGCCCTGCTCCTGCCACTGCCCCTTACACCCCACCCACAGCTCTGCCAGTACCCATCACTCCTGACCCACAGTCCATGCATGCCCTGCACTTGATCCCTCCCTCCCAGCAGCAGCTACTACCCTGGCACTAGGCATGGATCATGCTGCAGCCATCCCACCTGCTGCTTTGTTGCTCTGAGCAATGCTGGCCTCTGCTGTTCTGCTCCTCACACCTGCGCCCAGTCCCTACTGGTCCCTATGCCCTTCCTGGGAAACCCTTGCCTGGGGCTCAGGAACTAGGCTGGGTGTGTCGCTGGCTGGCAAGCCCCTTCCCTTCTAGGTCAGCCTCCCCATACACAGGCTGCTTCAGTGAGCGCACCACCCCCCTTACACAACCATGGGCCCCCTGCTGCCACCACCAGCCCATCATGCACACGCATAGACCCTGCTGCCACCTCCCCCCACTCCCTCTCCTGGTCCTTCACAACCCCCCCGAGTGGCTCCTGCAACCAGAACCCCCTGGGGCTGGCAAGGCTGGCAAAACCCCAGGCTAGGCATGGCAGCATGCAGGATTGCCTTTCCACTCCTCCTCCCCCTCTGCCCCTTGTCGTGCCCCACTACGCAGTACACCCCAACCACCGCCTCCAGTGCTAGCCCCAGCAGAGCTGCTAGTAGCCACCATAGCTGCAGGCTAGCGGGATGGGGTATGGTAGTGCAGTGAGCAGTGGTTGGGCAACGCTCACTCCCAGCACTCTGGCCCCGGCTCTGGGTAACACCCTAGCTGGGCAGCACCCGCACCCCTAGCCCTGCCCTGAGGGGCCTGGGCTAGCGAGCAGAAGCACAGCATGTGCTCCCGCCCTACCTCTCGCACTGAGCTGCTGCCACTGCTTCCCCAGCTGGGCGGTGCCCCCAACCCTAGCCCAAATGGGGTAAGCCATAGGGGGAGGAGGCAACCCCTACCCACCCTGGCCTTGGTCTATGGCACAGGACAGGGTGATTGCCACACACATCCCTGAGCTGTCTCCTACCCACCCTACCAGCTCTCCCTTCATGCCCCATTCCCCTAGCAGCATGACCCTCACCTGGCCCAGAGGGCCTTCCCCTGCCCTTCCAGAAGGGGTCCCCAGCTGCCCCCTATGCCCAGAGCCCAGCCTCCAAAAGCCCTACTTACCTCAAAGGCTGAAGGAGGAAAAGTGAGTCGGGACAGGGCTTAGGGTTTCTCGCCCTTTTGTAAGTAGCTCTTGCAGGCTGGATTTCTGCCAGCCTGTAGAGAGCTGCTTGCAGAAGGAGAAACTCACATTTTCCTGCTTCAAAGTGGAAAATGTGCATTTTTCTCCTTTTAAGGGGAAAATCCACATTTTTCCAAAGGAAACAAAAAGCCTCTTATCCCTGGTGATTACCATGGAGCAAACAGTACTGTCACTCCTTTGCCAAGCAGGAGCAGATGTTGCGGGGCAGGGTACACCACAGCTTGGCTTTGCTTTAGAGGAGAAAGCCATGATATGGAGTCTGGGTATATTCATGCTTTACTCACATTAGAGACATAAGTCCCCAAACAGAGGTGATCATAAACAGCACCCAGACAAGCCCTTCTTTCACCTTTGTCAGCCCCAAAGTAATGCTAGAGTCTAGGGTCTAACTCTTCCAAATCCTGACTGTGCTTAAGAGGCTATAATGATTTACCTCTAAGAAACAGTGAGTTTTGAATTATATACCATGGTTTCATGCTATATTAAAGGGTACCTGATCTATACAGCTGTAAGCCATGCAAACTCCCCATTCCTGATGGGTTTTTTTCTATGCAGCTGGCACTACAAAGGAGTGCACACAGGCCTCTGCTTCTTTTGAAAATAAATGTTTATGTGTAGATTGTATTGTTAAGAAAACTTTGAATTTAATATTGATTCTAGATTTATTGCCTCTGCTGTGTGATGGGACTCCCACCTGTTAGGCACATAATTGAATCTAAGCACCTAAGTATAATGCTATTCTATTCTGCTCAATTTCTTGAAAAATACCTAATGTAAATTGTGTGTGGCTCTTCCTCCTCTGTCCTGCTCTTTTAGGTCTCAGTCTTAAGCGTAAGATGATGTGGTGTTACAAATGGAGACGTAGTAATACATTTTCAGGACTTGAACAGGGTGGAATAGAATTACACTCAGGTGCTTAAGTCCCCTAGGCAACCTACAGGTGGAATAGAGCTGGGCCCTTGAGGCTAAATCTTTTAGATTTGATGGGCATTTTCACACGTGCTCTGGGGTTGGGGGTGGGAGCTGCTTTAATAAGAGCTGCTCCAAGAGCCATTCTAATTAAAATGCCCACAGTGTCTTGTGTATTAGTATCCCTGCATTTCAAATGGTGATGGGGGTGCTTTAATTAAAGCTTGTCGAACAGACTTTAGTTAAAGCACCCCTGCCACCATTTTGAAGTGCAGGGACGCTGGCACACAAAATGTAGAGACTGGCTGGAGGGCGCTAATCAGCACGTTCCATCACACTTGATTAAACAAGTCTGCTCTGACGTGCTGCATGCTACGCTTTTGCAGCAGGCCTACTGCGCTTGCATTTAATATTCATTGTATAAAATGGATAAACAGCACCGGGAAAGTTCCTGCCTTACTGAGAGTAGGGGTCCAGGTGAGAACCTAAGGCAGCAGTCATCTCACTGAGCCACAAACCCTCCAGCTTGTTTGCTTCCATGTGGTCCCATATATCTCCCTCTCCTGGCTGCAAGAGGAGTGTTGGAGAAGAGTCTTGGCATTATGTGGCTTGTGGTCTGGTAGTTACAGCACTTCTCTAGCAAACAGCACAGTTTCCAGCCCCTTCCGAGTGAGGGAGCCTAAAACCTGACTTTCCTGCCTCCTGCCTTCTCTTGAAAGGGTATTTCCCCTTGGTTTTTGAGACTTGCCCAGCCTTGGGAGTTTCTATTTTCTCATGCAGCTGCTAAACATTATCAGGGCCAGCAATGCCAAACATATTTTCTCATGTACAGAATATAATACTCACTCCATTCCTGACGGGCAGAATGAAGAAAAAGATCTTTCCTTGCAGTAAGTAACTATGTAGCAGCAACTAGTGAGCTGAGCCTGTTAACTGTTCTGCTACCTGTGGATTGCTGCAGATGTTACTTGTGGTTCACCAAGTAATCAGCAGAACCAACGTTTACCGTATTTGTGTATTATGATGCTCACTACAATTACCAGCAACCAGTTTTGGGGGAACAGATGTGTGCTGCAGGTGAGAAAATACAGAAAGCACCCTAAACTACAGTGATGTGTGCACATACAGTTGAGGCACGTGAAGTGAAATAGGGGATATATTAGCCCCTAACAGTCCATTTATGTACACAATTTAGAAGTGCATTTGTCAACTTTTGTCTTGCAAATAATTTGAGCAAGCATATGGGAACTCTTGATGTGTAACTTGTAGCTCTCAGGGAATTTTTGGGAAAGAGGTAAAATTGAGCGTAGCTCAACAGGCTGGGATGAAGAGACCATGGAGCGGCACCCTATGAGAGCAAAGAGGTGGGACAACAGGACTTTACACAAGACCTAGAGAAAAGCTACAGAGTTACAATCTGGCACTCAAAACATCTGTGCTTAGTGATGGGTAGAACAGCTAAATGAAAAATGCCTGGGGCTGTGGAGGAGGTGAATTAGTAACCTGATAGGAAATGCCACCTTTGAAAATCATCTCTTTTACTGAAGTGCCTAGAAGCCGGACGTAGAAACTTAACTTCAAGCTTCTATCATTCAAATATGAAAAGTTGTCTTTTCAGTGACATTAATCTCAAATCAATTTAATTTCCTTTTAAGTGAAATTTCTGCATTCCTTCATTGTCTGACTTGTAGTATCCTACAGTGTAACTTGTAGCCCTCAGGAAATTGAGTTAATTTGTATGCCTGCATGTTCATGCCCCACAGGACCCCTGAGCATTTTAACAAGGCCTCCGGGAAGGCAATTCTCAGCCTGCATAATTATCAAGCAAATTGTAAGGTTCAGAGGAGCCAAACGTGTATTTTAAGGAAAGATCCTGGGATCTTTGATAGAGCACATGGGTTTCAAGGGACAGCTGCTCTGTGATGTAGCAGAAGCACATGAAGATGCTGCCTAAGATACTGGAAGCCTAACAGATACTATGAAACACCAAGCTCTGAATCACATCCTGTCCACCTTTCCTCTTACCATTTACCTGCTAATATTTCAGTTGTATTGGCAGGAGAGAGGCTGCAGAGCAACCTTCCAAGGTTTGATGCTGGCCCACAGCCCAAAGAGGCTGTCCTCAGCCAAATAAACATTGAGGGATGTCCATGCATATATACTGGGAAGACACAAGCATCTAGACCATGTTTACTTGGTAAGCTCACTGTATGAGGCAGGGGTACCTTCAGGCACACTACACTGCAGTAGTTGTTTTGTTTACTGAACTAGAAACAGTGTAGTTAATGGATGGACTAATTAGTTTGGAAAATGTCCTGTCACTAGTCAGTGACAGATTCCCTGTGGCCCAAGCACTAGGCAGTGCCTGATGGAAGTGCCATGCAAGTGTGGTTATAGCACCTTATTGTTTGGGAGGCAGCCTGCAAGGAGAAATGCAGCATACTTGAGTACTTCATAGCTGGGAATGGTATGTACCAAGGCAGAATGGGGGATGTAAATAAGTAGAATAAGATAAGTGTCCACACAAGGGGAATTTCATGAATAAGGCAGTGTAACAGGGAGCCAGAGTTTCCTGTTATAGAAAAGAGGGCTTGTATTTGTTTTAATTGAACCCTAGAGGACCAGATTGACTATAAAGGGGTGAAGAGGATGCTTCAGGGGAGGGGAGTGGTGCCTTGAGAGGCACATCAATCTCTGAGCCTTGTCAAGGTGGCAGGGACACCCATGACAAGAAGAATACAGGAGGTGTGAACCCCACCAGGACTGTACACAAGTGAGGCCAAGTGGGCTGGGCCCAAAAGGTGACAGCACCCAGCTAAATAAAAGGAGCCAAGGTCAGGGAGGCTGAGACTCCTACAAAGACCCTAAGGCTTGAAGGAACAAACAGTGAGTGAGCAAAAATATTTCCATTGTGTTAAGGACCAGTAACACCTATGACGCATGGATGTGGCTGTAAGGGAAGTTGGAGGCCACAAATTCATCCCTTAAGACATCAATAGGGAAAGGTCTGACAGTGAAGGGATTCCCTCTGGGCTTCAGGCAGCCTTCCAACCATTTTCCCCAAACAACATCAAGATGTGACAGTCAACAAGGGTTAGGGGCCCAAGCAACAGGAGGAAGCAGGGGCTGAGGGTTCAAAAGAGGGCAATACTACGCTGATCAACCCCAACCAGGAGCTCGAGCCCCATACACATCTGGTGCACTGGCAGGGAACCACAGTTTAGACAGATTTCCTTTTAACTACATTCTGAGGGCTGCAAAAGTGCCAGAGCCTGATAGTCCAGCTGCTACAGATACTGTAGTGACAAATGGAAGAGATGTTGCAAAGTCAGGTGCTACAAATGGAGTGGCAAAACACACTGTTAGCAAGATAACAGACTTTGTGTGAACAGATAGCATGCCAAGAGGCAAAGGTGGAGGGAAGCAGTGGTGAATTTTCCCTGTTGAGAATTACTGAAGACAATGAGCCAGAGACATTCTAAGTGGGTCACAGAGATGGCTGAGTGGGAACAATCCACTTGGGCAATTCGACTGGGCACTCTGCTAACATGAGAGACCCAAGCCGCATATTGCACATTATCTCAACAAGAGGCCCAGGACTACCAAAAGGTCAAAGAAGCCATTTTCCACTACCATGAAATATCAGAAGAACACTATCAACAGTTTGTGGGTGAGAAGGGTCAAAGATGAATGGTGGTCCTGTATTCTGGCTCAGGGCTTAAGAGTAAGTGGCTCATTCCAGAGAAGAGGTCTAAAGAGGAGCTGGTAGAACAAGTGATATGAGCACGGTTCTTGTGGGATTTGAAGATAGGGACCCAGAGCTGGGTGAGGAAACATCAACCTACACCTTGAAAGAAGCCATTAAACTCATTGCTGCATTCTCTGAGGCAGAGGAGGGGCCAATGAGAGAAAGAGGGCCATGGAGCACTGTAAGCATAGCCACCAGGACCCCAGAAACTGGTAAGAAGGGGAGAAGCTGAAGCAAAACCCTGAAACCCAGTAGGGATGCCTGTTATTGCTGTGGTAGGGTGTGACACTAAGCAAGCTTCTGCTTGGCCATAGCAAGGGGTCATTCCCCAATGCAGGAAGGCCCTAGGTCTGGGGAGGTGAGACTTGATGATAGCTACCCATCTGAAAAAATGGACTGTTGCTATGAAATGGAGGACCAGGGAATAATCTGTATTCAACTGTGGAAATACAGTGGTAGCAGTGGTTGACTCTGGGTGCATCTAGACAATGTTACAGGAGAAGCTGGCCCTCCAGAGAGGCAATAGGACTTTATTCCCAAAGACCCTGGTTTGCCAGTATGGGGAGCACAAGACTTATAAGTATATAGAAATAGATGTTACGATCATGGGGAAAACATACACCATCCTGGTCTGTGTTGCCTCAAAATTGCTGTGCTCCATGATCTTAGGCTGACATTTACCGCACTTCAGAGAAGTACTGGCCATGTTTCTGGGCCAAAATCCTAATCCAAAAGGAGAGAAGGGGATGGAGACTATCTCTGAGGCAGGGTTTGCAGGGCAGGCTCTGGAAGGACTGACACCATCGGTCTTGAATAAAATATTAGACCTTGAGCAACTGGATAGGTCCTGACAGTTCCAACTTGAGCAGACTAAGAAGAAGGGTTCCAGAACGTTGTCTAGGAGGGACGTGTCAGGTGTAATGATGTGATTCTGCATCCTGAGCTTATGAGCACGAGTCCTGCTTTGTGGTAAGAGACAACCTGTTATATCGGGTAGGGTGGGGAAAGAGAGAGAGAGAGGAGGTCATGTAGTTGTTAGTGCTGAGGCATTATAAAAGAGCACTAATGAGGAGGCATATGGACTTTCCTTAGGTGGTCATCAGTGGTGGTTCAAAACTGAAGCCCGGTTGCTGAGGGATTTCTATTGGCCAGGCACATGCTTGGAAATAGTGGATTATTGTGAGTTGTGCCCTGAATGTCAGTCAGTGGCCTCGGGGACATCCCTGGTAGCTTCATTGGTACTAATGACCTTAGTAGAAAGCTCCTTCAAAAGGATCATGATGGATGTTATAGGACCACTTCTGAAAAGCAGCTCAGGCCATGAGTATGTACTGGAGGTACTAGACTAAGCTACCAAGTACCCTGAGGAAATATTGATGCATATGGTCACTGCCAAAAACGTGGCAGATGAGTTCTTGAAAGTCTTCACCCAGGAGGGACTCCCAAGAGAAATTCAAGTGAATCAAGGAACTAATTTCATGTCTGGTGTGTGGAAGGGCATGTGTGACTATTAAAGCTATTATGAATATCCATTTACCATCTGCATATGGATGGATCAGTTAGGCAATTCAATCATACCTTGCAGAGGATACTAAAGAAATTCATAACAGACAAGTCACAGAAAAGGAACCAGTTAGTCCCCACTTTAACATTTGTGGTAAGTGAGGCACCCTGGGCTTCCCTCACATTTTCACTTTTTGAGCTGCTTCATGGGTGACAGCCTCAGTGACTACTCGATGTGGTGAAGGAAGGATGGGAAAATCAGGCAACTGAGGCTGTAAATAATGCAGCTGAGAGAAAGACTGGAAGTGGCTCAGAAGACAGCCCGCAACAACCTGCAGAGACCCAAGAGTGACAAAAGATTAATTCTAATATAATAAAGGATTTAATCTGTTTGTCCCTAACACTTTTGCTCAAGTGTGCATGTAAGATAGGGTTACTGTATGTCTGGGCTCCCCTGGATGTGTCCCTGCTCTTTTTAAGCCCTCTGATTGTGGTCCAGGCAGTTTGGGTTTTCTCTTTGCTCTGGGGGTGGGAGCAGGGAGAAGGCGATTGCAGGCAGCAGGGAGCACACACGGACTAGCCTGCAGCTGCAGAGACACATAGACCCATGCGGCGCTCCCTGCTGGGTTTGATCATCTCCCCCTTTCCCAACCCTGGAGCACAGCAAAATCTGGGACATTTGGGCAGGGCAGGGGAAGTGGGGGCTGCAGCTGTGACAGGAGTTGCCTGTTCTCCAGTGGAGGAAATGGGTGGCGGGGCAGTGAGGAACTCTGTGGCCAGGCCAGCAGCATAGGCACTGGTGCTTGTCCTCGGAGGGGCTGAGTGGCCAGGAGCTGCTGCCTGGGGAGGTGGGGAAGGAGTGAGGAAAAGGGAGAGGGTCTGCAGCCCTATTCCAGGGTAGGGGTGCCACAAGGCTCCCCTCCTCTTTCCTCCAGCCTGTGCTGGGGCCGAACACACTCCACTGCTGCCTGCATGAATCGGAGCCACCGTGCTCCGGCCCAGGCAGGACAGGCACAGCTGGGGCCCTCCAGCAGGGCTGGTGGGGCAGGGGGCTGTGGGTCAGAAGTGAGGGGCATTGGTGTGGGAGACTGTGGGTTGGGAGTGCGGGGGCAATGGCAGTGCCAGGGGGCTGTGGGTCAGGAGTGAAGGGTACAAGGGTAGGGGTGAGGCACTGGCAGGGCTGGGGTCAGTGGGTTGGGAGTGAGGGGCAGCAGCAGGTCTGGGGGGGCTGTGGCTTGGGAGTGTGAGGCATTGGGGTGGGAGACTGTGGGTTGGGAGTGTGGGGCACTGGCAGCGCCAAGGGGCTGTGGGTTGGAAGTAAGAGGCACCATCAAGACCAAGGTGGCCAGGGTACTTCAGTTTGGTGACTGAGGGACACTGGCAGGGCTGGGGTCTGTTAGTTGGGAGTGAGGGGCAGTGGCAGGGCTGGGGGAGCTGTGGCTTGGCAGTGAGGGGCAACAGAGTGGGCAGGGGCAGGGCCACCCTTCAGGGCTAGCCATGTAAATAGTCCTTGCAAATCCATCATTCGTGATGGACAATTGGCTAGTTATGATCATAAAACCCACAAAAGAAAGTTTGAGGTCAGAGACTGAGTATTAGTGATACTCCAGACAATGACTGCAAGCTAATCACCTGGTGGCAAGGCCCCTATGAAATGCCAGCAAGTGGGACCTGAGATCTTCCAGCCTGGTAAGAAGAGACAGAAACAAATCTATCATATTAACCTGCTGCAGCCTTGAAGAGAACAGGATGGAGACCTAATCCAGCTGAATTAGATCTGGGACCCCTGGAAAAAGGGACAGGCAATCAGCAATCAGCAGAAGTAGGGACTCAACTGATGTAGGTAAAAAAAAGTGCAAGTGCAACTGAGGCAGTTTAAGGGAGTTTATGAATGTGTTCCTAAAAGACCCTGGAGTAGCCAAATGGATAATACGCAGGATAATACATGCAAGCTTACCTGGAAAGATGGTGAAAGAGGCCTGGATGTGTATACCGCAGAAGTTGCATGAGCTGGTCAGAGCAGAGATTGGCTCAATGCTGGAAAAGGGGGTGAGTCCAGAAATATTCCAATATTATTCGTTAGGCTGAAAATTTGCCCTGGTTAAGGATCACACACC
Source organism: Caiman crocodilus (assembly GCA_030014935.1). Classification (NCBI taxonomy): domain Eukaryota; kingdom Metazoa; phylum Chordata; order Crocodylia; family Alligatoridae; genus Caiman; species Caiman crocodilus. Next base: position 75,540 of record JAGPOW010002698.1, on the reverse strand, counting down.
ATTACACTGGTTTCAGTAATCAAACATGGACAATATAATGAAGTGTTCATGAATCCTACAACTATATTATTTTTGTATAGAGCATTGTCCTGGGAGAGAAAATACCAATTCAGACTTCTTCTCCCGAAGGTATGAGGTAGAAGAGCACATGGAGAAGGATGCATCACCTACACTGAGAAGGAAAACAGGAAGGCAGGTAACAGAAAACTCTTGCCCAGATCCCAGGGGAAGACAGGGAGGCAGACAGGGCGAGCAAAGACCATTCAGGTAGAGGATGTTCATGGCCTAGATAAAAGAAGGGATGGTAATGGACAGAGAGGGGTCCATGGCCCCAGCCAAAACCTCCAAAGAAGAGGGGGAGGTGTGTAACAGGGAGCCAGAGACTCCTGTTACAGAAAGAGGGGAAACACGGCTGATCAGACTCCCTCATGACCAAAGCCGGTAGCAGAGTTAAGCACTGGGCACAGGTGGCAACAGGAAGGATCTAGTGGCTCATTAGCCCTAACAGCAGACACTGGTGTGAGCATGTGATTCACCAAAAAGATAAGGGGACACCCTGGGGATAGATAAAGAGGGGAATGCCTGACTGGAACGCCCAAAAGCCGAGGTCCCCAGACAGTGGGTCTAAGGCAAGAGCACCCAGCGTGATAAAAGGAGCCAAGTTCAGGAAGGCTGAGGCTCCTCCAAAGGCTCTGAGGCCTGAAGGAACAAACAGTGAGTGGGCAAGAATAGCTCCATTATGATAAGGACTGGTAACACCTGTGAGGCATGGGTGTAGCTGTAGGGGAGGTTTGAAGCCATGAATCCAGCCCTTAAGGCACTTAATACCCTGAGACATCAATAGGGAACACCATATCAGTGAAAGGATTCCCACGGGGCCTTGGGCAGCCTCTCAACCATTTTCCCCGAACAACATCAAGCATGGCAGGAAAACAAGTGGTAGGTGCCCAAGTGACAGGAGGAGGCAGGAGTGAGGAGTCAAAAGCGGTCCCTGCTGTGTCACTCAACCCTAACCTGTCACAGACATTATCTCAGGTTAGGAAAAGTCTCCTGAAAGAAAGGCTTCATGCCCTGCTACTTGACAGGCTGGATCACATGATGCTGTGGGTAGTGCCTTAGAGAGAAATAACCTACATTGGCTGGGAGAAGGGGCAAGCTGCATTGCTTCATTTGCTGAAAACGTGTGGAGGGGTGCCTTGAGGCTAAAATAGGTGGAGAACAGGGGATTTTGACTGGAGTGTGCCATTGCCTCTGCTGAGACTCAGGACCAGAGGGTCCTGGCTAGAAGGTCTGACCCTCTACTTAGGGTCAGACCAATCACCTTCTTTGGTGTCAAGAAGAAATTTTACCCTTTGGTGAGATAGGTATGAACTGTGTGGGGTTTTGCCTTCCTTTTTAGTGGGCAGGTGGCTCTCTACCTATGATCTCTAGGGTGTATATTAATAACTTTTGATTAATAACTCTGCTGATTTTTGTGGGTGATTTTTTTTATTGGACTGAATGCATACTTGGGGTAGACTTAAACAAGCTTTCAGACATTTTTATGTAGGGCCAACAACAATGGGGGCCATCCTGCTGCCCCTAGAAGGTGAGAAGAGGGGTGAGGGGCATGGAAAGAGGTAGTGGGAGGTTGATGGCTAATCTTAAGGAAGTTGGGAGGACAATTATGGAGGAAAGGGAAGCCCTGAGGGAGTTAGGAAAGTGGATTAAGAGGAGAGGCTCAGGTTATAAGGGGGAGGGAGGTACAGTGTAATGGGATAAGGCAGGTCCTGAGGAGATTAGGTAGACGAGGTGAGGTGATGGTCAACCCATGCAGGAGATGTGATAAATGACTGAATGGTATGTTGCTGTGGACTGAGTGTGCTTATGACCTGCTACAATTTGAAACTCCAAGGGAGTCTTTAAGCTCAGGCCAGCAGCCTGTTTTGTGTTCAGGCTTTTCACAGACCAGTCTGCATGGTTCACTTAAATCCAACCCTGCGTGTCTAATTAATCTGACAAGTATGAAGCTAGCTTCCTCCTTGGACAGCGCTAAAGAGATGGCAGAGGCCAGTTGCTTGCCTTTGGGCTGTGCTGAACTACCTGTCTCCTCCAGTCTCCTTTGGATCTTGCACCCAGATGAAGGATCCATGATGTAGTTTTGCCTACCTGCAGCTGGAAAGCTGAGGAAGGCATTTTGCTCAGTACTTTTCTCTGGCAATGGCAAGAAGTGCTGGGAAGCTTCATCACTAGCTCAACTCCCCAAGGTCCCTGAAAAGTATGTAAAGGCTGGAGGGTAGAGCCTGAAGCAGAGCTGGAACGTTGAAAAGGAAAGCAGCTGCTCTCTGCATCTGACATGAGGTAAGAGCTCATTTCTAGGTCATTTGTCTCCTAAGCTTTGGTAGGCAGCTAGGACTTCTCCTAGGTTCTATTCTTGACTCAGTCACAGACTTTTTGAGAAGTTTTGGGAAAGCTTTTCCGGTGAGTTTGGAAATGAACAGGGTTTTTTTGTGGAGAGTGTTTGGTTAGAAAATGCTGATTCCCCAAAATTGAAGTTTCACAAGGAAATGTATTCATTTCCACAGAAATGTAAGAAGAAAATCTCCTTGTGCCTCTTAGAACATGTTGCCCAGGTTCAAGTTGCTGGGCTGCCTCATTCTGAGCAGGAACCTCCTGCCTTCCAAGTCAGCACTCTAACCACCAGGCTGTTGGCTCTTCTAGGCTCTCCTTTTTCCTCTCTCCCTTAATTTTCTCTCCATCTGCTTCTGTCCTTTTCCAAAAGGAATTCATAAAGTCGAGGTTTCATTTTAACATAAAACAGAAACAAATATCAAAACCTGGACATGTTTAACAATGTCGAATTTTTTGGGGCGGAGTTTTTATTGTGTGATATTCCTTGTGGTCCATTGGGATGAGACTGTTTCTGAACCATATCAAGTGGAAATGGAGGTGCTGAGATTTTATATTTTCTAAGGTGCAACTGGCCTTTGGCCCCCTCCGGAAGACAGAGAACTACTCATTTTAAGAGCCTTCAACTGCTGTTGTTATTGAAGTCACAAAGCGGGAGGTAGGCATTGTGCAAATACAGAATCCACAGTTTCACACTTGAAGAGCTTATGCTCTAGAATCACATGACCACAAGAAATTTCTGTATACAATCCTTCCCACTGTATGTGTGACTTCTCTCCATGTCAGCTGACAGTGTTTAGTGATATCTGATATCCACAGCCTGACCCCTGAATTGTCTGCTATATTTCTTTGCAAAGAAATAGCAATAAAGAATAGGGTGGAACTTGAAAACAGTTTTCTACCAGTAATGATACCTTTTGTTTCTCTTCTTTCTGTGGAGTTTTAGAGGTACAGAAATAGCACAAAGTGATTTCTCTTTGGGACCAATTCTAATAATAAAATAATATTTTTAAGGGACCTGTGAGAAGCAGTGTTTCTGAGGTGAGATACTATTTTATTGGATCACATTTTGTAGTTGGGAGAGATAAAAGAAAAGTCTTTGAAAACTTAGATCATCTGTCTCCCAACTACATATATGGGTTCCGTGAGAGTGAGAGTTATTACCTTACCTCACAAACTTTGCATCTCTGAAGTTCCTGGATCATCACAACTACAACACCAGCACAAACACAATGCCACCTTCTAAGGCATCTGAGAACAGGTAGTGCTGGGTAACACATAGTTCTCCTAGTTCATGCTAAAGGGCAGCATCAACATTTTTACTCTGATGGATGATGTATTAAAGAATAACACTTCTGGGTTATTCAGAACCTGTCTGTTTGCAAAGTGAGATGATCACATGCCATCAGCATAATGACTGTGGGATAAAGGGGGTTACTCTGCTCAGAAATGACCCTGTTCTCCATGCAATAGTAGGGCTGGGATTTTTAACTTCTCACTCACTTTTGTGGTTAAAGGCTCTTGTAACCAATCTGGTTTTTTGTGCCTGTCAGATTGGCACATGCTATTCCATTATGACCTGAAATGATACCTTGCTGCATAAGGAAAGAGAAGCGCTTATAGCACAGAACCAGAGAGGATGGGAGTTGGGAGATCTCACAGTCTGGGTCAGAGGAGCTCAGCTCCATGCCTGAGTTGGAGCAGGAGAGGGAGAGGGTCAGGTCTATGTGTGCTATAACTTGGGAGAAGCTGAATGAATTTTTTCTCTCTCTGATATTGATGAGAAATGCCTGGGAGGTACTAGAAGAATGATGAAGAAAGAGACAAAAAATAGCTGTTGGCATAATACATATGATTAAGAATGATAAGAATTTATTTTCAGGATGAAAGTTTCCCCTCTCAGAGACATTTTGCTGACACCAGCTCAGAGACTAGCAATAGATTGCTTCTTTGAGAGGTCTTTAGTAAGCACAAAACTCAGTTTTAACGTCATAAGCCATTGCAAGAATTACAGGACCCATACCCCTGGCCATACCCCCATACCTCCTTTGAGGAGGATTCCTGCTCCTTATCTTCAAATAGGTGTGATAGGGAAGAAGTCAACAAGACATTTTCCTCTGGGATCAGTGATCCCTGAAGTTTGTAGCTGCTCTTCCCTCATTAGCAAATATTCTCCTTTCTTTTGCCATCTCTCACTGAGGGTGGCTAGGCCACTGTCTCCCATAAAACTGTACCAATGTTCTCCTTTCCAGTCTGCTTTTAAAACTGGTATCTGTCCTGTTAAAAAAATTGCATGGCAGAATGGTAGCACTTCCCAGTTTCTCATTCCTGTCATTGCCTTGCATCTCTCTCTACCTTTTGGGGTGGGGTTTTCTGTATTTTCCTCCTTTTCATTCAAAATAGATACACAGTAAGTTACAGCAGAAATGAGCATAGAGAATGTTATTTAATGCAGACACTGTGGGAGATTTCTTTTGCCTAAGAAGGAGTTATACATGAAACTGTCAGAGATGACTGTCCCTGAGGAAGAAGAGCTGCCTTGCTGTTCTTGTTGCAGTGATATGCACAGCTGGAGGAACTGTCCCAACTCCCCCACACCTCATGTCTTCCCTTGTCTGCATATGACCTTAAATTATTATGCCATGTTATATACGACTATGCATTCTTTAAGGTAGCATGCTGTGATGGACTAGTGGTTTTATTTTAATATTTCTGTTTTAAATGTGTTTATGTAGCAGCATTATGTACCTGGGCAGATCTAGGATTTTGAGAGAGGGGAGCAGATAGTGAGGCATATCATTCCATATAGAACAACAATTTTTTTCTCCAATTAAAAATAAACTACAAGCTTCACTAATATGCTACAGGGTCTAAGCTATATTATTCAGTTTAGGATTGGAGTAAAAAAATATAACTTCATTGCGATGAGCTAAAAACAGTCTGCAGGGCTGTGAAATAGGAGATACATTAGACAACTTCAGTTTCAACAATCAACACTTCTTCCAGACCATGGGCACAACTATGGCCACCAAAATGGCTCCACAATATGCCAAACTTTTTATTGCCCACCTGAAAGAAGAATTCCTCAAGAACTGCACCATCAAATCCATACTGTACCTGAGATATATAGATGAAATCTTCATAATTTGGACTGATAACCTGCAGTCTCTGATTGATTTCCATCAGAAATTAAAAAATCATCACCCCCCCATCAGACTATCTCTTGAATACTCCAGCACCAACATTTCCTTTTTAGACACCATGATCAATATCCAGAATAGTAAAATACAAATCACTACATACAAGAAACTCTCGGGCAAACTTACATATCTACATAGAACCAGCAATCACCCATAACCAGTGGTCTCCAACCTTTTAAAGCAGGAGATCACCTTTGGCATTTAAAAGCAACCCAAGATCTACCATGCACTGCCACCACTTCCTGCTCCCCATCCAGCAGGTAAGTCTGTGGGAAGGGGAGGGGTGGGGGGTACAGATAGAGACAGAGGGAGAAAAGATTATGTGGGGCTGCACTGCCCCAGCAGGTAAGTCTCACCTGGCCAGGGTCCCACTCAACCTACCCCTGCTCCTGACTCTGTAGCACTGTCCCTCACCATGGGGGCCTCAATCTAGCCCCCACCTCTACCCTCCCCGAAACTGACCTGTTGGGCTGGGGTGCACTCAGCCCCCCACCCCAGCCTTGGATTGATTCTAAGAGACTTCAAGATCTACCACAAGAGGCTCCAAGATGTACTGGTGGATCAAGATCCACTGGTCAGTAAGCACTGCCCTAAACACACCAAAAAAAGCTATAATGTACAGCCAAGATCTCTGATACCACCAAATTTGCACTGAGGAGAATACCCACAATTGTCATCCCACAAATCTTAGAAGGGCTTTCATCCAACAAGGCCACCCCTCCAGAGAGAGAAATCATACTTTTGAAAGAGCCACCCAGATACCACTTGAAGAGTTGCTGCAGTATAAAAAGAAAATCCCTAGGAGGTGCACACCATTAGTTATGACATAACAACCTTCCCTGGAACCTATATGGAAAATCCTCAAACAATTACAACCCATACTAGAGGAAGACCCAATTCTTAAAGAAATCTTTCCAGAACCACCCACCCTATCCACCTCGCTAACTTCATTGCCAAAACTGAACTTCTTATCACCCATAACACACCAAATAGATCAAAACCATGCCAGGACAAGAAATGTAAAACCTGCTAACACATCACCAATCCCACAATAACTACATCCCACACTAGAGCCATCACCATTCCTGGATCTTACACCTGTAGCTCCAGAAATGTAATATATCTCATCCAGAGCACCAGATGCCATGATGGAAAATATGTAGGAGAAACCAAACAACAACTGTGCGCCATAATGAATGCACACTGAAAATCTATCATAGGGAAAAATATCCAATTAAACCGTGGGTGCCCACTTCTCACAAGAAAATCACTCCCTCTCTGATCTCTCAGTTCTAAACCTCAAGGGGAATTTACAAAATACTCTTTGTAGATGAGCCTACAAACTTCACTTCATAAATCTAGTGGATACAAAAAAAATCATGGACTTAATATAGATCTTGGATTTATGACATGTTACAATTTGCATGACATCAGACACCTCAGGTAACCAGATTCCATCTGACCACTTGCATTCCATCACATATTTTCTTCCCTCCTCTTTCTCTCCTCCTATATCAATCCATTGTTGTCCCAACTTCTATTTGCTTGCATTTTCACATACATGCTTGTTGTAAATTTGCTTCTTTCCTACCTTGAAGAACACATAACATCATCAGAGTCTCCCTATGCCTGAGGAAGGGTTTGTGTGTGTGAAAGCTTGCAAAGAACTTTTCCCTAACTTTTTAGTTGGTCTAATAAAAGGTATCACATCTACCCACAGAACCTTGCCTGTCTATGTCATAGATTCATAGATGTTAGGATTGGAAGGGACCTCAATAGATCAACGAGTCCGACCTCCTGCATAGGCAGGAAAGAGTGCTGGGTCTAGATGACCCCAGCTAGATGCTTATCTAACCTCCTCTTGAAGACCTCCAGGGTCCTTAGACCAACACATCTACAACCAACAACCAAGGAGCAGCTAACACAGCTGAATTGCAGAACAAAGGCTAGCTTGATTAGTGGAACATCAAGAAAATTAAAAGGAAGAAAGGGTCATTAACATGTGTGGAATAGAGTTTAGAAAGGATCAGGCAGATTATATGAGGCACTGCCTGACTAGACATGCTGGTGTCACTTCCAGTCAGATGGCTTTACACTTTGGGTAGAGCAGGAATCAAAGAAGGGTGCAAGTGCAGCAATGCACCCATCTGGACCCACCCCTTGTTGTGTGACTTATTTTCCCTGTCTATCTTGTACAGTGGGAAAAAAGGTGGTAAGAGATAGGAAGGTGGTCCTGCTATTTTTTGTTGCTGGTACAGATGCCCTGTCTGTCTGACTAGACAATAACATACATGAGCAAGCTATGGTGCTAGGGAAGAATTCCTATCTGGATGTAAGTGGCATTTTTGCCATCTAGGGGACCACAAATGCCAAGTAGATTGGCCCAAACTGGACACTTAGAAGACGAGGAAGGGAATAGATTGCCACTCTAATGGCTCTTCTCTCTACTTTTCTCTTGGCAGCTCCAGTGCATCAGATCCATGGAGAATGAAAGCCATGCTGGACTGACACAATTCTACTTCCATCCCCTCTCACCACACCGAGAGATGCAACTGCTGATTTTCATGGCATTCCTACTTATGTATGTGGTCAGTCTCTGTGGGAACTCTGCCATCATGCTCTTTGTCTGCACTGATCATTCCCTTCACACCCCTATGTACTTCTTCCTGGCCAACTTAGCAGCACTGGAGGTCTTTTATTCTTCCTCCATTGCACCATTGACCCTGGCCAATCTCCTGTCTGGGAGGAAAGCCACCATCTCCCTTGCTGGTTGTGGCACCCAGATGTTCTTCTTCATCTTCCTGGGAGGTGCTGAGTGTGTCCTCCTGGCTGTGATGGCTTTGGATCGATATGTGGCCATCTGCAACCCACTGCGCTACACCCTTATTATGAGTTGGAAGGTCTGTGTATGCCTTGCAGCTGGGTCACTGGGGCTGGGTTCCCTATTTGCTCTGCAATTTACCACTCTCCTCTTCCATCAGTCATTTTGTGATACCAGTGAAATCAACCACTTCTACTGTGATGTGATGCCTGTGCTGCGGCTGGTGTGTGGCAATACAAAGAGCCTTGAGGCCATCATTTTTGCTGCCACCTCCATAACCCTGACTGTCCCCTTCCTCATGATCTGCATCTCCTATGTCTTCATTATAGCTGCCATCTTGCAGATCCACTCTGCAGCTGGTCGTCACCGCGCTTTTTCCACCTGTTCCTCCCACCTAACCATCATTCTTCTGCAATATGGCTGTGCAATATTCACTTACTGTCACACCAGCTCTACCTACTCCCCAGAACAAGGGCAAGTGGTGTCTGTAGTCTACACCTTTGTCACCCCTTTAGTGAACCCCCTGATCTATAGTATGAGGAACAAGGAGCTGAAGGACGCCTTCAGTAGAGTGCTGGGAAGGAAGTTGTTTTTCCAGAGGGAGTGATGAGCTTTGGCTATCTAATTAAATGAATAATCCTTGGATGACTCAAGCAGCTTGGGAGAAGGACATGGAAGATTCCATTTTTGGGGCACCGGTTACATTCTGGATTCAGGCTGTAGTACTGATAGATAGTTTGGAGTGTTTGGGGGTGAATTTGTCAAGGTACCATAACACCTCATGGGAGTTCCATGGTAAGACCAAGCCTTGGTCAAGCAGAAGACATGCTGAAGACAACTCATGTCCATTCTTCTGTAAAGGCTCCATTTCCAGACTAATGAAAAGTGGATCGTTTTGCCAGTGCTATATTTTTCCTTTTTTTCCAGCAACATTAGCAGTTCTGGAGATTGAAACACATACTTCAAATTCAGCAAACCAATATTCACGTGGTAAGACAGATGTTTTGGCTTGTATCAGAAATTTCTATTTAGATTTGACCAAATTATAAGCAGCAGAAAAATCACCACCTGGACATGTGCAGTGGAAGGACTAGATACTTGCTCTAGTTTTCTAAGTTTTCCAGCTGTTCAGCAAGCCTCTTCCTACACCCCTGAATGGGTTCTGCACTGATACATGGAATAACAGAAAGCATAGAGGTAAAAAGTCTTCGTTCCTGCATTTCCTAGTTTAGCAATTCTCAGCACCCTCTTGTCATACAGTTCTTCAACATAGCTTTTCTGCATATGGTTTCTCTGATTATAATGCAGAAGTAGCTGCTGTAGTACAAGCACACTGGAGATAGACTCTTGAGGGAAAGTGTTGCAAGGTTGGGGGACTGATTGTCACTGTGATGAAACTGGAAATGCTTTGTAATAACGGCACATTGATCTGTTTTCTATAAAACTATCTTGGTTTATTTTAATAAAGAAAAGGCAAACAGGAATGAAAAAGGGTTGGTAGTGAAGGGCATCTTATGCAGGGATGGTCAGGCAGAACTAGTTAGGGTAGGGGAGAAACCCCTGGGACACCCCATTTAGAAGGCAGTGAACAGAAAAGGGATGGACTTTGAAAGGGCAGAGAGATTAAATGGTTAAAAACAGAGGCATAACAATCAGAATTTGTGCCCTAGCAAATCACACAGGGGAATGGGGAGTCAGGGGGCACGGATCTAAGAGGAGAGCATGCCAAGGGGAGGGGAGTGCATGTGGAAGTCTTACCCATGCCATGATAAGACTACCACCACATGCTCTGGCACGTGGTACTCTGCTCACCCCTGCTCTTGCTTTTAAAATAGCAGCAGCAGAATGTACATGTACCAGCTGATGTTGCTGCAAGAGCCGTGCCATAGGTCTGCTCTTTTTGCTGGAGAGTGGACTCTGTGGAAGCCGGGGATGATTCTAGCAACCCTCCCAAGTTGGCATCTAGGGATAGTGCCCCCCAGCCCATCCCTAGTTATACTACTCTTAAAAATGTCATTGCTAATATGTTATTTTAGTATATATTAATTAAGAAATGTTAAAAAGGATAAAACTGAAAGAAAGCAAATCCAAAGTGGCTTGTAATCTGGAATGGGAAGCACCCTCTTGGTATAAAATGCCTTCCTAGATCACCAACTAGTGTAGTGTAATGAATGAGTATCTATCCACCTATCCTTATGATCTATGGAACAACTGTAACTTGGATATGCTAAGGAAGCTAAGCACTGAAAGGTTGCTGGGAAAAATCAGCCTTTCATGCAGAGCATAAAGAAAATGACATGGCCTACGAGGATACAAAGGGAGATAGATAGTATGGGCATGAACAGGAACACACATTCCATTGAATAACAAACCAGGCAACAATTATCAGGCAGTCTTCCAAATGCTCATCATATCCAGCAGAAAAGTAGGTCTACCTTTGTTGTGGACCAAGAAGTCTTTGGAATTCATATTGAAGAACTACATATGTGTAGACATATCTTGCCCTTTGCTTTGGTACTGAGTTGGTGGAAGAAATGTACATCTCACATTCTGATAAAAGACCTCATCCTGCCTCCCATGTGCCTGTTTGTGTAATGACATTGACACAGCCTCTCAATCTAACATGTGTCTTTACCTATCTGGGCACAAGCTTTAATCAGGTCTCTCAAGGCAGCCATTCAGAAACATAGAGCTTTTTTTGTAGTGAGCAAAGTTTCACAAATGGTACTCACTGAGTGCCTCTACATGTGCATTAATGCACTTTAGTTAATACACATTAAATCTAGTATATCCATTGTGAGTGTCACAGGAGGGCGGGCAGAGTTGCCATGCTTTCCCCTGCCACCTCCTTTACTGTGCCAAGCTGCTGAAGCTTTTCAATTCCTGCCATCTCCTGAAAGCAGAACCCCAGAAATTACCTACTTTTCCCCTTGTATTCATAAGAAGTTATGATTTAGGCACATAGGACTGGAAAAGGACCTCTAAAGTCACCGAGCCTTGTCTTCTGCTGCTGCAAGCTCCTGTAGGCAACCACGTCCAGTAATCGCTTTCATCAACTGATCAAGCTTCGTATTAAAGAGTACACAGCTTGTTCTCCCATCTTCTCTTGTATCCTGTCATTTCCTCTCCTCTCCACTTCAGGTTCTTCTACCATCATCATAACAGTATCTTAGTACTTTCTAATACATCATTGATAAAATGACCATCAGTTGGCTTGTAAGTTTTTTCTTTCTCTCATTTCACTGACAACAAAATTATATGTGCAGTGAAGTCCTCTTGTTTCTGTACAGCATTGGTTTAGTGAACACACTGCTCTATGTTGATGGTAGTGGAAGCAGGTCAAAGAAGTATGCATTGCAATTTGAACAGAAAGGGTGAAGTTTCTCCTTTACCCTTACTGTCCCCACTAAGCATATTGACAGAGAGACTGAATTCTCTTAAAAAATATTATGGATTGTTTTTGTTATGGATTAGTTGGATGTTGAAAAAGTGGTTGGTTAAATCCTTCTCCAGTCTATTCCACACACCACTATTTCTAAATCTGAAGCCCCAAGACCTGAACACACGACTATTGTGCTTCATATTTTTAGATCCATGAAAAGGTAAATTAGGAAAGCTACAGGCTTAATCTGAGGGTCTAGTGTTCAAGTCCCTGTTCAGATGGTGATTGTGGCTGTTCGTGGGTGCAGGAGGCATAAATGGAATGCCTTCACTCTTCTGGTTTATACAGGAACAATCCTAACTTGAGCAGGTAGTAGGATGTCCTAAGGTCCCTTTTAACCCTATTATTTTATGATTCTATAAGCCAAAGGCACTGGGTTCCTCTCTTGCCTGAAGTTCAGGTGACTCAGGCGTGTCCTCTTGAACTGACACTGGCCCATAAGTTGTCTCAAGTTAGGTTTCAAATTGAAATAGTGAATAAATTTTGTTTTCTGAGGGATTTGACACCTCATTCTAATTCTAATAACCCTACCCTTTCCATCCTGTTCCCCAAAATCAGAAACAAAAGCATCTCTCAAGTAGACTTTGGACCCCAAAATGGGGAAAAGTCCATGAGACTTCCTGAAGTCAACAATAAGCATCACTATTGCTATTGAGGAAGGTACTCTATGTAGCTCTCATGTACTCAGTAAACATGGGTATAATCTTTGTTCAGTATGGGCTGAAATTCTCATATTGCAGGCAGCTCAAGTGTTATGCTGGAACTTTGTCTTTGGGGAGAATTTTTCCAAGTGTTCCTGTGTGATATGGTTAAGGGTATGACAACAGATAAGCCCACCCTCTACTTGTAGGTCTAGCTCAGGGGTGGGCAAAATACGGCCTGGGAGCTGGATCCAGTCTACCAGGCCATTCTGTCCGGCCCATGGGACCCCTAAAAATTTTAGAAAATTAGTATTTATTTGCTCCTGGCTGCCTGTCAAAGATGACAGGAGACAGGGGCAGTAGGATCCAGGGAAAGCCAGTGGCAGGACTCAGCAGCAAGGCCTGGTCTGCGGTATTCTTCTATGATTTTATAAGTGTAGCAGGCTTGCCTTTTGGAGCTTGGGTTCAGTCCCAGGCTTGAAATCTTGCTGTTTTGATTGGTGGAAACCATCCACCAATCAGGAGGCAGCAAGATGCATTGTCACACCCCTTTCCTGAGGGGAAGGGGAGTCCTCCCCCCACCCTGGACCTGATTGACGACTGCAGCGCTCAGGTCTGGAAGACTTCAGGGGCGGAGCCCTGGAGAGTATAAAAGGAGCTGCATGCCCAACATGAGGGGACACATACTGGACAGAGAAGAGGGAAGAGCGGGGCTTAGAAGAGATGAGGAGAGCTGCTCAACAGGATGAAGCAGCAGCCCAGAAGTGCCCCGTAAGACTTCCATTGGGGGGAATGGTGGACAGCTCCAGCAGCTAGGCTCTCAGTGTGCAGCACGGCACATGACGTCGAGACCCTGGGAGCTGCATGAGGCGGCTCAGGTCTGTAACCTCTGGTGTACAGCCAGAGACACGGTGCACAGGTCGGTGCACTGAGTAGGACCTTTGGAGCGCTTGGGTGGCTCAGGTCCTCAACCACCGGAATAAGGCTAGGAGTTTGGTGCAGGAGGTGCTGCATGGAGGTCTGGGAGTGGACCGAGCCTGGTGCTGCCCGAGGCAGCCCAGGCCTCTGACCCATAGCAAAAGGTTGAGTCCAGGGAGCCAGACGGTGCTCAGGCTACTGAGTCAGCAGACAGGGCCAAGTCAGAGGCCCCAGAAGCCCTGCATAGCAGAGTCCTATTGTAGGGGACAGAGCAGTTTGGTGCAGAGAATGAGGGCCACCCTCCAGGCCTGGGAGCTGCAGGGAAAAGAGGATTCCCACAGGGGAGGGGGAGTCCCCTCTGGTTAGTGAAGGGCTCCGGAAAGTGGAGGTCTGTAACAGGGGGCCTCCTCGGGGCCAATTTCATTGTGGCCTGTCCACCTATTCCTGGGCCAACTGCCCGCCTTCTCGTCTGCTACGCCTTGATGTTAATTGTTTAATATATATTAATTAAGCTGGAGGCTGTCCATTTTCTGGCCCAATGCCAGGGGGCGCTATCTGCAGCTCCTTTCCTCCCCTACACCGCAGCCCAAGCCTCGCAGATGACATCTAGCTGTTCTTATTATCACTGGTCCCCATGCTGGGCCCCAGAATCCTCCTATTGAACCCCACCTGGATTCCTTCCCTCAGGTGGTCTCTTCTGCCATCATACTGGGTAGCATAGCTCCCTGAACTGGTTCCCCTTCGGGTGTGGTCCCCCGACCAAGACCTTCGGCACATCTAGCCCTGGCCCACCTCCAGGCCAGTCGGGACCCCAGGCCCTCAGCTCTTGGGTGTCCCTTGCATATATATCTAGTATTTATGTTTAAATCCCTGTTTCTTTTCCTTGTGATAAATTAATGTAAATTAATTTGTATATAGATAAGTCCCCTGACTGTCCTGGCCTGGTTCTATAGGGATGGAGGGAAACTAAGCAGTCTGCAGTTCCCCCACATCACACCTGCCAGCTAACAATTCCCTTCAACTGGAGAAGGGGAGTATATACCTGAGTACATTTGGGCTACACAAGCTTCACTGAGTGGTGAGAACCCAACTCTTTCTCTTTCTCTCTCTTACTCCAGGCACAGCTTTCTAAACCCGACTTTTGCTGATCAAACTTGAGCTAGACTTCCCCAAATACCTAATTGACTATGTAACATTGTAACTGTTTTACTTGTCTCTCTTCTATGGCTATTTCTACTGGTATCATCATAAGTTCATATACCTGGCAATAAATAACTTTTCTGGTCAAGCTGGTTGCTATACTCTCTCTCTGAACTTCATTTACTCTTCCTTCCCCTTGACCTCCACATTTGCTCTGCAGCAACACTTCTTTTACCTAAGCCAAAGAGCCTTATAATGCTCAAAACTACAGTGGGGTCTGCTCAAGGGAGTTAGTACTAGGACTGCTGTGACAAGAGATTGGGACATGTTGAGTTTTGAGGTGCATGAGGGTATTAGCTGAAAGTGCTGATTGGACACAGCCTACTCAGACATCCTCTGTTAGCATGTGTGTGTGTGTGTGTCTAATAGGGCTGTGAGAACCTTTGGATGGTGATTTGATTTGGAGGAGATTTGATTTTGGAGGAGATTTGGCCCAATTCAGTGGCCAAATCTCCAAATCAAATCAGGGGACCAATTAAAAGGTCTGAATTGGTTTGAAGCTCTCCGAATCTTTTCCAAAGATTCGGAGAACTTCAACGATTTGGACAGTCCCCAGTGGGTGCATCAGGGAGCTGCAGCCAGATTCAGAGCCGGTAAGTAGGGGGAGGGGGAGGTGGGGGCTAGAGGAGTGGGGAGGGGACCATGGAGAGACCTATACCACGCCCCATCCCTTCCCTGCTCCCTCAATCCCCCCAACCACTGCCCGTTCCCCCAGCCGCCCCATGGCTGCCCCCCCGCCCAAGCTCCTGGTGCTTAAAAAGAAAGCCCCCACTCACCAGGTGCTGCTGGGTAGAGGGTAATCCCTGCTGCCCCCCACTGCTCCACACCATGTGGGGGGCTCTGCCATGGCCCCCTGACCTCCCCTTGCTCCCCCCCCCGCCATGGCTGCCCCACCTGCCCCAGCTCTGGCCTTTTAAGAAAAAAAACCTGAAAAAAACCCAGGACTCATGGCTCCTCCAGTGGCCTCAGGGCTTCAGGGGACTTGTGCAGAGCATCGCCCCCCCACTCCCTCCACGGCCCAGGGCAGCAGGGAGCAGCAGGGATCAACCCCTGCCAGCAGGAGCAGAGAGTCAAGGGTTTTTCTCATTTTTTTTCCTTAAAGGGGCAGAGCTGTGGCAGGTGAGGCAACCACAGGGGGATTGGGGGAGCAGGGAGAGTGCTCAGGGGGCTTGTGCACAATGTGGGACAGTGGGGGGCAGTGGGCATTGCCCCCCCCACCCAGCAGCACCCAGTGAGTTGGGGCTTTTTTTTTCAAATACTGGGAGCTGGGGTGGGTGAGGCAGCCACTGCCATGCTGGAACAGCAGGTGTGGGATGGGCCTGGGTGATTTGGAGATTTGGCAGCAGCTGAATCTCCAAATCAGATTTGGCTGAATCGATTCAGGATGGTGATTTGAATTACGTAATTGAATCACTGTCCCTCGAATCGAACAAATCCAAAGCGAATACTAGCCACTTAGCACAGGCCTAGTGTCTGCATTTATTATTGTCCTGCTGAAATAAGGGATGAACTGAGTTCAAGGCACATGAGGGTGTCAAGCCTGTCAATGCTGAATATCCCGGCCTGACTCAGATGTGTTCTATTAACCCGTGTGCTTGTGTCTGACTGCATTTATGGTTGCCCTGATGAACTGAGTTCAAGGCAAGGGTGTTAGGCTATCTGTGCTGACTAACCTGATCTGGCTCAAGCGTGCCCTGTTAATCTGTGTGTGTATATGTATGTATAAGTGTTTGGTTGGAGGAACCCACCCCCATTGAACCTGAGTCCTGCAAAATGGCTCTACTGGGGGTGAGGACTTGCAGAAGGGAGAGATACAGCTCCATGTAGAAACAC
This sequence comes from Caiman crocodilus, assembly GCA_030014935.1. Classification (NCBI taxonomy): domain Eukaryota; kingdom Metazoa; phylum Chordata; order Crocodylia; family Alligatoridae; genus Caiman; species Caiman crocodilus. The sequence goes on along the minus strand of JAGPOW010002698.1, from coordinate 59,097 downwards.
AAGTAACACAAGCAGCACATTGATAGAATTACAAAGAACTCAGAAACATACCCTTAATAAATGAGCATATACCAAAGTGACGGGCAAATCTGGTAACAATGGGTGCACCTGGGTTACACTTATATAAAATAAGACTAGATGGAATGAGCACAGCAAACAAACAGGAGTACGGGAAAGGCTTACACATTGGCATTAGACACAATATGCACAATTATACATACATACATACATACATAAATACATACATGAAAGACAAATAATGAGTAATGTTTCCTAAAGCACCTAAGTGACTTAGAAAACTAAGTCTAATTTTTAAAAATGATTATGAGCATGCCTACTTATTGACATTGGTGTGTCCCAGCAAGGATAACCTGAAACACATTGCACCCATGCATGCCCTCTCCTCATGCACCGACCCTGGGTATTGGGTGAAGAATGTACTCTGAGGGTATGCCCTGCTGCCATTGTGAGGTAGATTCTGGGGACACTCTTACTGTTCAGTCACTACCTCATCTCCAGGTTTGGTACAGGTCTCCCTCCATTTATGCGGGTTCTATATATGTGAATTCGCTGTTATGCAATGACCCTTTTAATACCATAAATTCATCATATGTGAGGTAAATTCATTCTTATGTGATTGGCTCCGGGGCTCCACTTGTCTCCACTCAACCCAGTCCCAGGGCTGTGCCATGCCATGGTACAGGTAGGTGGTGTCAGCTGTTCTCAGGTCTGCTGCAGCAGGGACTGGAGTGGATGGGAAGAAGAGGAACAGGGGCAACGCATAAGGGATTCCCCTGTGGGAATCTCTGCGCATGGCAGTACATCCCCTCCAAAGAGGCACCATCGACTGCAGACAGTCACCGCTCGCCACCCCCAGCGATGTCTGTGGTTTGTCCACAATCCCTGCTGGCCGCTGCTGCTGGCAGCGGCAGTAGGTGGTTGCTGACCCTTGGTTGGCTCTCGCCACCCACCCTGCCCACTGCTGACAGTGCCAGCAACGGCTGTGGGAGCTCTCCACTTACCACCGCTGGGCTCCCACCACTCCCGCTGCCGCCATGCCCCCCAGCTGCCAGGGGCACAAGCCGTTCGTGACGCAGAGGCCCAGGGTTAGGAATAGGGAAAGGGGCATGGTGCAGCCCAGTGGCTGCAAGCAGGCAGTGTCGGCTGCAGCAGGGGCAGCATTGGGCTATTTGCACTGCTCGGGGTGGGCAGCAGCCTGCTCTTGTCCTGCTGCAGGCTGGGGCTGGCGGCTGCTACAGGCTGGGGCTGGTGGTAGCACTGGATTCTTCCCAGAACTTGGTGGCAGTGCTAGGAGGGCAGGTTGGAGGGGGCTACAACAAATTTTGGGGTGACAGCAGTTTCCCTCCCATCATCGTAGCCCACCCCAAGCACTGGGAAGAGCTTGGTGCTGCTGTTGGACCCAGCTTGCAGAGGCCACTGGCCCCAGCCTGCCTTTGTCCTGCTGCAGACCGCCGTCTGCCCTGAGTTCTGGGAAGAACCCGGTGCCACTGCCGGCTCCAGCCTCCAGAGGGATGAGAGCAGGCTGCCTCCCACCCCGAGCACTGGGAAGAGTGTGGTGCCATCCTACACCTTGGGAGCAGCTGAGACTGCCTGCCTGCAGCCACTGCATTGTGCCCTTCTCCCCGTCCCTTCCCTAGCCCCAGCTTCACTCCCTCCCTCACCACCTTGGGAACGTATCCCTATTTGTTACATTATAAACTGGGTTCCTTTTATACAAATTTGATTTATGCTCAGTTTTCTGGGAACGTGTATACAACATAAATCAAGGGAAACCTGTATAAGCAGAGGAGAAGGGAGTGGCAGGGTCATGCTTCTCTGAAATGCTCTCAAGAGTGATGTGGAAGCGCTGCAGACATATCCTCAGTAACATGTGCCCAAATCCTATTTCCAGAAGTTAATTAGGTGCTCAGAAGGTAAAACCCTATTTCAAGACAAGAAAATTTAAGTGGCATGGGACCATAAGACTGGGAGGACATACCTTTAGGTACTCTGCAAATTTTTTACCTAACATCTGTAATCCTCAGTCAGTCATTCTTTCAAATTGTGTCAATTTCAAATGTCACCTTGGCTTTTAAGAAAAAGAGTTAACAATTATACTGCAACTTAATTCTCTTTTGTTTTTCTAGTATCTTTACTCCAGTGTTATTTTTCAATGAGTCTTACTGTTGGGGTTGGATTTGTTCAAGCCTATTCCAGCTTGAAGGTTTTTAGGTTTGTATTCTTGGAAAAAAACACCTTCACAGTAATAGTCTAGAATAAATTGCATCTTTCGGTTGGTGTCATATAGTTATGACTGCTTGATTTGTATGCTTATAGAGATATTGTAAAGATGAGGGTTTGGATAGTGTCTAAAATGATTGGCAGTTATAATGGAAAAACTTAAGTGTTGTGTGAGAGAACCCTGGGGTGCTGGGGTGTTCCCAGAGATCTGCCCTCGGTTTGTTCAGCTGTCTGTGTGCTGCTTGGTTCCCTTTTCCTCCAGTAGCTCCTCCTCCTGCCCCTGCTGCAACACTCCAGGTGGGGTGTGTGACAGGCCAGCAGGGGGCGCTCCCATTTTGAGCCGCCCACCTCCCTGCGCCTGACCACCTTCCAGGCTCCGAGTGCCTCCCTTGGGGTGCCTTGCGTCCGGCCGACCCCTTCCCTGGAGCACACCCGCTAGCCTGGGGTTTCCGCTGCCAC